>CM040431.1:70726012-71077966 GCA_022702705.1 Papilionanthe hookeriana x Papilionanthe teres
TCGATTAAAGGATGAAATAACATTTTGATCATACTGGCATTGTTGACCTCATTTTTGATGAGGTCTTCTCTTCTTCTTTTTAGTACTTAGGATCTAGCCTTAGGCTTTTCCTTTGACTATCTTAGAGGATTAGAATTGGGACCCACCACTTAGAAATTCAAACGACTTCTTAACTCCCTACAAACTCCACAAACTTGATCGTAGACCCCTAATCACCTAGAGGGTTGAAATCGAATGTGGAAGTTTAAAGGATGAGTTCCTATAGGACTCTTTGGCCTTAGGATCGCCCTGGGTGGCCTGGTCTGGTGAAGAGGGCTGACTTACACACACACTACACCTATACACTACACTTTCACACACATCCTAAAAAACACACGCATACCTAACTTGACCTCTTGACTCATAAAGGTGATTCACATGGATGGTCCTTAACCCCTAAGCCCTTGGTTAAGAGGGTTAGGAACAACATAGTGGATGCCTCAAATGAGTCCCTTCATGGCTCATGTGGGCTTGATATGGCTTCATGGCTCAACCAAAATGATTTTATTCCACTTATATTCACCCGATCTTGATTTTCCAAATTTTCAATTTTTGACCCCCTTGACCCAAAAATCCAAAAATTTAGAAAATTCCCGAGAAAATCCAGAAAATCCCAAATATTCCCAATTTCATTTTGTTCAACTACACCATGGGCCAATTTTTTCAATTTACCCTACTTTTGTTAAAACCCCCAATTTGACCCATTTTAACCCTAAGTGAACCCAATGTCAAACCAAACCTACCCAATTGACCCAAATTCTGGTCCAATTCAATTATAAACTTCAATTCAACATTCCAAAAACCAATCTAGACTAAATCCAAGTCCAATTTGATTGACATTTGGATCTAATTCCACTTTTGGCCTTAAGGCCCAATTTGGACCCATGACCCAAACCTAACCCAAACTCACCTAATTCAACTCCAATTGACCACAAATCTTTTCTAAACCTTCCTTAACATCCCAACAAACAAAACACTAACATAATTTGCCCAACATTTAGACCCAAACCCCACTTAAATTCAATCCAAAGCCAAAAAGCCCAATTTTAACCTAAACCCAAAACTAACCCAAATGAACCCAAACCCCAAAATCAAAGCCCAACCAAAGCCAAAACCTCTTTGAAACACTCCCATAAACATTTCCCAACATTTATTTTACATCAATTTCAACCCTAGCCCAACATTGGCCCAAGTTAGCCCACTTTGACCTATATTGGCCCATTCACCAAAGAAGCCCAAATTCAACCCAATTCAAACCCAAATCACTCCCAATTTGCTCCAAGTCACTCATGACACATCTATGAACTAAACCCAAAAATTATTTGGCCCAAGCCTTTGCCAAAATTTCATCCTAAAATCCATTTTAAAATCCAAAAGCCCACTTCCCTAAACCATTTTAAAAGCCCATCTAAAACCATTTCAAAGAGCCCAAAATCTACCCTAAAGCCCACATGACATTTCCATTTGCCATCCATTTAATCAAAGCCATTCCCTAAGTTCTAATCCCATCATCAAATAATTCCAAATCAAGCCTCATGCCAAATCACCCATAAATACCAAAATTTTTCTTAAATCCATTTCCATGAAATTGACTCAACTTTTCCCAAGCCAAAGGTGAGCCATGAAGCCATTCTTAAGCCACATGCAAGCCATGTGAATTGTTTGACATGTGACCATACCATATTGGGTAAGAGGAGAGGGAGCTTTCCTTAATTCCTAAAAATCTTTAACCTCACCCATGATACCCCTTAACCAAGATTTAATCCAAATATTCTTGGATAAGGACATCACCACCTTTTGATCGGCTAACCTAACTGATCTTCTCGCCTAAGGCTAGCCATGGGGAGGTGAACCCAGCCCAAACAAATGGGTTGACCAAACCTAACCAAGATTAGCCATATCCCCATTCCATTTTGATCCAACCATTTTACACTTGGCAACTGCCAATTGAATACACTAAACCCCAGCCCTGACCTCCCTGAGCTTGATGGTGACCAATGCCTGGCTGGCCAGCCACCAGGTCGCATGAAAATACCACACCCGAGGGCTCACATGTGAGCCCAAAATTGAAATCCTCACCTGCTGAGCTACCCCATCCCCAATGGCCATTGTAGCTGTTCTTCTCTTGCCAAGAGCAGCTGATCCCAAGCCCTAACTCTGCCTGGGAGGCCCTCCATCCACCTCTATTTAAACCTGACCCCCTCACGGCCATGGGAGGAGAGTTGTACAAACCTTGCCGAAACTCTGCCAAAATTGTTCAAAATCCTTCTCCATCCTCAGAGCAGTTGATCCCCAGTGTCAATTTGTCCTAATCCCTACCAATAGAATCCAATTTCTCAACTGAAATTTCACCCAAAACCAGGACACTTTGTCACAGTGAGCCAATCCTTAAATTGACTGGTCCTACACCTTCACTGGACCAAGAGGAGAAGTTTCCCACTGAAAGCCCCATCTCCGGGCCACCCGGTTGCTCCGACCCTCCAAGCTTTGTGATCGACGCGTGGTCGAAATCCTACCTAGACAATTCACGAGACCAGGAGACTTCATCCGGAGCTTGCCGGGATCCAATCGAAGGTGACACAACCCTCGGATCGAAGCCACACTTCTCGCGAGCAAAGGTATGGCCTCACTCTTCTTCCCGAGCTTCTGAACATTCTCCATTTTTATTGAGTCAATTTCATGCCACATAAACTGTATGGATGTGTTCGTCTTCTCGAGACGAATCCATAGAGCATAAGAACGTTAAATTTGGTCAAGTATCGAGTGAGATCTTAGGCCTAGAAGACGGAAGGCTCTCGGGTAACGACGCCTGGGGACGATGAACGGATGTCGTTCATTTAAAACACGCGCGGATGGATGGCCAGGATCACGCAGGATCAGGAGGTGGAACGACACAGCGGGCCCACGGAGCGCTGAGTCAGATGGCGGCGTCGAATCAGAGAGCGCCACGCAGCGTTTCGGAGCTGCCGAGGTTGACGCGGCGCTGCGTGGATAAATAGAAAATTAAGGTATTTTCTAATTTATTTAATTCCCTAAACTTCAAAAATCCATAACTTTGTGTAGGAAAATCAGAAAAATAAAATAAAAATACCCCCTTGCTCAATGAACAGAGGAGAATAATGTGGAACAGAAATTATTTAATTTCATCAAGTATTTTATTTTTAATGATTTTTTTCCCTTCTGCATTGTTTTAATTCTCCATGCATATTGGAAATTCACCATGGCATGAGACCATAGGGCTTTTGAAGCCTCTGAATTTGGGAATATTCCCTGAATTTTCCAAAGTCAGAGGCCATCCCTATGAGAAGTTATTGATTTTTCAAATTCATGTTACTGTTTTGAGTATTTTAAATCCAATAATTAGCCTGTTGTGAAATAAATTCTAGAAAAATTTGGTGATGTCTCTTATGACCAGAGGACCCTAGGAAAAATAGATTTTGGATTAGTTTATTTAAAATAACCCTAATTAGCTTAAACACCCAAAATAGCTCCTTAATTAATTAGAGCTAACCATATATCAAATTGAATTGAAATCAATTCTCCACTGACCTTTAGGATTAGAGGAACCCACCATAAAAATTTGAAGTCAATTGGACTTGGTTAGCCCTATTAAATTGGTTGATTAAGCCATTTAGTCAATTTGAACTTTAAAAATTCATAACTTTCAAAATGCTTTTCAAAAATTCACCAAATTAGTTTTGGAGCCTCTCCGATATCGGGGAATTTAAGAAAAGTAAAATTTCAATTTTCTAAAAAAGTTGATTTTTTGGTATTATTTTAATATTTTAATAATTAAAAAATAATAAAAATCACAAAAATAATAAAACTCACCAAAATGTCACATTTTGAATTTTAATCACTTAGGAACAAATCCCATATTTTTCTTAGGTCTATTTAATGGGATATTAAATTTTAAAGCCCTAGGGTAATTTTAAAATTAAAAAAATGTATTTTCTAGCATTTTCACTAAAATAATTATAATAAATCAAAGAAAAATTAGAAATATGCAAAAATTGATTCTCTGATTTCCTTGATATCAGACAGATTTTTGAAAAATATAAATTTCAATTTTCAACCTTTATTTTGTTTTTTAAATTAATTAATACTCCAAAACTTAAAATAATTATAATAAAAAATAATATAATTTAAAAAATCACCAAAATTGGTCCAAGTGGTCCTATGGTCATTAGGAACGTCCCATAATTTTCTGAAGGACAGAAACTTTCCCTTGGTCATATTATTAAATTTTCCTTGGAAATTCCTATTTTCAACCAAAAATAATTACATAAATAAATTAAATACAGAAAAATCACATTTTCTCCTCTCATGTCTTTATTGGCATATGAGTGAAGTCACATAAAAATTTCAAGTTCATTTAAGCTCAATTTAGTAAGTTATGAAATTATAAAGCTTGAAGGGCAAAATGGTAATTAAAATTTTAACCCTTAATTAAAACTTTAGGTTTAATAAAATTAACAAGTAAAATATTTGATCTTAATCTGATTTGGATGATTGAAATTTAAACAATTAAGGGGTAGAAACCTACTAAACAATTTAAAATAATTGAAATAAACCTTAATTAAATAATTGATTAAATTTGGAAGAATAATAAAATTGGAATTATTAAAATAGGGATATTATTAGGAAGAGATTTATTCTTTAATTTAAAAATCCCTAAATTAATCATCTCAATAATATTTAATTCCTAATTAAAATGATAATTCAAATTTAAGTTCTAAAATGTTAAAGGATTTAATCATTAAAATTAAATTAAAAAGTTAAATTATCAAAACTCTTTTTTAATTTTCAATTAAACTAAAATTAAAAATAAAATTAAATTAAAGATTAAATTAAATTAAATCAAACAAATTAAATAAATTAAATTAAATTAAATTAAATTAAATTAAATTAAAAAATAATAATAAATAATTAAATCAAATTAAATTAAATTAAATTAAATTAAAACATATTAAATTAAATTAAATTAAATTAAATTAAATTAAATTAAATTAAAATAAAATCAAATAAAATTAAAATTAAAATTAAAATTAAAACTAAAATTAAAATTAAAAATCAAAACTAAATTAAAATTAAAACTAAACCAAATTAAATTAAATTAAAGTTAAATTAAATTGAATTAAATAACATCACCTAAGACATAAAGAAATTAAATATAAAGCAACTTGAACACTATTCCAAATTTAAACTCGTTAATTGAAGTTAAACTAAATCATAAACCATTTGAACACCAATTTGCCCTCGAGAGCTTTGGTTATCATAACTCCTAAACGTAACGTTAAATGAAATACTACTTCACTTATAGGATATTCAAATGTCCTAGTTCACTGAGCAAGATGACAAAACTTGAATTCTCGGACGATTAATTCATTTGTATGATTAAATTCATTTGGACTTAAAACAATCCTATCAATATTGAAAAGATGTTTAAGATTCTTCTTAAGCACTTCCTCAATATGATAGTATACTCATAAGAACAATTGAACTTAATTATTCTTTGATGAAGAAAATCGTCCTCAAACCAAAATACAAGGACCTAGACGTCATAGGAAATGACTAGCTATAGGATTAGGAATCTGGTAGAAAACCATAACCCTTCCCTTAGCTTTACCTAGGAACTTGCTTAAATATTCTAATCATTTTTTAAGTACAGCTTGGGATGACGGGAAGACCCTCCAGGTATGCTTTTATTTTATTGCTAATTTACCTTATTGCAATTTCTTTAATCGAATCGCACTTACTTTTATCGCATGATAAACAATCTGTTGCATGAAAACCCACACCTTTAGGATAGTCCCTAAAACCGAAACCAAAACTAAATTAAAAGTCATTACAAGATAAAATCCACCGCCACAACATCTCAAAATATAAAGCAACTCAAAATTTAATCACAAACGTAACACAAAACTACAATTACAACTAAATTAAAACGTCCCGTTGGATAATCGGGAATACCTCGGATGATGTAACCTACGTGTTGCTAACAGTGATTTCCCACGGTCTAAATGAAAGTGTGGAACTCATTCAGTTGAGTTTAGCAAATTCATCTGGACTAAGTGAATCCGATAAAAATAATGATGCCGGAAGGATGGAACCGTGGGATCTTAACCGGTGTCGTTATAATCAACTTTAAAATTTGTTTTAATTAAAATATTAAAAACACTTAGAAATTAAGATTTTTCTCTAAACCAAAACAATTTCCTCATCTCCTGATTTATGACTTCTATAACTAAACCTCTGCAACAACAAGGAGCTCGGAGCATGGTGGGCAGCACGGCCATCGTCATCAGCAAAACCTGAGTCTACTTCAGCTAAACATTCCTAAAATTAAACAACAAAGCCATAGGACTTCGAGGTAGTTTGCCTAGTGCAACATAAATCCTCAACCTTTTGTTAGGCATTTGCATTGTAAATTAAGCCCTAACCGAACTTAGGATTCTGAGGTAGTCGTTTGGTATGACATAAACCCTCATAACTTCAAGGCTATTTGTGTGATTCTATCATATAAATATAAGTCCTAATTAATTAAAATTGGCAAGATTAAAACATTAAATAAATATTAGGACTTTCCTAAATCCAAGCCAAACAATAGGATAGTCGGGGAATTACCGAAGTTCACTTCGAATCCGTGATTCTCGCTACCTTTCTTCCTTTGAATTCCCAAAACAAAATGTTCCAAATTTGATCCATTCCTTATTGAAATTCCAAAATTCAATCTCTTGAAAACCTTAAACTTTGAAATTCTTGAGAGCAGAATTACTGATTATTATCGAGAGTTTTCTTAGGTGATTCCCGTCACTTAAGATGTAATTAACTATAGGGGCTTGCCCTTATAGGGAATTTTAAAGAACTCAGGTAATATAAACCCTGCTTAATTTTAAAGAACCCAGGTAATATAAACCCTGCTTAATATAAACCCTGCTTAATTCATTTGTATTCAAGATCTAGTTTTTGATAATCCTAGAGGAGAGGTGGAACGAGTTATAAGAGAAAGGAGATGGGAGAAGTTCTGTTACACTATAAATAAAGCTGCTATTGAAGTTGTGAGAGAGTTCTATTCTAATATAACTCAACTTGAGGACGACCCTGTCCAAGTAAGAGGACTTTCTGTTGAATTTAATGCTGCTTGAATTAATACTTTTTACAAGCTTCATGATTTTTATTCTAGCAATTATGAAACATTTGGAACTATGGAAGGTCCCTTAGACGATGTTATTGACTTTCTCCCTGATGGAAAAGGGACTTGGAAAATAAAGCATCGAGAACGGATTAACTTTCCTCTTTCTATGATGAATGCCACAGCTAAGGCATGGAATTATTTCATTTGTTCTACTTTGCTACCAACCTATCACCATAGTGAAGTATCGAGAGACAGAGCTATTCTGAATTTCGTTGTTTAGAACAATTGAAGTAATAAATGTAGGTAAAATAATTTATAAGAATATTTTAGCCACGGTAAAGAATGAATCAAGTGGATATTTAGGACATCCTGGCTTAATTTATGCACTTTGCCAACTATCTGGTGTGGAAGCTAGAGATGATGAAGAATAGGTGTACCCTATGAAACCCATTAGTAAAGCTAATTTGATGACTTACGAATCCTATGAGGAATGGAGATTTGGGAGTAGGAGCAAGGCACCTTCTACTAGTAGAGATATCCCTTCTACTAGTTATGACCCTCCTGCATCTAGCTCCCATACTCTTTATGATTTGATGAATGCGATGACCCTACAGTGGAAAAGTTTTGAAAAGTTAGATGAAAAACTAGAAAGAATTGATCAAAGGATTGAAGGATTAGAGCGGAGACATGATCATGATAGTGAGTATCTTCAACAACACTCTGATTTCGAGATTGCTTATTATGATGCTCATGCTAGACACTACAGAGGTGAGCCTGATGTTACCTTTCCAGAATGCCCCCGTGATACTCATTATCAACCCAATCCACCTGCTGACCAGGGATATAAGGACTTAGCATGGGATTTTGATGTCTAATCTTGAAATTTGTGATGTGATGTTTGTGTTTGTTTTATTGTAGTACTTTTCATTTTATTGTTTGTATTTTGCGTACTGTTTTGTTTCTGAGATACGTGTTTTGTTATATAGTTTGTATTTTCATTTATGGATGATTGTGATGGATTGTGATTTTAATTGTAATTGTGAACTTTAAGATAAAAATAGTAGATTGTTTGTTCTGTGTTGTGAAATGCAAATGTCATGTGTAGTTAATTGTTGTTGTTAAATGTTTTAGTTTATATACTTGTTTTAAAATTTCATTACCCCAGCAAATTCTCTAAACTGTTATATGTGTAGAAAAGTTTCTAATATTACAGGTTAGTTGAAGTTAAAAATTTTCAAGAACCTGCAAAATTTTAAAAAGACAAAAATGCCTATAGTGCAAAGTTATGATTTATATTCAGAATTTTTCTTTACATCCTGTATTATGTCTATTATTGAAAACCTTAAGTTTGGGGGGGGAGAAAGATATTAACTAGTATGTGTTCTCAATTAAAATATTTTCAAAAATTTATAAATATGATTTATGTGATAAAATTTAATTCAAATAACTATATTTAGATTTTATCTAAATAATGTAGAAGATTCAAAGAATTATTTTTGGTAATGAAAATTGATTTTGTAGGTTAAGATATTTAGTATAGGAGGATAAGAATATAGTTAACTATTTAAAGTAAAGAAAACAATATTTTCAAATATTAAGAATTTTAGGAATTTAGTTGACAAAGAAAAGATTGAAACTCAATGATGTAAAAACTACAAATTAAATATAAGGTAAAGAATGTTTGAAGTTTCAAATATAGGAAAAGAAGAGTGAAGTTCAAAATTTTTAACAGACTATCTAGATATAGTAATCCTCACTTGAAAAAGAAAAAGAAAAAGAAAAAGAAAAAGAAAAAGAATAAGAAAGGATTGAAAAACAATCCCTGAAAAGAAAACAAAAATATATACTATTGAAAAACAATCCAAAGGAAAAAAAGAAAAAAAATGTAAGTGAGGAGAAGCTTGAGGAGATGCCTTATCAAAAATTGGCTTCCCTTGGATTAACCTAAAGGGAAAACTAAATACATTTCTGAACTTATATTTATGACTAGTTTCTTTACTAGTAGTGTCCTCATGAATTTCCTATCATTTGAATATTCTAAGTGAATTAATAATGTAACATATAGTCATTCTTGAAATGAATAGAAGAGTAGAACTCTCAGACTTGATGACTAGATAGCCTTAATTCTACAGAGTTAATCTAATTACTTGAAAATCTTTCTAAGAATTCTTACTATAATATTTATTTAAATCAAAATTATAGTTTTTCTGAATTAAAACTTTACAACAATGAATCATAATCTTTATGTAGTACTAATCATTACTTGCGGACATGTAATAGTTAAGTTTGGGGGATTTTGACCTACTAAAAATAAGTTAAGATTTTCATGCTTATTTTATATTGATTTTAATGATATTGCACTTTAAAAAAGAGTAATTTTGATGATTTTTTGTAGATATGATGATTTATGGACATTGGAGCGAAAATATATAAAAAGGAGCGAATTTGGAGCAAAAAGGACCAAAAAATATGAAAATTTGATATAGGGAGCCGACGACAGATTTTTACCGAAAGTTCCAAAAATATTATAAGGAAGCCGACCGAAGGGTAGATCGAGCCGCCGACAGTGGGCCTTATGCAAGAGAGTCCAAGGCTAAGTATTCTAGAAGGCCGCCAACGGTGAGCTCGAGGCCGTCGACAGTGGGAAAGTCGTTTCTCTCACAAGGTGCATTGAATGTGGACGATTTTTGAATGGATGCTTGGAAAACACTTGAAAACTCTTTAACTACTTTAAAAGAAAAAATTTGGGGTTGAAAAAAAGGAGTCCACTAGTGTTCGTTTGTATCCACCACGTGTCCATCTAGTCCACTAGCATCCATTTGTGTCCACCATGTGTCCATCTATTCCACTAGAGAGTCAAGTGTGTGTGTCTAGTGAGTCCAAAGAGTTTTTAAAGTTTTAGATAATGAGTTCAAATTAGCGATATTTGTGAGGGATTCTTCGAGAGATTTTAAGAGTGGAAAGGACGTGAGAGATTTCTTCCTCATTACTGTTTTGAAGAAGAATTCTGCATACTGTAAAGAAAAGAAGAGATTCAGGGAACTTCAAGGAGTTTGCTTGGGGAGGAATTTAAGATATGTTTTATTTACTTATTTTAGTTTGTATAACTGTTCTTTTATGTATGAAGTCCAAGTTTTATCGTATCATCTCCATGAAATCTGAGTAGTTTTTCTGTCTTTCTCCTTATTTTGATATTTTAGTGAAATGGTGATTTTAATTAGTGTGCCAAGAAAATTATAAAAGAAGTTATGATAATCTTTTCACTTCAATCTTAATTTACTTTCAATCTAGCCAATTTATTAGTTAAAATATTTTGAGTTTACAACTAAAGTGAAGATTACATCCGAGATTCATGGAGGTCATAGTCCTTGAAAGTAGGGTGCAAATAAATAGGGAAAAAATATTCATCAGGCGTAGTATTGGAGATTTTAGAGTGACAAACTAAAATCCTCAATTCGGTCCTATCGTTTGGATGCTGAAGTGTAGATGTTTGCCCTCAGGCGAGGGGAATGTGGGAGCTCCGAAGTGAGAGCTGGTATCCTCCCAGCCTAGCCGTAGATTCAGTAACCAAGCATAGGATTAATCAATGTTCTTTAAGACTGGACCAAAGGGTAAAGAATAGGTATGCTCTTATTTGGCACAACTCTGTTTTAAACTAATTCTAATAATCCATTCACTTAAATTTCTTAACAAACGGGAAGGATTCTTGCTTATATATTTGAACTTCACTTTATTAGTAGAATTAGTTATCTGTTAGTATATCTAGTTTATTAAAACTTCATCTTGTTTTCGATTTCATGTTAGTGACAGATAGGCAATTTCGATTTCCAAGTTGTGATTCTGAATTGGTTTCTATAATCCTAGTTCGTAGCATGTAAAATATTCCCTGTGGGATCGATATCAAGGACTCCACTAGAGCCCGTATTACTTGAGCGATACGTAAACTTGCGTTGAAGAGTAACTCTACGATTATAAAATATATTATATACTTGTTAAAAAATTATAATTACGCTAAGTGCATGGAGTGGTTCAGTTGGTCATTGTGTCACAGATTGACTACTTTGACTAAATTTCACTTTTTAGTCAAAAGTTGACCTATTGGGTCAATGGGTTGGTCATTGGGTCAATGATTGACCAATTTGACCAAAGTTGAATTTCTGGTCAGAGATTGACTTATTTGGTCAATAATTAGTAGTTATGTCAAAAATTGATTGTTTTGGTCAAAAGTTGGCCTATTCGGTCTATGGGTTTTTCATTGGGTCAAGGATTGACCATTTTGACCAAAATTGACTTGGTCAAAAGTTGACCTATTGGGTTAATGGGTTGGTCATTCGGTTAGAAATTGACCATTTTAACCAAACTTGACGTTTTGGTCAAAAGTTGACTTATTGGGTTAATGGGGTGGTCATTAAGTCAAAAATTGACAATTTTGATCAAAATTAACTTTTTGGTCAAAAATTGACCTATTGGGTCAATGGGTTAGTCATTGGGTTAAAGATTTATCATTCCAACCAAAGTTGACTTTTTCATTAGAGATTGACTTATTGTATCAAAAATTGTTCATTCGGTCAAAAATTGATTATTTTCATCAAAATTGATTTTTTGGTCAAATGTTGACCCATTATGCTAATTAGGTGGTCAAACGTTGACCCATTGTGCTAATTAGGTGTTCATTATGTCATAAATTGACCATTTTGACCAAAATTGACTTTTTTCTCCAAAGTTGACATATTGGGTCAAAGGGGTGGTCATTTGGTAAAAAATTGACTATTTTTCACCGAAGTTCTCTTTTGGGTCAAAAGTTGACCTATTGGGTCAATGGGATGGTCATTGGGTCCAGGATTAACCATTTGACCAAAGTTGACTTTTTAGTAAAAAGTTGACATATTGGGTCAATAGGTTGGTCATTGGGTCAGAAATTGACCATTTTAACTGAAGTTGACATATGGGGTCAATGGGGTGGTCATTAGGTCAAAAATTGACTATTTTGATCAAAATTAATTTTTTCGTCAAAAGTTTACCTATTGTATGAATGGGTTAAGCATTGGGTCAACGATTGACCATTTTGACCAAAGCTGACTTTTTGGTCAGTTATTGACTTATTTGGTCAATAATTGGTCATTAGATCAAAAATTGACTATTTTGACAAAAATTGACTTTTTTGGTCAAAGTTGACACATTGGGTCATTAGGTCAAGGACTGACCATTTTGAACAAAGTTGACATTTTGGTTAAAAGTTGACCTATTGGGTTAATGAGTTGGTTATTGGGTCAGAAATTGACCATTTTGACTAAAGTTGACTTTTTGATTAAAAGTTGACCTATTGGGTCAAAGGGTTAATCATTGCGTTAAGGATTGACCATTTTGACCAGAGTTGACTTTTTGGTCAGAGATTGGCTTATTGGGTGAATAATTAATCATTAGGTCAAAAAATGACTATTTAGATCAATATTGACATTTTGGTCAAAAGTTGACTTGTTGGGTCAATGAGTTAGTCATTGAGTTAAGGATTGATCATTTTGACAAAAGTTAACGTTTTAGTCAAATGTTAACTTATTAGGCCAACGGGTTAGTCACTGGGTCAAAAATTGACCATTTTGACTGAAGTTGAATTTTTGGTCAAAAGTTGACCTATTGGGTCAATGGGGTGGACATTAGGTCAAAAATTAAATATTTTGACCAAAATTGATTTTTTTTATCAAAAGTTGACATATTGGGTCATTGGGTTAAGGATTGACCATTTTGACCGAAGTTGATTTTTTGGTCAAAAGTTGACCTATTGGTTCAATGGGTTTGTCATTGGGTGAAGGATTGACCATTTTGACCAAAGTTGACTTTTTGGTCAGAGATTATCATTAGGTCAAAATTGACTATTTTGACCAACATTGAATTTTCAATCAAAATTTGACATGTTGGGTCAATGGGGTGCTCATTAGGCAAAAAATTGACTATATTGACCAAAATAAAATTTTGGTCAAAAATCGACCTATTGGGTCAATGGGTTGGTTATTAGGTCAAGGATTAATCAATTTTACCAAAGTTGACTTTTTAGCCAGAGATTGACTTATTGGCTCAATGGGGTGGTCAATAGATCAAAAATTAACTATTTTAACCAAAATTGACTTTTTGGTCAAACGTTGACCTATTTAGTCAATGGGTCAAGGATTGACCATTTTGACCAATGTTAATTTTTTGGTCAAAAGTTAACGTATTGGGTCAATAGGTTGGTCATTGGGTCAAGGACTGACCATTTTCACCAAAGTTAACTTTTTGGTATGAGATTGACTCATTGGGTCAATAATTGGTCATTAGGTCAAAAATTAACTATTTTAACCAAAATTGACTTTTTGGTCAAAAGTTGACTAATTGGGTCAATGGGTTGGTCATTGCGTCATGGATTTGCCATTTTGACCAAAGTTGAGATTTTGGTCAAAAGTTGACCTATTGGTTCAAATGGCTGGTCATTAGGTCAAAAATTGACTATTTTAACCAAAGTTGACTTTTAAGTCAATAGCTGACCTATTTGGTCAATGGGTTAGTCATTGGGTCAAGGATATACCATTTTGACCAAAGTTGACTTCTTGGCAAAAGTTGACCTATTCAGTCAATGGGTTGATCATTTGATCAAGGATTGACAATTTTGACCAAAGTTGGCTTTCTGGGCATAGATTGACTTATTTGGTCAATAAACGATCATTAGGTCGAAATTTAACTATTTTGACCAAAATTATTTTTTTGGTCAAAAGTTAACCCGTTGGGCTAATGGGGTGGTCATTCGGTTAGAAATTGACCATTTTGACCAAAGTTGACTTTTTTGTTAAAAGTTGACCTATTGGGTCAATGGGGTGGTCATTAGGTCAAAAATTGATTATTTTGACCAAAATTGACTTTTTGGTCAAAAGTTGACTTGTTGGGTCAATGGGTTGGTCATTGGGTCAAGGGTTGAACATTTTAGCCAAAGTTAACTTTTTGGTCAAAAGTTGACCTATTAGGTCAAAGGGTTGGTCATGGGGTCAAGGATTGACCATTTTGACCAAAGTTGACTTTTTAGTCAAAAATTGACATATTGGGTTAATGAGGTGGTCATTGGGTCAAGGATTGACCATTTTGACCAAAGGTTACTTTTTTGTCCCAGATTAACTTTTTGGGTCAATAACTGGTCATTATTTCGAGAAATGACTTTTTTTACCAGAATGACTTTTTTTGTCAAAAGTTAACATATTGGGTCAATGGGTTGTTCAATGGGTCAAGTATTGATCATTTAGACCAAAGTTGACTTTTTGGTCAAAAGTTAACATATTAGGTCAATGGGTTGTTCGTTGGGTCAAGGATTGATCATTTAGACCAAAGTTCACATTTTTTTCAGAGATTTACTTATTGGGTCAATAAATGGTCACTAGATCGAAAATTGACCATTTTGACCAAAATTAATTTTTTGGTCAAAAGTTGACGTATTGGGTCAATGGGTGTTAGATCAACCATTTTGACCAAATTTGACTTTTTGGTCAAAAGATGACCAATTAGGTCATTGGGTTGGTCATTAGAACAGAAATTGACAATTTTAACCAAAGTTGACTTTTGGTTAAAAGTTGACCTACTGGGTCAATGGGTGGTAATTAGGTTAAAAATTGATTATTTTGACCAAAATTGACTTTTTGGTCAAAAGTTGACCTATTGGGTTAAGGTGTATATCATTGGTTCAAAGATTGACCATTTTGACCGAAGTTGACTTTTTGGTCAAAAGTTGACTAATTATGTTAATTGGTTGGTCATTGGGTCAAGGATTGACCATTTTAACCAAAGTTGACTTTTTGTTCAAAATTTGACCTATTGGGTCAAAGGGTTGGTCATTGGCTCAAGGATTGACCATTTTAATCAAAGTTGACTTTTTAGTCAGAAATTAACTTATTGGGTCAATAAATGGTCATTAGGTCAAAAGATGACTATTTTGACCGAAATTGACTTTTTGGTCAAAGTTGACCTATTAGGTCAATGTGTCATGGATTGTTCATTTTGACCAAAGTTGGCTTTTTAGTCAATAATTGGTCACCAGGTAAAAAATTAACTATTTTGACCAAAATTCACTTTTTGGTCAAATGTTGACTGATTGGGTCAATGGGTTGGTCATTGGGTCAAGGATTGACCATTTGGAGCAAAGTTGACTTTTTTGGTCAAAAGTTGACCCATTGGGTCAATGGGTTGGTCATTGGGTCAAGGATTGACCAGTTTGACCAAAGTTGACCTTTTGCTCAAAGATTGACTTATTGGGTCAATAATTGGTCATTTGGTCAAAAATTGATTATTTTGACAAAAATTAATTTTTTGGTCAAAAGTTGACCCGTTGGGTCAACGGGGTGGTCTATGGGTCAGAAATTGACCATTTTGACCAAATTTAACTTTTTGGTTAAAAGTTGACTTATTGGTAAATGAGTTAGTAATTGGGTCAAGAAATGACCATTTTGACATAAGATGTCTTTTAGTCAAAAGTTGATCAATTGGGTCAATGGGTTGGTCATTGGATCAACAATTGACCATTTTGACCATAGTTGATTTTTTGGTCAAAAGTTGACCTATTGGCTCAATGGGTAGTCATTAGGTCAAAAATTAATTATTTTGACAAAAATTGATTTTTTGGTCAAAAGTTGACCTATTGGGTCAATGAGATTGTGTTTGGGTCAAGGATTGATCACTTTGACCAACGTTGAATTTTTGGTCAGAGATTGACTTATTGAGTCAATAATTAGTAATTAGGTCAAAAATTAACTATTTTGACCAAAATAGAATTTTCGTCAAAAGTTAACCCATTGGGTCAACGGGGTGGTCATTGGATCAGGAATCACCATTTTGACCAAAGTTGACTTTTTGGTCAAAAGTTGACCTATTTGGTTAATGAGTTGGTAATTTGGTCAAGAATTGACCATTTTGATCAAGGAGGACTTTTTTGGTCAAGAGTTGACCTATTTGGTTAATGGGTTGGTCAATGGGTCAAAAATTGACCATTTTAACCAAAGTTGACTTTTTGGTCAAAAGTTGACCTATTGGGTCAATGGTTGGTCATTAGGTCAAAAATTGACTATTCCGACCAAAATTGACTTTTTTGTCAAAACTTGATCTATTGGGTTAATGGGTTTGTCATTGGGTTAAGGACTGACCATTTTAACCAAAGTTAACTTTTTGGTTAAAGATTAACTTATTAGGTCAATAATTGGTCATTAATTCAAAAATTGACAATTTTGACCAAAATTGACTTTTTGGTCAAAAGTTGATTTATTAGGACAATGGGCTGGTCATTGGGTCAAGGATTGATCATTTTGACTAAAGTTGAGTTTTTGGTCAAAAGTTGACCTATTTGGTCAATTGGTTGGTTGTTGGGTCAATGATTGACCATTTTAACCAAAGTTGACTTTTTGGTCAGAGGTTGGCTTACTGGGTCTATAATTGGTCATTATGTCAAAAATTGACTATTTTGACCAAAACTGACTTTGCAGTCAAAAGTTGACTTATTGGGTCAATGGATTGGTCATTAGGTCAAGGATTGACAATTTTGACCAAAGTTGACTTTTTGGTCAAAAGTTGATCTATTGGGTCAATGGACTAGTCTTGGGTCAAGTATTGATTATTTTGACAAAAATTAAATTTTTGGTCAAAAGTTGACCCATTGGGTCAATGGGGATGTCATTGGGTCAGAAATTTACCATTTTGACCAAAGTTGACTTTTTAGTAAAAAGTTGACCTATTTGGTCAATTTGTTGGTAAATGGGTCAAGAATTGACCATTTTGACCGAGGATGACTTTTTGGTCAAAGGTTGATCTATTGGGTCAATGGGTTGGTCATTCAGTCAAAAATTGACCATTATGACCAAAGTTAACTTTTTTTGTCAAAAGTTGACCTATTGAGTCAATGGGTGGTCATTAGGTTAAAAGTTGACTATTTTAACCAAAATTGACTTTTTATTCAAAAGTTGATTTATTAGGCCAATGGGTTGGTGATTGGGTCAATGATTGATCATTTTGACCAAAGTTGACTTTTTGGTCAAAAGTTGACCTATTGAATGAATGTGTTGGTCATTGGGACAAGGATTAACCATTTTGACAAAGTTGACTTTTTGGTCAAAGATTGGCTTACTAGGTCAATAATTAATCATTAGGTCAAAATTTGATTATTTTGACCAAAGTTGACTTTTTTGGTCAAAAGTTCACCTATTGGTTCAATGGGTTGGTCATTAGGTCAAGGATTGACCATTTTGACCAAAGTTGACTTTCTGGTCAAAAGTTGACTTTTTGGGTCAATGAGTTGGTTACTTGGTCAAGCATTGACCATTTTGACCAAAGTTGACTTTTTGGTCATTGGGTGAGAAATTAACCATTTTGACCAAAGTTTACTTTTTTGTCAAAAGTTCATCAATTTGGTCGATGGGACGTCATTGTTAAAAAATTGATTTGACCAAAATTGACTTTTTGGTCAAAAGTTGACCTATTTAGTCAATGGGTTAGTCATTGGGTCAAGGATTGACCATTTTAACCAAAGTTATCTTTTTGGCCAAAAGTTGACTTATGGGGTCAATGGGTTGGTTATTGGGTCAGAATTTGATCATTTTAAGTAAAGTTTACTTTTTAGTCAAAAGTTGACATATTGGATCAATTATGTGGTTGTTAGGTTAAAATTAACAATTTTAACCCAAATTTACTTTTTTGTCGAAAGTTAACCAATTGGTGGGTATGTCATTGTGTCAAGGATTTACCATTTTGACCAACCATTGGGTCATGGTGTGTTCATTAGGTCAAAAATTGACTATTTTGACCAAAATGGACTTTTTGGTCAAAAGTTTACCTATTAGATCATTGGGTTTGTCATTTGGTCAAGGATTGACCATTCTAACCAAAGTTGACTTTTTGGTATGAGATTATTAGGTAAATAATTGGTCATTAGGTCAAAAATTGATTATTTTGACCAAAATTAATTTTTTTATCAAAAGATGATCCATTGGGTTGAAGGGGTTGTCATTGGGTCAAGAATTGACCATTTTGACCAAAGATGACTTTTTGGTCAAAAGTTGACCCATCGGGTCAATGTGGTGGTCATTGCGTCGGCAATTGAACATTTTGACCAAAGTTGACTTTTTGGTCAAAGTTGACATATTGGGTCAATGGGGTGTTCATTAGATAAAAAATTAACTATATTGACCAAAATTAATTTTTTGGTCAAAAGTTGACCTATTGTGTCAATAGGTTGGTCATTGTGTCAAGGATTGACTATTTTGACTAAACTTCCCTTTTTGGTCAAAAGTTGACCTATTGGGTCAATAGGTTAGTCATTGGGTCAAAGATTGGCCATTTTGAACAAAGTTGACCTTTTGGTCAGATATTGACTTATTGGGTCAATAATTGGTCATTAGGTCAAAAATTGACAATTTTGGTCTTTGGGTCAAGCATTGACCATTTTGACCAAAGTTGACATTTTTGTCAAAAGTTGACCTATTGGGTTAATGGGTTGGTCATTTGGTCAGAAATTGCCCATTTTAACCAAACTTGACTTTTTGGTCAAAGGTTCACTTATTGGGTTAATGGGGTGGTCATTAGGTCAAATTTTGACAATTTTGACCAAAATTAACTTTTAGGTCAAAAGTTGACCTATTGGGTCAATGGGTTGGTCATTGGGTCAAGGATTGAACATTTTGACCAAAGTTGACTTTTTGGTCAAAAGTTGACCTATTAGATCAATGGGTTGGTCATTGAGCAAAAAATTGACAATTTTGACCAAAGTTAACTTTTTGGTCAGAGATTGACTTATTGGGTCAATAATTTGTCATTCGATCAAAAATTGATCGTTTTGACCAAAATTTAATTTTTGGTCAAAAGTTGACCCATTGGGTTAATTGGGTGGTCCTTATGTTAGAAATTAACTATTTTGACCAAACTTGAGTTTTTGTCAAAAGTTGACATAATGGGTCAATGAGTTGGTCATTTGGTCAGAAATTGACAATTTTGACAAAACTTGACTTTTTTTCAAAAGTTAACCTATTGGGTCAATGCGGTGGTCATTAGGTAAAAAATTAACTGTTTTGACCAAAATTGACTTTTTGGTTAAAAGTTGACCGATTGGGTCAATGGGTGGTTTATTGGGTCAAGGATTGACCATTTTTACCAAAGTTAACTTTTTTGTCAAAAGTTGACCTTTTGGGTCAATGAGTTGGTTATTAGGTCAAGAATTGACCATTTTAACCAACGTTGACTTTTTGGTCATTGGCTCAGAAATTGTCAATTTTTACCAAAGTTGACATTTTGGTCAAAAGTTGACCTATTTGGTCAATGAGTTGGTAATTGGGTCACGATTTGACCATTTTGACGAAAGATGACTTTTTGGTCAAAAGTGGAGTTATTGGGTCAATGGGTTGGTCATTGCCTCAAAAATTGACCATTTTGACCAAAGTTGACTTTTTAGTCAAAAGTTGACATATTTGGTCAATGGGTGGTCATTAGGTGAAAAATTGACTATTTTGACCAAAATTGACTTTCTGTTCAAAAGTTGACCTATTAGGCTAATGGGTTGGTCTTTGGGTCAAGGATTGAACATTTTGACCAAAGTTGACATTTTGGTCAAAAGTTGATCTTTTGGGTTAATGAGTTAGATATTGGGTCAAGGATTGACCATTTTGACCAAACTTGACATTTTGGTCAGAGATTGGCTTACTAGTTCAATAATTGGTCATTTGGTAAAAAATTGACTATTTTAACCAAAATTAACATTTTAGTCAAAAGTAGACATATTAGGTAGAAGGGTTGGTCATTGGGTCAATGTTTGACCATTTTGACGAAAGTTGACTTTTTTGTCAAAAGTTGACCTATTGGGTTAATGGGTTGGTCATTGGGTCAAGGATTGACCATTTTGGCCAAAGTTGACTTTTTGGTCAGAGAATGAGTTATTGGGTCAATATTTGGTCATTAGGCCAAAAATTGATTATTTTGACAAAAATTAAATTTTTTGTCAAAAGTTGACCCATTTGGTCAACGGGGAGGTCATTGGCTCTGAAATTGACCATTTTGACCAAAGATGACTTTTTTGGTCAAAAGTTGACTTATTTGGTCAACGGGTTGGTCAATGGGTCAAAAATTGGCCAATTTGACTAAAGTTGACTTTTTGGTCAAAAGTTGACCTATTGAGTCAATGCGTGGTCATTAAGTCAAAAATTGATTAGTTTGACCAAAATTAACTTTTTGGTCAAAAGTTGACCTATTGAGTCAATGGGTCATGGATTAACCATTTTGACCAAAGTTGACTTTCTGGTTAGAGATTGACTTATTGGGTCAATAATTGGTCATTAATTCAAAAATTGACTATTTTAGCCAAAATTAACTTTTTGGTCAAAAGTTGACCTATTGTGATAATGGGTTGGTCGTTAGGTCAAGGATTGATCATTTTGACCAAACTTGATTTTTTGGTCAAAAATTGACCTATTGGATCGATGGGTTGGTTATTGGGTCATGGATTGACCATTTTGACCAAAGTTGACTTTTTGGTCAGAGATTGGCTTACTGGGTCAAAAATTGACTATTTTGACCTTAATTGACTTTTTCGTCAAAAAGTTAACATATTGGGTCAACGGGTTGGTCATTGGGTCAAGGATTGACCATTGTGACCAAAGTTAACTTTTTGGTTAAAAGTTGACCTATTGGGTCAATGGGTTGGTCATTGGGCCAATGATTGACCATTTTGACCAAAGTTGACTTTTTCTTCAGAGATTATCTTATTGGGTCAATAATTGGTCATTAGGACAAAAATTGATTATTTTGAAAAAAATTAAATTTTTGGTCAAAAATTGACCCATTGGGTCAATGAGGTAGTCATTGTGTCAGAAATTGACCATTTTGACCAAAGTTGAGTTTTTGGTCAAAAGTTGACCTTTCTGGTCAATGAGTTGGTAATTGGGTCAAGAATTGAACATTTTGACCCAAGATGACTTTTTGGTCAAAAGTTGATCAATTTGGTCATGGGTTGGTCATTGGGTCAACAATTGACCATTTTGACCAAAATTGACTTTCTGGTCAAAAGTTGACCCATTGGGTCAATGAGGTTTTCATTGGGTCAATGAGTGACCATTTTGACCAAAGTTGACTTTTTGTCATAGATTAACTTTTTAGTCAATAATTGGTCATTAGGTCAGAAAATGACCATTTCGACCAAAATTAAATTTTTGGTCAAAAGTTAACCTATGCGGTCAACGGGGTTGTTCATTGGATAAGAAATTGACCATTTGACCAAAGTTAACTTTTTGGTCAAAAGTTGACCAATTTGGTCAATGGGTTGGTAATTAGGTCAAGAATTGACCATTTTGACCAAAGATGACTTTTTGGTCAAAAGTTGACCTATTGGGTGAACGGGTTGGTCATTGGGTTAAAAATTGATCATTTTGACCAAAGTTGACTTTTTTGTCAAAAGTTGACCTATTAGGTCAATGGGTGATCATTAGGTCAAAAATTGACTATTTTGACCTAAATTGACTTTTTTGCCAAAAGTTGACCTATTGGGTTAATGGGTTTGTCATTTGGTCAAGGGTTAACCATTTTGACCTACATTTTTTGCCACAGATTGACTTATTGGGTAAATAATTGGTCATTAATTCAAAAATTGACTATTTTAATCAAAATTGACTTTTTAGTCAAAACTTGACCTATTAGGCCAATAGGTTGGTCATTGTGTCAAGGATTGACCATTTTGACCAAAGTTGACTTTTTGGACAAAAGTTGACCAATTGGGTCAATGGGTTAGTCATTAAGTAAAAGATTGACAATTTTGACCAAAGTTGACTTTTTGGTCATAGATTGACTTATTGGGGCAAAAATTGGTCATTCGGTCAAAAATTGATCGTTTTGGCCAAAATTTAATTTTTGATCAAAATTTGAACCATTGGGTCAATTGGGTGGTCATTATGTCAGAAATTGACCATTTTGACAAAACTTGACTTTTTGTCAAAAGCTGACCTGTTGGGTCAATGGGTTGGTCATTGGGTCAGAAATTAGCAATTTTGACCAAACTTGACTTTTTTTGTCAAAGGTTGACATATTGGGTTAGTGGGGTGGTCATTAGGTAAAAAATAGGCTGTTTTGACCAAAATTGACTTTTTGGTCAAAAGTTGACCTATTGGGCCAATGAGTTGTTTATTGGGTCAAGGATTGACCATTTTGACCAAAGTTGACTTTTTGGTCAAAGTTGACCATTTGGGTCTTTGAGTTGGTTATTGGGTCAAGGATTAACCATTTTGACCAAAGCTAACTTTTTGGTCATTGGCTTAAAAATTTACCATTTTGACCAAAGTTGACTTTTTGATCAAAATTTCATTTATTTGGTCAATGGGATGGTCATTAGGTAATAAATTTACTATTTTGACCAAAATTGACTTTTTGGTTAAAAGTTTATATATTTAGTCAATGGGTTGGACATTGGGTCAAGGATTGACCATTTTGACCAAAGTTGACTTTTTTTTCCAAAATTGACTTATTGGGTCAATAATTGGTCACTAGGCCAAAAATTGATTATTTTGACCAAAATAAAATTTTAGGTCAAAAGTTTACTCGTTGGGTCAATGGATTTGTCATTGTGTCAAAAATTGACCATTTTGACAAAAGTTGACTTTTTGTTTAGAGTTTGAATTACTGAGACAATAGTTGGTTAATAGGTCAAATATGACTATTTTGACCAAAATTGACTTTTTTGTCAAAAGTTGACCTATTGAGTTAATGGGTTGGTCGTTGGTTCAAGGATTGACCAATTCGACAAAAGTTGACTTTTTGGTCAAAAGTTAACCTTTTGGGTCAAAGGGTTGGTCAATTTTGTCAAAGATTGACCATTTTGACCAAAGTTGACTTTTTTGTTAGAGATGACTTATTGGGCCAATAATTTCTCATTAGGTCAAAAATTGATTATTTTGACCAAAATTAAATTTTTGGTCAAAAGTTGACCTGTTGGGTCAATGAGGTGGTCATTTTGTCAGAAATTGACCTGTTTAGGTAAATGAGGCGGTCATTAAGTTAAAAATTAACAATTTGACTAAAATTTACTTTTTGGTCAAAAGGTGACCTATTGGGTTAATCAGTTGGTCATTGCGTCAATGATTGACCATTTTTGTGAAAGTTAACTTTTTGGTTAAAAGATGACCTACTAGGTCAATGAGTTGGTCATTGGGTAAAAAATTGACCATTTTGACTAAAGTTGACTTTCTGGCCAAAAGTTGACCTATTGTTTCAATGGGTGGTCATTTGGTCAAAAATTGACTATTTTTACCAAAATTGACTTTTTGGTCAAAAGTTGACCTATTGGGTCAATGGGTTTGTCGTTGGGTCAAGGATTGACTATTTTGACCAAGGTTGACTTTTTGGTTAGAGATTAACTTATTGGGTCAATAATTGGTCATTAATTCAAAAATAGACTATTTTGGCCGAAATAAACTTTTTGGTCAAAAGTTGACCTTTTAGGACAATGGGATGGTCATTGGGTCAAGAATTGATCATTTTTACCAAAGTTAACTTTTTGATCAAAAGTTAACATATTGGGTCATTGGGTTGGTCATTGGGTCAAGGATTGACCATTTTGACCAAAGTTGACTTTTTGGTCAGAGATTGGCTTACTGGGTCAAAAATTAGACATTAGCTTAAAAATTGACTATTTTGACCAAAATTAACTTTTTGGTCAAAAGTTGACCTATTGGGTCAATGGGTTCATCATTCAGTCAAGGATTGACCATTGTGACCAAAGTAGACTTTTTGGTCAAAAGTTGACCTATTGGGTCAATGGGTTTGTCATTGGGTCAAGGATTAACCATTTTGACCAAAGTTGACTTTTTGGTCAGAGATTGACTTATTGGGTCAATAATTGGTCATTAAGTCAAAAATTGATTATTTTGACAAAAACTAAATTATTTGTCAAAAGTTGACCCATTGGGTCAGAAATTAACCATTTTGAAAAAAGTTGACTTTTTGGTCAAAAGTTGACCTATAGGGTCAATGAGTTGGTAATTGGGTCAAGAATTGACCATTTTGACAGAAGATGACTTTTTGATCAAAAGTTGATCTATTGGGTCAATGGGTTAGTCTTTGGGTCTAAAATTGACAATTTTGACCAAAGTTAACTTTTTGGTCAAAAGTTGACTTATTGGGTCAATGAGTGGACCTTAAAATAAAAATTAAACTATTTTGATCAAAATTGTCTTATTGGGTCAATAAATGGTTTTTAGGTCAAAAATGGACTATTTTGACCAAAATTAAATTTTTTGTCGAAACTTAACCCATTGGGTGAAAGGGGTGGTCATTTGGTCAGAAATTGACCATTTTGACCAAAGTTGGCTTTTCGGTCGAAAGTGGACCTATTTAGGTCAACGAGGCTGTCATTATGTCAAAAATTGACAATTTGACCAAAATTAACTTTTTGGTCAAAAGTTGACCTTCTTTGTCAATGGGTGGTCATTAAGTCAAAAGTTGACAATTTTGACCAAAATTAACTTTTTTGGTCAAAAGTTGACATATTGCGTCAATGAGTTGGTCATTGGGTCAAGGTTTGACCATTTTGACCACAGTTGTCTTTTTTGGTCAAAAGTTGACATATTGCGTCAATGAGTTGGTCATTGGGTCAAGGTTTGACCATTTTGACCACAGTTGTCTTTTTGGTCAAAAGTTGTCCTATTGGGTCAAGGATTAACCATTTTGACCAGAGTTGACTTGTTGGTCAGAGATTGACTTATTTGGTAAATAATTGGTCATTAGGTCAAAAATTGGCAGTTTTGACCAAAATTAAATTTTTTGTCAAAAGTTAACCCACGGAGTCAAAGGGGTGGTCATTAAGTCAGAAATTGACCATTTTGACCAAAGTTGACTTTTTGGTCAGAAGTTGACTTATATGGTCAATGAGTTGGTAATTGGGTCAAGAATTGACCATTTTGGCCAAAAATGACTTTTTGGTCAAAAGATGATCTATTGGGTCAAGGGGTTGGTCATTGGGTTAAAAATTGACCCTTTTGACCAAAATTGACTTCTTTGTCAAAAGTTGACCTATTGGGTCAATTGGTGGTCATTAAGTCAAAAATTGACTATTTTGACCAAAATTGACTTTTTGTCAAAAGTTAACCAATTGGGTCAATGGCTATGTCATTGGGTCAAGCATTGACCATTTTGACCAAAGTTAACTTTGTGGTCAGAGATTGACTTATTGGGTCAATAATTGGTCATTAGATCACAAATTGACTATTTTGACAAAAATTGAATTTTTGTTCAAAAGTTAACTCAATGGGTTAATGAGGGGGTCATTGGGTCAGAAATTAACCATTTTGACCAAAGTTGTCTTTTTGGTCAAAAGTTGACCTATTTGGTCAATTCTTTGGTAATTGGGTCAAGAATTGACCATTTTGACCAAATATGACTTTATTGGTCAAAAGTTGACTATTGGGTCACTGAGTTGGTCATTGGGTCAAAAATTGACCATTTTGACCGAAATTGTCTTTTTGGTCAAAGGTTGACCTATTAGGTCAGTGGGTGTTAGGTGAAAATTGACTATTTTGACAAAAATTGACTTTTGGGTCAATGGGTTTGTCGTTGGGTAAAGGATGGCCCATTTTGACCAAAGTTGACTTTTTGTTCAGAGATTGACTATTGGGTCAATAATTGGTTATTAATTCAAAAATTGACTATTTCGACAAAAATTAACTTTTTTGTCCAAATTGACCTATTAGGCCAATGAGTTAGTCATTAGGTCAAGGATTTATCATTTTGACCAAAGTTGACTTTGTTGTCAAAAGTTGACCTTTTGGGCCAATGAGTTGGTCTTTGGGACAAGGATTGACCATTTTGACCAAAGTTGACTTTTTGGTCAAAAGTTATCTTATTGGGTCATTGGGTTGGTCATTGGTTCAAGGTTTGACAATTTTGACCAAAGTTATCTTTTTGGTCAAAAGTTGACCTATTGGATAAACGGGTTGGTCATAGGGTCAAGGATTGACCATTTCACCAAAGTTGACTTTTTGTTCAAAAGTTGGCCTATTAGGCCAATGAGTTGGTCTTTGGGTCAAGGATTGAACATTTGACCAAAGTTGACATTTTGGTCAAAAGTTGATCTATTGGGTCAATGGGTTGGACATTGGGTCAAGGATTGACCATTTTGACCAAAATTGACTTTTTGGTCAGAGATTGGCGTACTAGTGAAAAATTTACTATTTTGACCCAAATTAACTTTTTGTCAAAAGTAGACCTATTGGGTGAATGGATTGGTCATTAGGTAAATGATTCACCATTTTGATGAAAGTTGACGTTTTGGCCAAAAGTTGACCTATTGGGTCGAAGGGTTGGTCGTTGGGTCAAGGATTGACCATTTTGACCAAAGTTGACTTTTTGGTCAGAGATTGAGTTACTGGGTCAATAATTTGTCATTATTCCAAAAATTAATTATTTTTTACAAAAATTAATTTTTTTGTCCAAAGTTGACCCACTGTGTCAACGGGGAGGTCATCGGGTCAGAAATTAGCCATTTTGACCAAAGTTGACTTTTTGGTCAAAAGTTGACCGAGTTGGTCAATGAGTTGGTAATTTGGTCAAGAATTGACCATTTTGACCAAAGATGACTTTTTTGGTTTAAATTTGACCTATTTGGTCAATGGGTTGGTCAATGGGTCAAAAATTGACCATTTTGGCCAAAGTTGAGTTTTTGGTCTAAAGTTGACCAATTGGGTCACTGGTTGGTCATTAGGTCAAAAATTAAGTAATTTAACCAAAATTGACTTTTTGGTCCAAAGTTGACCTATTGGGTCAATGGGTTTATCTTTGGGTCAAGGCTTGACCATTTTAACCTAAGTTGACTTTCTGGTCAGAGATTGACTTATTGTGTCAATAATTGGTCATTAATTCAAAAATTGACTATTTCGGCCAAAATTAAATTTTTGGTCAAAAGTTGACCTTCTAGGACAATGGGTTGGTCAATGGGTCAAGGATTGATCATTTTGACCAAAGTTGACTTTTTAGTCAAAAATTGACCTATTGGGTCAATGGGTTGGTCATTGGGTCAAGGATTAACAATTTTAACCAAAGTTGATTTTTTTGTCAAAGATTGTCTTACTGGGTCAAAAATTGGTCATTAGGTCAAAAATTAACTATTTTAATAAAAATTGGCTTTTTCGTTAAAGGTTAATTTATTGGGTCAATGGGTTAGTCATTGAGTCAAGGATTAACCATTGTGACCAAAGTTGACTTTTTGGTCAAAAGTTGACCTATTGGGTCAATGGGTTGGTCATTGAGTCAATGATTGACCATTTTGACAAAAGTTGACTTTTTGGTCAGTGATTGACTTAATGGGTCAATAATTGGTCATTAGGTCAAAAATTGATTATTTTGAAAAGATATTAAATTTTTTGTCAAAAGTTGACTCATTAAGTCAACAGGGTAGTCATTGGGTCAGGAATTAACCATTTTGACATAAGTTGACTTTTTGGTCAAAAGTTAACCAATTTGGTCAATGAGTTATTAATTGTGTCAGTAATTGAGCATTTTGACCGAAGATGAATTTTTGGTCAAAAGTTGATCTCTTGGGTCAATGGACTAGTCTTTAGGTCAAAAATTGATCATTTTGACCAAATTTGACTTTTTGGTCAAAAGTTGACCTAATGTGTTAATGGGTGATCATTAAGACAAAAATTAAACTATTTTGACCAAAATTGACATTTTGGTCAAAGTTGACTTATTGGGTCAATGGGTTTTTCATTGGGTCAAGGATTGACCATTTTGACCAAAGTTGACTTTTGATCATAGACAGACTTGTTGGGTCAATAATTGGTCATTAGGTCATGAATTGACCATTTTTACCAAAATTGAATTTTTGGTCAAAAGTTAACCCACTGGGTTAACGGTGAGGTCATTGGGTCAGAAACTGATCATTTTGTTTAAAGATGACTTTATTGGTCAAAAGTTGACCAATTTAGTCAATAGTTTGGTAATTGGGTCAAGTATTGACCTTTTTAACCAAAGATGACTTTATTGGTCAAAAGTTGACCTTTGGGTCAATGGGTTGGTAATTGGGTCAAAAATTGACTATTTTGACCAAAATTGACTTTTTGGTCAAAAGTTGACCTATTGGGTCAATGGGTGTTCATTAGGTCAAAAATTGACTATTTTGACTAAAATTGACTTTTTGGTCAAAAGTTGACCTATTGGGTCAATGGGTGTTCATTAGGTCAAAAATAGACTATTTTGACAAAAATTGACTTTTTGGTCAAAAATTGACCTATTGGGTCAACGGGTATTCATTAGGTCAAAAATTGACTATTTTGACAAAAATTGACTATTTTGACAAAAATTGACTTTTTGGTCAAAAGTTGACCTATTGGGTCAATGGGTTTGTCATTGGGTCAAGGATTGGTCATTTTGACCATAGTTGACTTTTTGGTCAGAGATTAACTTATTGGGCCAATAATTGGTCATTAATTCAAAAATTGACTATTTCAACAAAAATAAACTTTTTTGTCAAAAGTTGACCTATTATGCCAATGGGTTGGTCATTGTGTCAAGGATTGATCATTTTGACCAAAGTTGACTTTTTGGTCAAAAGTTCACCTATTGGTTCAATGGGTTGGTCTTTGGGACAAGGATTGATCATTTTGACTAAAGTTGACTTTTTTGTCAGAGATTGATTTATTGGGTAAATGGGTTGGTCAATGGTTCAAGGATTGACTATTTTGACCAAACTTTAGTTTTTGGTCAAAAGTTGACCTATTGGGTCAATGGGTTGGTCATTGGTTCAAGGTTTGACAATTTTGACTAAAGTTATCTTCTTGGTCAAAAGTTAACTTATTAGGTCAACGGGTTCTTCATTGGATCAACGATTGACCATTTTGACGAAAGTTGACTTTTTGATTAAAAGTTGACCTATTAGGCCAATGGTTGATCTTTGGGTCAAGGATTGAACATTTTGACCAAAGGATTGACTTTTTGGTCAGAGATTGGGTTACTAGTTCAATAATTGGTCATTAGGACAAAAATTGACTATTTTGACTAAAATTTAGTTTTTGTCAAAAGTAGACCTATTGGGTCGATGTGTTGGTCATTGGGTCAATGATTTACCATTTTGATGAAAGTTGACTTTTTTGTTAAAAGTTGACCTATTGGGTCAATGGGTTGGTCATTGGGTCAAGGATTTACCATTTTGACCAAAGTTAACTTTTTGGTAAGAGATTGAGTTACTGGGTCAATAATTAGTCATTAGGCAAAAAATTGATTATTTTGACAAAATTAAATTTTTTTGTCAAAAGTTGACTCATTTGGTCAACAAGGAGGTCATTACGTCAGAAATTGACCATTTTGATCCAAATTGACCTTTTGTCAAAAGTAGACCTATTGGGAGAATGGGTTGGTCATTGGGTCAATGTTTGACCATTTTGGTGAAAGTTTACTTTTTGGTCCACAATTGACCAATTGGGTCAATTGGTTGGTCATTGGGTCAAGGATTGACCATTTTGATCAAAGTTGACTTTTTGGTCAGTGATTGAGTTACTGGGACTATAATTAGTCATTAGGCCAAAAATTGATTATTTTGACAAAATTAATTTTTTTGTCAAAAGTTGACCCATTGGGTTAACGGGGAGGTCATTGAGTTAAAAATTAACCATTTTGACTAAAGTTGACTTTTTTGTCAAAAGTGAACTTATTTGGTCAATGAGCTGGTAATTTGGTCAAGAATTGACCATTTTGACCAAAGAAGACTTTTTGGGTCTAAAGTTGACCTATTTGGTCAATGGGTTGGTCAATGGGTTGGTCAATGGGTCAAAAATTGACCATTTCGACCAAAGTTGACTTTTTGGTCAAAAGTTAACCAATTGGGTCAATGTGTGGTCATTAGGTCAAAAATTAACTAGTTTGACCAAAATTGACTTTTTGGTCAAAAGTTGACCTATTAGGTCAATGGGTTTGTCATTGGGTCAAGGCTTGACCATTTTGACCTAAGTTGACTCTCTGGTCAGAGATTGACTTATTGGGTCAATAATTGGTCATTAATTTAAAAATTGACTATTTTGGCCAAAATTAACTTTTTGGACAAAAGTTAACCAATTAGGACAATAGGTTGGTCAATGGGTCAAGGATGATCATTTTGACCAAAGTTGACTTTTTTGTCAAAAATTGACCTATTCGGTCAATGGGTTGGTCATTGGGTCAAGAATTAACCATTTTGACCAAAGTTGACATTTTGGTCAGAGATTGACTTACTCGGTCAAAAATTGGTCATCCGGTCAAAAATTGACTATTTTGATAAAAAATTGGCTTTTTTGTCAAATGTTAAGTTATTGGGTCAATGTGTTGGTCATTGGGTCAAGGATTGACCATTGTGACTAAAGCGACTTTTTGGTCAAAAGTTGACCTATTGGGTCAGTGTGTTGGTCTTTGGGTCAATGATTAACCATTTTGACCAAAGTTGACCTTTTAGTTAGTGATTGACCTATTGGGTCAATAATTGGATCATTAGGAAAAAAATTGATTATTTTGAAAAAAAATTAAATTTTTGGTCAAAAGTTGACCTAATAGGTCAATGGGGTATTCATTGGGTCAGAAATTGACCATTTTGACCAAAATTGACTTTTTGGTCAAAAGTTGACCTATTTAGTCAATGAGTTGGTAATTAGGTCAATAATTGAGCATTTTGACCGAAGATGAATTTTTGCTCAAAGGTTGATCTATTGGGACAATGGGTTGGTCATTGGGTTAAAAATTAATCATTTTGACCAAAGTTGACTTTTTGGTCAAAAGTTTACCTAATGGGTCAATGAGTAGTCATTAGGTCAAAAATTAGACTATTTTGACCAAAATTGACTTTTGGTCAAAGTTGACAAATTGGTTCAATAGGTTTTTCATTGGGTCAAGGATTGACCATTTTGACCAAAGTGGACTTTTAGTCATAGATTGACTTCTAGGGTTAATAATTGGTCATTAGGTCATGAATTGACCATTTTGACCAAAATTGAATTTTTGGTCAAAAGTTAACCCATTGGGTTAACAGGAAGGTCATTGAGGCAGAAATTGACCAATTTCACCAAAGTTGTATTTTTGGTCAAAAGTTGACCTTTTAGGTCAATAGTTTGGTAGTTGGGTCAAGAATTGACCATTTTGACCAAATATGACTTTATTGGTCAAAAGTTGACCTATTGGGTCAATGGGTTAGTCATTGGGTCAAAATTGACTATTTTGACCAAAATTGACTTTTTGGTCAAAAGTTGACCTATTGGGTCAATGAGTGTACATTAGGTCAAAATTGACTATTTTAACAAAAATTGACTTTTTGGTCAAAACTTGACCTATTGGGTCATTTGGTTTGTCATTGGGTCCACGATTGGCCATTTTGACCAAAGTTGGCTTTTTGGTCAGAGATTGACTTATTGGGTCAGTAATTCGTGAGTAATTCAAAAATTGACTATTTCGACAAAAATTAACTTTTTGTCAAATGTTGACCTATTAGGCCAATGGGTTAGTCTTTGGGTCAAGAATTGATCATTTTGACCAAAGTTGACTTTTTTGTCAAAAGTTGACCTATTGGGTCAAAGGGTTGGTCTTTGGGACAAGGATTGACCATTTTGACCAAAGTAGACTTTTTGGTCAGAGATTGATTTATTGGGTAAATGGGCTAGTCAATGGTTCAAGGATTGAGCATTTTAACCAAAGTTGAGTTTTTGGTCAAAAGTTGACCTATTGGGTCAATGGGTTGGTTACTGGTTCAAGGTTTGAGTATTTTGACCAAAGTTATCTTTTTGGTCAAAAGTTAACCTATTGGGTCAACGGGTTCGTCATTGGGTCAAGGATTGATCATTTTGACCAAAGTTGACCTATTAGGCCAATGGGTTGGTCTTTGGGTCAAGGATTGAACATTTTGACCAAAGTTGACATTTTAGTCAAAAGTTGATATATTGGGTCAATGGGTTGGACATTGGGTCAAGGATTAACCATTTTGACCAAAATTGACTTTTTGGTCAGAGATTGGCTTACTAGTTCAAAAATTGGTCATTAGGTTAAAAATTGACTACTTTGACCAAAATTGAGTTTTTGTCAAAAGTAGACCTATTGGGTCAATGTGTTGGTCATCGAGTCAATGATTGACCATTTTGACGAAAGTTAAATTTTGGTCAAAAGTTGACCTATTGTGTCAATGGCTTGGTTAATGGGTCAAGGATTGACCATTTTGACCAAAGTTGACTTCTTGGTAAGAGATTGAGTTACTGGGTCAATAATTAGTCATTAGGCCAAAAATTAATTTTTTTGAAAAAAATTAAATTTTTTGTAAAGTTGACCCATTGGGTCAACAAGGAAGTCATTGGGTCAGAAATCGTCCATTTTGAACAAAGTTGACTTTTTGGTAAAAAGTTAACCTATTTGGTCATTAAGTTGGTAATTTGGTCAAGAATTGACCATTTTGACCAAAGATGACTTTTTTGGTCTAAAGTTGACCTTTTTGGTCAATGGGTTGGTCAATGGGTCAAAAATTAACCATTTTAACCAAAGTTGACTTTTTGTTCAAAAGTTGATCTATTGGGTCAATGGGTGGTCTTTAAGTCAAAACTTTACTAGTTTGACCGAAATTGACTTTTGGTGAAAAGTTGACCTATTGGGTCAATGAGTTTGTCATTATGTCAAGGATTGACAATTTTACCGAAGTTTACTTTCTATTCAGAGATTAACTTATTGGGTCAATAATTATTCATTAATTCAAAAATTTACTAATTTGGCCTATACTAACTTTTTGGTCAAAAGTTGACCTATTAGGATAATGGGTTAGTCAATGGGTTACGGATTGATCATTTTGACCAAAGTTGACTTTTTGGTCAAAAATTGACATATTAGGTCAATGGGTTGGTCATTGGGTCAAGGATTGACCATTTTGACCAAAGTTGACTTTTTGGTCAGAAAATAACTTACTGGGTCAAAAATTGACTATTTTGACCAAAATTGACTTTTTCGTCAAAAGTTAACTTATTGGGTCAATGGGTTGGACATTGGGTCTAGGATTGACCATTGTTACCAAAGTTAACTTTTTAGTCAAAAGTTGACCTATTGGGTCAATGTGTTTGTCATTGGGTCAATGATTGACCATTTTGACAAAAGTTGACTTTTTAGTCAGAGATTGACTTATTGGGTCAATAATTGGTCATTAGGTCAAAAATTGATTATTTTGAAAGAAGTTAAATTTTTGGTCAAAAGTTGACCCATTGGGTCAACGGGGTAGTTTGGGTCAGAAATTCACCATTTTGACTAATGTTGATTTTTTGGTCAAAAGTTGACCTATTTGGTTAATGAGTTGGTAATTGTGTCAAGAATTGAGCATTTTGACCTAAGATGACTTTTTGGTCAAAGTTGCACTATTGGGTCAATGAGTTGGTCATTGGGTCAAAAATTTACCATTTTGACCAAAGTTGACTTTTTGGTCAAAAGTTGACCTAAAGGGTCATTCGGTGGTCATTAGGACAAAAATTAGACTATTTTGTCAAATATTAACTTTTTGCAAAGTTGACCTATTGGGTCAAGGATTGACCATTTTGACCAAAGTTGACTTTTGGTCGTAGACTGACTTGTTGGGTCAATAATTGGTCATTAGGTCATGAATTGACCATTTTGACCAAAATTGAATTTTTGGTCAAAAGTTAACTCATTGGGTCAACGGGGTGGTCATTGAGTTAGAAACTGTCCATTTTGACCAAAGTTGACTTTTTGGTCAAAAGTTAACCTATTTGGTCAATGAGTTTGTAATTGGGTCAAAAATTGAACTTTTTAATCAAAGATGACATTTTGGTCAAAAGTTGACCTATTAGGTCAATGGGTTGACCATTTTGGCCAAAATTGACTTTTGGTTAGAGTTTAACTTACTGGGACAACAATTGGTCAAAAGGTCAAAATTGACTATTTTCACCAAAAGTGATTTTTTGGTCAAAAGTTGACCTATTGGGTCAATGGGTTGGTCATCGGGTCAAGGATTGACCATTTTGACCAAAGTTGACTTTTTGGTCATAGATTGACTTATTGGTTCAATAATTGGTCATTAGTTCAAAAATTGTTTATTTTAACCACAATTAAATTTATGGTCAAAAGTTGACCCATTGGGTCAATGGGGTGGTCATTGGGCTAGAAATTGACCATTTTGACCACAGTTGATTTTTTGGTCAATGAGTTAGTAATTAGGTCAAGAATTAACCATTTTGACCGAAGATGATTTTTTGGTCAAAAGTTGATCTATTATGTTAATCGGTTGGTCATTCGGTCAAAAATTATCCATTTTGACCAAATTGACTTTTTGTTCAAAATTTTACTGATTGGGTCAATGGGTGGTCATTAGATCAAAATTGACTATTTTAACCAAGATTGACTTTTTGGTCAAAAGTTGGCCTATTGGGTCAATAGGTTAGTCATTAATTCAAGGATTGACCATTTTGACCAAAGTTGACTTTTTGATCAGAGATTGACTTATTGGGTCAATAATTGGTCATTAGGTAAAAAATTTTCTATTTTGACAAAAATTAAATTTTTTGTCAAAAGTTAACCCATTAGGTCAATGGGGTGGTCATTGGGTCAAAAATTGACCATTTTAACCAAAGTTGACTATTTGGTCAAAAGTTGACCTATTTGGTCAATGAGTATGTAATTGGGTCAAGATTCCATTTTGACCAAACATGACTTTTTTATCAAAAGTTAACCTTTTGGGTCGATGGGTTGGTCATTGGGTTAAAAATTGACCATTTTGGCCAAAGTTGACTCTTAGGTAAAAATTTGTCTATTTTGATGAAAATTGACTATTTGGTGAAAAGTTAGCCTATTGGGTCAATGAGTTTGTCAATGGGTCATGGATTGGCCATTTTAACCAAATTTGACTTTTTGGTTAGAGAATGACTTATTGGGTCAATAATTGGTCATTAATTCAAAAATCTACTATTTCGATAAAAATTGACTTTTTGGTCAAAAGTTGACCTATTTGACCAATGGGTTGGTCATTTGGTCAAGGATTGATCATTTTGACCAAAGTTGACTTTTTGGTCAAAAGTTGATCTATGGGTCAATGGGTTGGTCTTTGGGATAAGGATTCACCATTTTGACCAAAGTTGACTTTTTGGTCAGAGATTGATTTATTGGGTCAATGGGTTGGTCAATGGTTAAAGGATTGACCATTTTGCCCAAAGTTGAGTTTTTGGTCAAAAGTTGACCATTTGGTCAATGGGTTGGTCATTGGTTCAAGGTTTGACCATTTTGACCAAAGTTATCTTTTTGGTCAAAAGTTAACCTATTGGGTCAACGGTTCGTCATTGGGTCAAGGATTGACCATTTTTACCAAAGTTGACTTTTTGATTAAAAGTTGACCTATTAGGCCAACGGGTTGGTCTTTGGGTCAAGGATTGAACATTTTGACCAAAGTTGACATTTTGGTTAAAAGTTGACCTATTGGGTCAACGGGTTGGGCATTGGGTCAAGGATTGACTATTTTGACCAAAGTTGGCTTTTTGGTCAAAAGTTGACCTATTGGGTCAATGAGTTAGTCATTGGGTCAAGGATTGACCAATTTGACCAAAATTGACTTTTTGGTCACATATTCACTTACTGGGTCAATATTTTGTGATTAGGTTAAAAATTGATTATTTTGATAAAAATTAAATTTTTGGTGAAAAGTTGATCCTTTGGGTCAACGGGGAGGTCATTATGTCAGAAATTGACCATTTTAACCAAAGTTGACTTTTTGGTCAAAAGTTGACCTATTTGGTCAATGAGTTGGTAATAGGGTCAAGAATTGACCATTTTGACCAATGTTGACTTTTTGGAAAGAGATTGACTTACTGGGTCAACAATTGGTAATTAAGCCAAAAATTGACTATTTTAACCAAAATTGACCTTTTGGTCAAAAGTTGACCTATTGGGTCAATGGGTTGGTTATTGGGTCAAGGATTGACAATTTTGACCAAAGTTGACATTTTGGTCAAAAGTCAACCTATTGGTTCAATGAGTTGGTCATTTGGTCAAGGATTGACCATTTTCACCAAAGTTGACTTTTTGGTCATAGATTGACTTATTGGTTCAATAATTGGTCATTAGTTCAAAAATTGATTATTTTGACCAAAATTCAATTTATGGTCAAAAGTTGACCCATTGGGTCAACGACATGGTTATTGGGTCAGAAATTGACAATTTTGACCACAGTTGACTTTTTGGTCAAAAGTTGACCTATTTGGTCAATGAGTTGGTAATTAGGTCAAGAATTGATCATTTTGACCGAAGATGACTTTTTGGTTAAAAGTTGATCTATTGGGTCAATGGGTTGGTCATTGGGTCAAAAATTGTTCATTTTGACAAAATGGACTTTTTTTTCAAAAGTTGACCTATTGGGTCAATGGGTTTGTCATTAAGTCATTCACCATTTTGAACAAAGTTGACTTTTTTATCAGAGATTTACTAATTGGGTCAATAAATGGTCATTAGGTCAAAAATTTACTATTTTGACAAAAATTAAATTTTTGGTCAAAGGTTAACCCATTTGGTCAACGGGGTGGTCATTGGTTCAAAATTTGACTATTTTAACCAAAGTTGACTTTTTGGTCAAAAGTTGACCTATTTGGTCAATGAGTATGTAATTAGGGTTGTAAACGAGCCGAGCTTGAGCGAGCTCAGGCTTGGCTCGTGTTCGGCTCGTTCGAAATTAGCTCAGCTCGAAATCGGCTCGTGTTCTAAATGACTCGTGAAAGGTGTGTTTGTGTTCTGCTCGAATTAAATATTCTTGTTCGTGTTCGGCTCGTGTTTGGCTCGAAATTGGCTCGTTAAAATAAATTGGAAAAATATATGTCTAGCGCAGAATTCGAACCTAGACCAAATGAATGGAAACAAGAAGCATAACCACGCTACCACACAAGCGAGTTATGATTTAAACTTAAATATAAATATATATAATATATTAATATAAAATAATATATATAATAAATTATTATATAAATAATTATACGATTATTTTTTTATTTCGAGCCAATTCGAGCCGAACACGAGCGAACAAACAATTGTTCGTGTTCGGCTCGTTAACATTTCGAGCTTAAAAATTTGTTCATGTTCGGCTCGTTAGGCTTAACGAACGAGCCGAACACGAGCTACTTAACGAACCGAACAAGAGCTGTTCGCGAACAACGAGCCAAATTGCCAACCCTATATGTAATTGGGTCAAGAATTGACCTTTTTGACCAAAGATGACTTTTTGGTCAAAGTTGACCTTTTGGGTCAATGGGTTGGTCATTGGGTTAAAAATTGACCATTTTGACCAAAGTTGACTATTAGGTAAAAAATTGATTATTTTGATAAAAAATGACTATTTGGTCAAAAGTTGACCTATTGGGTCAATGGATTTGTCAATGGGTCAAGGATTGACCATTTTGACCAAATTTGACTTTTTGGTCAAAGATTGACTTATTGGGTCAATAATTTGTCATTAATTCAAAAATTTACTATTTCAACAAAAATTGACTTTCTTGTCAAAAGTTGACCTATTTGGCCAATGGGTTGGTCATTGGGTCAAGGATTGATCATTTTTACTAAAGGTGACTTTTTGGTCAAAAGTTGATCTATTGGGTCAATGGGTTGGTCTTTGGGAAAAGGATTGACCATTTTGACCAAAGTTGACTTTTTGGTCAGAGATTGATTTATTGGGTCGATGGGTTGGTCAATGGTTAAAGGATTGACCATTTTGACCAAATTTTAGACCATTTTGACCAAAGTTATCTTTTTGGTCAAAAGTTGACCTATTGGGTCAATGGGTTGCTCATTTGGTCATGGATTGACCATTTTGACCAAAATTGACTTTTTAGTCAAAAGTTGACTTATTGGGTAAATGGCATAGTCATTGGGCCAAGGATTGACCAATTTGACCAAAATTGACTTTTTGGTCACATATTGACTTATTAGGTCAATAATTTTTCATTAGGTCAAAATTTGATTATTTTGACAAAAATTATATATTTTGTGAAAAGTTGTTCCTTTAGGACGATGGGGAGGTCGTTGGGTCAGAAATTGATAATTTTGACTAAAGTTGACTTTTTGGTCAAAAGTAGACCTATTTGGTCAATGTGTTGGTAATAGGGTCAAGAATTGACCATTTTGACCAAAGATGACTTTTTTTGGTCAAAAGTTGAACTATTTGGTCAATGGGTTGGTCAATGGGTCAAAAATTGAGCATTTTGACCAAAGTTGACTTTTTGGTCAAAAGTTGACATATTGGGTCAATGGGTGGTCAATTGGTTAAAAATTGACTCTTTTGACCAAAATTAACTTTTTGGTCAAAAGTTAACCTATTGGGTCAATGAGTTTGTCATTAGATCAAGGATTAACCATTTTGATCAATGTTAACTTTTTGGTCAGAGATTGACTTATTGGGTCAGTAATTGGTCATAAATTCAAAAATTAACAATTTTGACAAAAATTAACTTTTTTCTCAAAAGTTGACTTATTAGCCAAAGGGTTGGTCATTGGGTCAAGGATTGATCATTTTGACCAAAGATGACTTTTTGGTCAAAAGCTGACCTATTGGGTCAATGGTTTGGTCATTGGGTCAAGGATTGCTCATTTTGACCAAAGTTGACTTTTTGGTCACAGATTGACTTACTGGGTCAAAAATTGGTCATTAGGCAAAAAATTGACTATTTTAACAAAAATTAACTTTTGGTCACAAGTTGAGATATTGGGTCAATGGGTTGGTCATTGGGTCAAGGATTGACCATTTTGACCAAAGTTGACTTTTTGGTCAAAAATTGACCTATTGGGTCAATGGGTTGGTCATTGGGTCAACAATTGACCATTTTGACCAAAGTTGGCTTTTTGGTCATAGATTGACTTATTGGTTCAATAATTGGTCATTAGTTCAAAAATTTATTATTTTGACCAAAATTAAATTTATGGTCAAAAGTTGACCCATTGGGTTAACGGGAGGTCATCGGTCGCAAATCGACCATTTTGACTACGACTGACTTTCTAGTTAAAAGTTGACCTATTTGGTCAATGAGTTAGTAATTTGGTCAAGAATTGAACATTTTAACCGAAGAGGACTTTTAGGTCAAAAGTTGATCTATTGGGTCAATGGGTTAGTCATTGGGTCAAAAATTATCCATTTTAACCAAATTGAGTTTTTGTTCAAAAGTTGACCTATTGGTCAATGGGTGGTCATTAGATCAAAATTGACTATTTTGACCAAAATTAACATTTTGGTCAAAAGTTGACCTCTTGGGTCAATGGGTTAGTCATTGGGTCAAGGATTGACCTTTTTGACTGAAGTTGACTTTTTAGTCAGAGATTGACTTATTAGGTCAATAAATGGTCATTAGGTCAAAAATTACTATTTTGACAAAAATTGAATTTTTGGTCAATAGTTAACCCATTAGGTCAACGGGGTGGTCATTGGGTCAAAATTGATCATTTTAACTAAAGTTGACTTTTTGGTCAAAAGTTGACATATTTAGTCAATGAGTATCTAATTGGGTCAAGAATTTACCATATTGACCAAAGATGACTTTTTGGTCATTAGTTGACCTTTTGGTTCAATGGGTCGGTCATTGGGTCAAAAATTGTCAATTTTGACCAAAGTTGACTTTTTGGTCAAAAGTTGACCTATTGGGTCAAAGGGTGGTCATTAGGTCAAAAATCGATTATTTTTACCAAAATCGACTTTTTGGTCAAAAGTCGACCTATCAGGGTCAATGGGTTTGTCATTTGTCAAGAATCGACCATTTTAACCAATGTCGACTTTTCGTTCGAGATCGACTTATCGGGACAATAGGTCGGTCATCGGGTGAAGGATCGACCATTTCGACCAACGTTTACTTATTAGTCGAGATCGACTTATTAGGTCAATAAGTGGTCATTAGATCAAAAATTGATTATTTTGACGAAAATTAAATTTTTTGTCAAAAGTTGAACCATTGGGTCAACTGGGTGGTCATAGGGACAAAAATTGACAATTATGACCAAAGTTGACTTTTTGGTCAATAGTTGACTTATTTGGTCAATGATTTGGTAATTAGGTCAAGAATTGACCATTTTGACCGAAGATGACTTTTTGGTCAAAAGTTGATCTATTGGCCAATGGGTTGGTCATTGGATCAAATATTGACCATTTTACCAAAGTTGACATTATGGTCAAAAGTTGACCTAATGGGTCAATGGGTAATCGCTAGGTCAAAAATTGACTATTTTGACAAAATCGACTTTTGCTCAAAAAGTTGACTTATTGTGTCAATAGGCTTGTCATTGAGTCAGGGATTGACCATTTTGACAAAAATTGGCTTTTTGGTCACATATTGACTCATTGGGTCAATAATTGGTCATTAAGTTAAAAATTTATTATTTTGACCAAAATTGAGTTTTTGGTCACTATTAGGCCAATGAGTTGGTCATTGTTTCAAGAATTGATCATTTTGACTAAAGATGACTTTTTGGTCAAAAGTCGACTCTATCAGTCAATGTGTTTGTCAATCGGGTCAAGGATCGACCATTTTGACCAAAGCCGACTTTTTAGTTAGAGATCGAGTTACTAGGATAATATTTCGCCATTAGGTCAAAAATCGACTATCTCGACCAAAATCGACTTTTGGGTAAAAAAGTCAATCTATGTGGTCAATGGGATGGTCATTTCGTCAAGGATCGACCATTTAGACCAAAGTCGACTGGCTTGGTCAAAAGTTTACCTATTGTATAATTGGGTGGTCATTAGGTCAAAATCGACTATTTTGACCAAAATTAACTTTTGCTCAAAATTTGACCTATCAGCCAATGAGTTGGTCATTATGTCAAAATCGACTATTTCGACCAAAATCGACTTTTCGGTCAAAAGTCGACATATCGGGTCATCGGGTCAAAGATTAACAATTTTGACCATAGCTCACTTTTCTGGCCAAAAGTCGACTGATCGGGTCAATGGTTCGGTCATCAGTGTCAAAGATCGACCATTTTGATCAAAGTCGACTTTTTTGTCGAGATCGACTTATTGGATCAATAATTGGTCATTAGGTTAAAAATCGATAATTTGACCAAAATTTGCTTTTAGGTTAAAAATTGACTTATCGGGTTAATGGGTTGGTCACTTCGGCCAATGATCGACCATTTTGGTCAAAGTTTACTTTTTGGTTAAAAGTTGACCTTTTGTGTTAATGGGTTGGTCATTGTGTCAGAAATTGAACATTTTGACCAAAGTTGACTGTTTGGTCAAAAGATGACCTATTGTGTCAATGGGTGGTCATTAGGTCTAAAATTGTTTATTTTGACAAAAATTGACTTTTTGGTCAAATGTTGATGTATTTGGTCAATGGGTTGGTCATTTTTTTAAAGATTGATCATTTTGACCAAAGTTGACTTGTTGGTCAGAGATCGACGTATTCGGTTAATAATTAGTCATTAGGTCAAACATCGACTATTTTTAACAAAATTAAATTTTTGGTCAAAAGTTGACACATCTGGGTCAACGGGTGGTCATTTGCGTCGTAAATCGACAATTTTAACCAAAGTTGACTTTTGGTCAAAAGTCGACCAATTTGGTCAATAAGTCGGTAATTGGGTCAAGCATCGACAATTTGATCAAAGATGACTTTTCGGTCAAAAGTCGATCTATCGGGTCAATGGGTCGGTCATCGGATAACAAATCGACCATTTCGACCAAAGTTGACTTTTTGGTAAAAAGTTGTCTCGTTTGCTCATAGGGTGGTCATTAAGTCAAAATTTACTATCTTGACCAAAATTGACTTTTTGGTCAAAAGTTGACATGTTGGTTCAATGGGTTTGTCATTATGTCAAGGATTGACCATTTTGACCAAAGTTGACTTTTTTGTCAGAGATTGACTTATTGGATCAATAACTGGTCATTAAGTCAAAAATTGACTATTTTGACGAAAATTGGATTTTTTGTCAAAAGTTAACCCATTGGGCCAACGGGGTGGTCATTAGGTCAGAATTTGACCATTTTGACCAAAGTTAACTTTTTCGTCAAAAGCTGACCTATTTGGTTAAGGAGTTGGTAATTTGGTTTAGAATTGACCATTTTGACCAAAGATGACTTTTTGGTCAAAAGTTGACCTATTGGGTCAATGATTTTGTCATTGGGTCAAAAATTGACCACTTTGACGAAATTTAACTTTTTGGTCAAAAGTTGACCTATTGGGTCAATGTGTGTTTACTAGGCCAAAAAAGGAGTATTTTGACCAAATCTGACTTTTTGGTGAGAGATTGATTTATTGGGTCAATGTGTTTGTCATTGGGTCAAGGATTGGCCATTTTGACCAAAATTGACTAATTTCTCCAAAATTGACTTTTTAGTCAAAAGTCAACTCTATTCGCTAATGGGTCGGTCATCGGGTCAAGGATCGATCATTTCGACTGAGAGTTAACTTTTGGGTCAAAAGTTGACCTATCGGGTCAATGGGTTGGTCATTGGGTCAAGGATCGACCATTTCGACCAAAGTCGACTTTTGGGTCGAGATCGCTTACTGGGTCAATAATTTGTCATTCGGTCAAAAGTTGACAATTTTGACTAAAATTCACTTTTTAGTCAAAAGTTGACCAATTGGGTCAGTGGATTGGCCATTGGGTCAAGGATTTTCCATATCGACCAAAGTTGACTTTTTGGTCAAAAGTTGACCTTTTGGGTTAATGGGTTGGTCAATTTTTTCAAGGATTAACCATTTTGACCAACGTTGACTTTTTAGTTAGAGATTGACTTATTGAGTCAATAATTAGTCATTAAGCCAAAAATCGATTATTTTGACCAAAATTGAATTTTTTGTCAAATGTTGACCCTTTGGGTCAATGGGGTGGTTATTATGTCAGAAATTAACCATTTTAACCAAAGTTTACTTTTTGGTAAAAGTTGTCCTATTTAGGTCAATGTGGTGGTCATTAGGTCAAAAATTGTCAATTTTACCAAAATTGACTTTTTGGTCAAAAGTTGACATGTTGGGTTAATGGGCTAGTCAGAGGGTCAATGATTTAAGGTTTTTGACAAAGTCGACTTTTGGTTAAAAGTCGACCTATTGGGTCAATGGGTCGGTCATCGGGTCAAAATCGACCATTTCGACCAAAGTTGATTTTTTGGTCAAAAGTCGACTCTATTGTGTCAATGGGCGGTCATTAAGTCAAAATTCGACTTTTTTGAACAAAATTGACTTTTTGGTTAAAAGTTGACCTATTGGGTCAATGGGTCTGGTCATTGGGTCAATGTTTGACCATTTTGACCAAAGTTGTCTTTTTAGTCAAAAGTCGACTATTTAGGCAATGGGTTAGTCATTAGATCATGAATTGACTATTTTGACCAAAGTTGACTTGTTGGTCATGGATTGACTTATTGGGTCAATAATTGGTCATTAGGTCAAAGATTAACTATTTTTAACAAAATTAAATTTTGGGTCAAAAGTTGACCCATTGGGTAAACGGGGGGTCATTATGTCAGAAATTGACAATTTTGACAAAAGTTGACTTTTTGGTCAATGAGTTGGAAATTGTGTCAAGCATTGACCATTATGGCCAACGATGACTTTTTGGTCAAAAGTTAATCTATTGGATCAATGGGCAGTCATCGAGTCGAAAATCGTCCATTTTGACAAAGTCGACTTTTTGGTCAAAAGTTGACCTATTGGGTAAATGGGTGGTCATTGGGTCAAAAATTGACTATTTTTTACCAAAGTTGACTTTTTAGTCAAAAGTTGACCTATTGGTTTAATGGGTTTGCATTGGGTCAAGGATTGTCCATTTTGACTAAAGTTGACTTTTTGGTCAGAGATTGACTTATTGGGTCAATAATTGATCATTAGGTTAAAAATTGACTATTTTGACTAAAAATGAATTATTTGGTCAAAAGTTAACCCATTAGGTCAACAGGGTGGTCATTGGGTCAGAAATTGACCATTTTGACCAAAGTTGACTTTTGGTCACAAGTTAATCTATTAGGTCAATGAGTTGGTAATTTAGTTAAGAATTGACCATTTTGATCAAGGATGACTTTTTGGTCAAAAGTTGACCTTCTGGGTCAATGAGTTGGTGATTGGGTCAAATATTGACCATTTTGACCAAAGTTAACTTTTTGGTCAGAAGTTGACCTTTTAGGTCAATGGGTGTTCATTAGGTCAAAAATTGACAATTTTGACCAAAATTAGTTTTTTGGTCAAAAGTTGACCAATTGGGTCAATGGTGTGGTCATTGGGTTAAGGTTTAGTCATTTTGATCAAAGTTGACTTTTTTGGTCAGAGATTGACTTATAAGGTCAATAATTGGTCATGAGTTCAAAAATTGACTATTTTGACCAAAATTGACTTTTTTGTCAAAAGTTGACCTATTAGGCCATTGGGTTGGTCATTGGGTCAAGGATTGGTCATTTTGACAAAAGTTGACTTTTTCGTCAAGAGTTGACCTATCAGGTTAATCAGTTGGTCGTTGAGTCAAGGATTGACCATTTTGACCAAAATTGACTTTTTGGTCAGAGATTGACTTGTTGGGTTAATAATTAGTCATTAGGTCAAAAATTTATTATTGTGACGAAAGTTAAATTTTTAGTCAGAAGCTGACCTATTTGGTCAACGGGACAGTCACAAGGTCAGAAATTGACCATTATGACCAAAGTTGACTTTTTGGTCAAAAATTGACCTATTTAGTCAATGAATCGTAATTGGGTCAAGAATCGACCATTTTGACCGAAGATGACTTTTTGGTCAAAAGTCGATCTATTGAGTCAATCAATCTGGTCATTGGTCAAAAGTTGACCATTTTGACTAAAGCTAACTTTTTGGTCAAAAGTTGACCTATTGGGTCAATGGGTGGTCATAAGGTCAAAAATTGACTATTTTAACCAAATTTGACTTTTGGTTAAAAGTTGACAAATTGGGTCATTGTGTTCTTCATCGGGTCAAAGATCGACCATTTCGACTCAAAGTTAACTTTTTGGTCGAGATCGACTTATTGAGTGAATAATTGGTTATTAGGTCAAAAATTTACTATTTTTACAAAAATTAAATTTTTTGTCAAAAGTTAACCAATTGGGTCAACGGGGTTATCATTGGGTCTGAAATTTACCATTTTAACCAAAGTTGAATTTTCGATCAAAAGTTGACCTAATTCGTCAATTAGTTCGTAATTGGGTCAGGAATTGACCATTTTGACCAAAGATGACTTTTTTGGTCAAAAGTTGACCTATTGGATCAATGGGTTGGTCAATCGGTCAAAAATTAACCATTTTGACCAAAGTTGACTTTTTGGCCAAAAGTTTACTTATTGGTTCAATGGGTGGTCATAATGTCAAAATTGACTATTTTGACCAAAATTGACTTTTTGTTCAAAAGTTGACCATTGGGTCAATGGGTTTGTCATTGGGTCAAGTATTAACCATTTTGAACAAAGTTGACTTTTTGGTCAAAGATTACTTTATTGTGTCAATAATTGATCATTAATTCAAAAATTGACTATTTTGACCAAAATTGACTTTTTGGTCTAATGTTGACCTATTAGCCAATGGGCTGGTCATTGGGTCAAGAATTGATCATGTTGACCAAAGTTGACTTTTTAGTCAAAAGTTGACCTACTGGGTCAATGTGCTTGTCATTGGGTCAAGGATTGACCATTTTGACCAAAGCTGACTTTTTGGTCAGAGATTGGCTTACTAGGTTAATATTTGGCCATTAGGTCAAAAATCGACTATCTCGACCAAAATTGACTTTTTGGTTCAGAAGTTGACCTATAGGGTCAATGGGATGGTCATTGGGTCAAGGATTAACCATTTTGACCAAAGTTGACTGTTTGGTCAATAGTTTACCTATTTATCAATTGGGTGCTCGTTAGGTCAAAAATTGACTATTTTGACCAAAAATGACTTTTTGCTCAAAATTTGACCTATTGGGCCAATGAGCTAGTCAATATGTCAAAAATTGATTATTTTGACCAAAATTGACTTTTTGGTCAAAATTTAACATATTGGGTCATTGGGTCAAAGATTGACCATTTTGACCATTGTTCACTTTTTGGTCAAAAGTTGACCGATTGGGTCAATGGGTTGGTCATTGTGTCAAAGATTGGTCATTTTGATCAAAGTTGACTTTTTTGTCAAAGATTGACTTATTGGGTCAATAATTGGTCATTAGGTTAAAAATTGATAATTTGAGCAAAATTGACTTTTAGGTTAAAAGTTGACCTATTGGGTTAATGGGTTGGTCATTCGGTCAATGATTGACCATTTTGGTCAAAGTTGACTTTTTGGATAAAAAGACAATTTTTGTCATTGGGTCAAAAATTGACCATTTTGAACAAAGTTGACTTTTTGGTCAAAAGTTGACCTATTGTGTCAATGGGTGGTCATTAGGTCAAAAATTAACTATTTTGACCAAAATTGACTTTTTGGTCAAAAGTTGACTTATTGGGTCAATGGTTTGGTCATTTTTTAAGGATCGACCATTTCGACCAAAGTCGACTTGTTGGTCGAGATCGACGTATCTCGATCAATAATCGGTTATTAGATCAAAAATAGACTATTTTTAACAAAATAAAATTTTTGGTCAAAAGTTAACCAATTAAGTCAACGGGGTGGTCATTTGGTCAGAAATTGACAATTTTGACCAAAGTTGACTTTTGGTCAACATTGACCAATTTGGTCAATAAGTTGTTAATTGGGTCAAGCATTGACCATTTGACCAAAGATGAATTTTTGGTCAAAAGTTGATCTATTGGGTCATTAGGTTGGTCATTGGATCAAAAATTGATCATTTTGACCAAAGTTGACTTTTTGGTCAAAAGTAGTCCTGTTTGCTCAATGGGTGGTCATTAAGTCAAAAATTTACTATTTTGACCAAAATTGACTTTTTGGTCAAAAGTTGACATATTGGTTCAATGGATTTGTCATTATGTCAAGGATTGACCATTTTGACCAAAGTTGACTTTTTTGTCAGATTGACTTATTTGGTCAATAATTGGTCATTAAGTCAAAAATTGACTATTTTGACGAAAATTGAATTTTTTGTCAAAATTTAACCCATTGGGTCAACGGGGTGATCCTTGGGTCAGAATTTGACCATTTTAACTAAAGTTAACTTTTTGGTCAAAAGTTGACCTAATTTGTTAATGAGTTGGTAATTTCGTTAAGACTCGACCATTTTGACCAAAGATGACTTTTCGGTCAAAAGTCGAACTATTGTGTCAATGGTTCGGTCATCGGGTCAAACATTAACCACTTCGACGTAAAGTCGACTTTTTGGTCAAAAGTTGACCTATTGGGTCAATGGGTGTTCATTAGGCCAAAAATGGAGTATTTTGACAAAATCAGACTTTTGGTCATTAGTTGACCTTTTGGGTCAATGGGTCGGTCATTGGGTCAAAAATTGACAATTTTGACCAAAGTTGACTTTTTGGTCAAAAGTTGACCTATTGGGTCAAAGGGTGGTCATTAGGTCAAAAATTGATTATTTTGACCAAAATTGACTTTTTGGTCAAAATTTGACCTATTGGGTCAATGGGTTTGTCATTTGTCAAGAATTGACCATTTTAACCAATGTTGACTTTTCGGTAAGAGATTGACTTATTGGGACAATAGGTTTGTCATTGGGTGAAGGATTGACCATTTTGACCAACGTTTACTTATTAGTCAGAGATTGACTTATTAGGTCAATGAGTGGTCAATATATCAAAAATTGATTATTTTGACGGAAATTAAATTTTTGGTCAAAAGTTGAACCATTGGGTCAACTGGGTGGTCAAAAGTTAACTTATTGGGTCAATGTGTTTGTCATTGAGTCAAGGATATGCCATTTTGACCAAAGTTGAATTTTTGGTCAGAGCTTGACTTATTTGGTTAATAATTGGTCATTAATTCAAAAATTGACTATTTTGACCAAAATTGACTTTTTAGTAAAAAGTCGACATATTTGGCCAATGGGTCAGTCATCGGGTCAAGGATTGATCATTTTGACTAGAGTTGACTTTTCGGTCAAAAGCTAACCTATTGGGTCAATGGGTTGGTCATAGGGTCAAGGATTGACCATTTTGACCAAAGTTGACTTTTTGGTCAGAGATTGTCTTACTGGGTCAATAATAATGTCATTCGGTCAAAAGTTGACTATTTTGACCAAAATTGACTTTTTGGTCAAAAGTTGACTGATTGGGTCAATGTGTTGGTCATTGGGTCAAGGATTTACCATATCGACCAAAGTTGACTTTTTGATCAAATGTTGACCTTTTGGGTCAATGGGTTGGTCAATTTTTTAAGGATTAACCATTTTGACCAACGTTGACTTTTTAGTTAGAGATTTACTTCTTGAGTCAATAATTAGTCATTTGGCAAAAAATTGATTATTTTGACCAAAATTGAATTTTTGGTCAAAAGTTGACTATTTGGGTCAATGGGGTGGTTATTATGTCAGAAATTGACCATTTTGACCTAAGTTTTTTTTTGGTAAAGGTGGACCTATTTAGGTCAATGTGGTGCTCATTAGGTCAAAAATTGACAATTTGACCAAAGTTGACAATTTGACCAAAATTGACTTTTCGGTCAAAAGTTGACTTGTTGGGTCAATGGGTTAGTCAGTGGGTCAATGATTAAAAGTTTTGGACAAAGTTGACTATTGGTTAAAAGTTGATCTATTGGGTCAATGGGTTGGTCATTAGATCAGAAATTGATCATTTTGACCAAAGTTGACTTTTTGGTCAAAAGTTGACCTATTGTGTCAATGGGTGGTCATTAAGTCAAAATTTGACTATTTTGAATAAAATTTACTTTTTGGTTAAATGTTGACCTATTGGGTCAATTGGTTGGTCATTGGGTCAATGTTTGACCATTTTGACCAAAGTTGTATTTTTGGTCAAAAGTTGACCATTTAGGCAATGGGTTAGTCATTGGATCAAGGATTGACCATTTTGACCAAAGTTGACTTATTGGTCATGGATTGACTTATTGGGTCAATAATTGGTCATTAGGTCAAAGATTAACTATTTTTACCAAAATTAAATTTTTGGTCAAAAGTTGATCCATTGGGTCAACAGGGTGGTCATTAGGTCAGAAGTTAACCATTTTGACAAAAGTTGACTTTTTGGTCAATGAGTTGGTAATTGGGTCAAGCATTGACCATTATGACCAAAGATGACTTTTTGGTCAAAAGTTGATCTATTGGGTCAATGGGAAGGTTATTGAGTAAAAAATTGTCCATTTTAACCAAAGTTGACTTTTTAGTCGAAAGTTGACCTATTGGGTTAATAGGTGGTCATTGGGTCAAAAATTGACTATTTTTACCAAAGTTGATTTTTCAGTCAAAAGTTGACCTATTGGTTCAATGGGTTTACATTGGGTCAAGGATTGACCAATTTGACCAAAATTGACTTTTTGGTCACAGATTGACTTATTAGGTCAATAATTTTTCATTAGGTCAAAAATTGATTATTTTGACAAAATTTATATTTTTCGTGAAAAGTTGTTCCTTTAGGACAACGGGGAGGTCGTTGGGTCAGAAATTGACAATTTTGACCAAAGTTGACTTTTTGGTCAAAAGTAGACCTATTTGGTCAATGTGTTGGTAATAGGGTCAAGAATTGACCATTTTGACCAAAGATGACTTTTTTGGTCAAAAGTTGAACTATTTGGTCAATGAGTCGGTTAATAGGTCAAGAATTGAGCATTTCGACCAAAGTTGACTTTTTTGGTCAAAGTTGACATATTGGGTCAATGGGTGGTCATTTGGTTAAAAATCGACTCTTTCGACCAAAATTAACTTTTTGGTCAAAAGTTAACCTATTTAGGTCAATGAGTTTGTCATTAGATCAAGGATTAACCATTTTGATCAATGTTATCTTTTTGGTCAGAGATTGACTTATTGGGTCAGTAATTGGTCATAAATTCAAAAATTAACAATTTTGACAAAAATTAACTTTTTTCTCAAAAGTTAAGCTATAAGCCAAAGGGTTGGTCATTGGGTCAAGGATTGATCATTTTGACCAAAGATGACTTTTTGGACAAAAGCTGACCTATTGGGTCAATGGTTTGGTCATTGGGTCAAGGATTGCTCATTTTGACCAAAGTTGACTTTTTGGTCACAGATTGATCTTATTGGGTCAAAAATTGGTCATTATAGTAAAAAATTAACTATTTTAACAAAAATTAACTTTTGGTCACAAGTCGAGCTATTAGGTCAATGGGTTAGTCATTGGGTCAAGATTGACCATTTTGACCAAAGTTGACTTTTTGGTCAAAAATTGACCTATTGGGTCAATGGGTTGGTCATTGGGTCAACGATTGACCATTTTGACCAAAGTTGACTTTTTGGTCATAGATTGACTTATTGGTTCAATAATTGGTCATTAGTTCAAAAATTTATTATTTTGACCAAAATTAAATTTATGGTCAAAAGTTGACCCATTGGGTTAACGGGGAGGTCATTGGGCCAGAAATTGACCATTTTGACCACAGTTGACTTTTTAGTTAAAAGTTGACCTATTTGGTCAATGAGTTAGTAATTGGGTCAATAATTGAACATTTTAACCGAAGAGGACTTTTAGGTCAAAAGTTGATCTATTGGGTCAATGGGTTAGTCATTGGGTCAAAAATTATCCATTTTGACCAAATTGAGTTTTTGTTCAAAAGTTGACCTATTGGTCAATGGGAGGTCATTAGATCAAAATTGACTATTTTGACTAAAATTAACATTTTGGTCAAAAGTTGACCTCTTGGGTCAATGGGTTAGGCATTGGGTCAAGACTTGACCTTTTTGACTAAAGTTGACTTTTTGGTCAGAGATTAACTTATTAGGTCAATAAATGGTCATTAGGTCAAAAATTACTATTTTGACAAAAATTGAATTTTTGGTCAATAGTTAACCCATTAGGTCAACGAGGTGGTCATTGGGTCAAAATTGATCATTTTAACTAAAGTTGACTTTTTGGTCAAAAGTTGACATATTTAGTCAATGAGTATGTAATTGGGTCAAGAATTGACCATATTGACCAAAGATGACTTTTTGGTCATTAGTTGACCTTTTGGGTCAATGGGTCGGTCATTGGGTCAAAAATTGACAATTTTGACCAAAGTTGATTTTTTGGTCAAAAGTTGACCTATTTGGTCAAAGGGTGGTCATTAGGTCAAAAATTGATTATTTTGACCAAAATTGACTTTTTGGTCAAAAGTTGACCTATTGGGTCAATGGGTTTGTCATTTGTCAAGAATTGACCATTTTAACCAATTTTGACTTTTCGGTCAGAGATTGACTTATTGGGACAATAGGTTAGTCATTGGGTGAAGGATTGACCATTTTGACTAACGTTTACTTATTAGTCAGAGATTGACTTATTAGGTCAATAAGTGGTCTTTAGATCAAAAATTGATTATTTTGACGGAAATTAAATTTTTGGTCAAAAGTTGAACCATTGGGTCAACGGGGTGGTCATAGGGACAAAAATTGACAATTATGACCAAAGTTGACTTTTTGGTCAATAGTTGACTTATTTGGTCAATGATTTGGTAATTAGGTCAAGAATTGACCGTTTTGACCGAAGATGACTTTTTGGTCAAAAGTTGATCTATTGGCCAATAGGTTGGTCATTGGATCAAATATTGACCATTTTACCAAAGTTGACTTTTTGGTCAAAAGTTGACCTAATGGGTCAATGGGTAATCGCTAGGTAAAAAATTGACTATTTTGACAGAAATTGACTTTTTGCTCAAAAAGTTGACCTATTGTGTCAATAGGCTTGTCATTAAGTCAGGGATTGAACATTTTGACAAAAATTGACTTTTTGGTCACATATTGACTCATTGGGTCAATAATTGGTCATTAAGTAAAAAATTTATTATTTTGACCAAAATTGAGTTTTTGGTCACTATTTGGCCAATGAGTTGGTCATTGGTTCTAGGATTGATCATTTTGACCAAAGATGACTTTTTGGTCAAAAGTTGACCTATTGGGTCAATGTGCTTGTCAATGGGTCAAGGATTGACCATTTTGACCAAAGCTGACTTTTTAGTTAGAGATTGGCTTACTAGGATAATATTTGGCCATTAGGTCAAAAATTGACTATCTCGACCAAAATTGACTTTTTGGGTAAAAAGTTGACCTATAGAGTCAATGGGATGGTCATTTGGTCAAGGATTGACCATTTAGACCAAAGTTGACGGTTTGGTCAAAAGTTTACCTATTGTATAATTGGGTGGTCATTAGGTCAAAAATTGACTATTTTGACCAAAATTAACTTTTTGCTCAAAATTTGACCTATTGGGCCAATGAGTTGGTCATTATGTCAAAAATTGACTATTTTAACCAAAATTGACTTTTTGGTCAAAAGTTGACATATTGGGTCATTGGGTCAAAGATTAACAATTTTGACCATAGCTCACTTTTCGGTCAAAAGTTGACAGATTGGGTCAATGGTTTGGTCATTGTGTCAAAGATTGATCATTTTGATCAAAGTTAACTTTTTTGTCAGAGATTGACTTATTGGATCAATAATTGGTCATTAGGTTAAAAATTGATAATTTGACCAAAATTGGCTTTTAGGTTAAAATTTGACCTATTGGGTTAATGGGTTGGTCACTCGGTCAATGATTGACCATTTTGGTCAAAGTTTACTTTTTGGTTAAAAGTTGACCTTTTGTGTTAATGGGTTGGTCATTGTGTCAGAAATTGAACATTTTGACTAAAGTTGACTGTTTGGTCAAAAGTTGACCTATTTGGGTGGTCATTAGGTCAAAAATTGTCTATTTTGACCAAAATTGACTTTTTGGTCAAATTTTGACGTATTTGGTCAATGGGTTGGTCATTTTTTTAAGGATTGATCATTTTGACCAAAGTTGACTTGTTGGTCAGAGATTGACGTATTCGGTTAATAATTGGTCATTAGGTCAAACACTGACTATTTTTAACAAAATTAAATTTTTGGTCAAAAGTTGACACATTGGGTCAACGGGGTGGTCATTTGCTCAGAAATTGACAATTTTAACCAAAGTTGACTTTTGGTCAAAAGTTGACCAATTTGGTCAATAAGTTGGTAATTGGGTCAAGCATTGACAATTTGACCAAAGATGACTTTTTGGTCAAAAGTTGATCTATTGGGTCAATGGGTTGGTCATTGAATAACAAATTGACCATTTTGACCAAAGTTGACTTTTTGGTCAAAAGTTGTCCTGTTTGCTCATAGGGTGGTCATTAAGTAAAAAATTTACTATCTTGACCAAAATTGACTTTTTGGTCAAAAGTTGACATGTTGGTTCAATGGGTTTGTCATTATGTCAAGGATTGACCATTTTGACCAAAGTTAACTTTTTTGTCAGAGATTGACTTATTGGATCAATAACTGGTCATTAGTCAAAAATTGACTATTTTGACGAAAATTGGATTTTTTGTCAAAAGTTAACCCATTGGGCCAACGGGTTGGTCATTGGGTCAGAATTTGACCATTTTGACCAAAGTTAACTTTTTCGTCAAAAGCTGACCTATTTGGTTAAGGAGTTGGTAATTTGGTTTAGAATTGACCATTTTGACCAAAGATGACTTTTTGGTCAAAAGTTGACCTATTGGGTTAATGATTTGGTCATTGGGTAAAAAATTGACCACTTTGATGAAAGTTGACTTTTTTGTCAAAAGTTGACCTATTGGGTCAATGTGTGTTTACTAGGACAAAAAAGGAGTATTTTGACCAAATCTGACTTTTTGGTCAGAGATTGATTTATTGGGTCAATGTGTTTGTCATTGGGTCCTTCATTGGGTCAAGGATTGGCCATTTTGACCAAAGTTGACTTTTTGGTCAGAGCTTGACTTATTTTGTCAATAATTGGTCATTAATTCAAAAATTGACTAATTTCTCCAAAATTGACTTTTTAGTCAAAAGTTGACCTATTTGGCTAATGGGTTGGTCATTGGGTCAAGGATTGATCATTTTGACTAGAGTTGACTTTTGGGTCAAAAGTTGACCTATTGGGTCAATGGGTTGGACATTGGGTCAAGGATTGACCATTTTGACCAAAGTTGACTTTTTGGTCAGAGATTGGCTCACTGGGTCAATAATTGGTCATTCGGTCAAAAGTTGACTATTTTGACTAAAATTCACTTTTTAGTCAAAAGTTGACCAATTGGGTCAAGGAGTTTCCATATCGACCAAAGTTGATTTTTCGGTCAAAAATTGACCTTTTGGGTTAATGGGTTGGTCAATTTTTTCAAGGATTAGCCATTTTGACCAACGTTGACTTTTTAGTTAGAGATTGACTTATTGAGTCAATAATTAGTCATTAAGCCAAAAATTGATTATTTTGATCAAAATTGAATTTTTGGTCAAATGTTGACCCTTTGGGTCAATGGGGTGGTTATTATGTCAGAAATTGACCATTTTAACCAAAGTTTACTTTTTGGTAAAAGTTGTCCTATTTAGGTCAATGTGGTGGTCATTAGGTCAAAAATTGTCAATTTTACCAAAATTGACTTTTTGGTCAAAAGTTGACATGTTGGGTTAATGGGCTAGTCAGTGGGTCAATGATTTAAGGTTTTGGCCAAAGTTGACTTTTGGTTAAAAGTTGACCTATTGGGTCAATGGGTTGGTCATTGGGTCAGAAATTGACCATTTTGACCAAAGTTGATTTTTTGGTCAAAAGTTGACCTATTGTGTCAAAGGGTGGTCATTAAGTCAAAATTTGACTTTTTTGAACAAAATTGACTTTTTGGTTAAATGTTGACCTATTCGGTCAATTGGTTAGTCATTGGGTCAATGTTTGACCATTTTGACCAAAGTTGTCTTTTTAGTCAAAAGTTGACCATTTAGGCAATGGGTTAGTCATTGGATCATGAATTGACTATTTTGACCAAAGTTGACTTGTTGGTCATGGATTGACTTATTGGGTCAATAATTGGTCATTAGGTCAAAGATTAACTATTTCTAACAAAACTAAATTTTGGGTCAAAAGTTGACCCATTGGGTAAACGGGGGGTCATTTGGTCACAAATTGACCATTTTGACAAAAGTTGACTTTTTGGTCAATGAGTTGGAAATTGTGTCAAGCATTGACCATTATGGCCAAAGATGACTTTTTGGTCAAAAGTTAATCTATTGGATCAATGGGTAGGTCATTGAGTCAAAAATTGTCCATTTTGACAAAAGTTGACATTTTGGTCAAAAGTTGACCTATTGGGTAAATGGGTGGTCATTGGGTCAAAAATTGACTATTTTTTACCAATGTTGACTTTTTAGTCAAAAGTTGACCTATTTGTTTAATGGGTTTGCATTGGGTCAAGGATTGTCCATTTTGACTAAAGTTGACTTTTTGGTCAGAGATTGACTTATTGGGTCAATAATTGATCATTAGGTCAAAAATTGACTATTTTGACTAAAAATGAATTATTTGGTCAAAAGTTAACCCATTAGGTCAACAGGGTGGTCATTGGGTCAGAAATTGACCATTTTGACCAAAGTTGACTTTTTGGTCACAAGTTGATCTATTAGGTCAATGAGTTGGTAATTTAGTTAAGAATTGACCATTTTGATCAAGGATGACTTTTTGGTCAAAAGTTGACCTTCTGGGTCAATGAGTTGGTGATTGGGTCAAATATTGACCATTTTGACCAAAGTTAACTTTTTGGTCAGAAGTTGACCTTTTAGGTCAATGGGTGTTCATTAGGTTAAAAATTGACTATTTTGACCAAAATTAGTTTTTTGGTCAAAAGTTGACCAATTGGGTCAATGGTGTGGTCATTGGGTTAAGGTTTAGTCATTTTGACCAAAGTTGACTTTTTTGGTCAGAGATTGACTTATTAGGTCAATAATTGGTCATGAGTTCAAAAATTGACTATTTTGACCAAAATTGACTTTTTTGTTAAAAGTTGACCTATTAGGCCATTGGGTTGGTCATTGGGTCAAGGATTGGTCATTTTGGCAAAAGTTGACTTTTTCGTCAAGAGTTGACCTATCGGGTTAATCAGTTGGTCGTTGAGTCAAGGATTGACCATTTTGACCAAAATTGACTTTTTGGTCAGAGATTGACTTGTTGGGTTAATAATTGGTCATTCGGTCAAAAATTTATTATTTTGACGAAAATTAATTTTTTAGTCAGAAGTTGACCTATTTGGTCAACGGGACAGTCACAAGGTCAGAAATTGACCATTATGACCAAAGTTGACTTTTTGGTCAAAAATTGACCTATTCAGTCAATGAATTGGTAATTGGGTCAAGAATTAACCATTTTGACCGAAGATGACTTTTTGGTCAAAAGTTGATCTATTGAGTCAATCAGTTGGTCATTGGGTCAAAAGTTGACCATTTTGACCAAAGCTAACTTTTTGGTCAAAAGTTGATCTATTGGGTCAATGGGTGGTCATAAAGTCAAAAATTGACTATTTTAACCAAATTTGACTTTTGGTGAAAAGTTGACAAATTGGGTCATTGTGTTCGTCATTGGGTCAAAGATTGACCATTTTGACCAAAGTTAACTTTTTGGTCAGAGATTGACTTATTGAGTGAATAATTGGTTATTAGGTCAAAAATTTACTATTTTTACAAAAATTAAATTTTTTGTCAAAAGTTAACCAATTGGGTCAATGAGGTTGTCATTGGGTCTGAAATTTACCATTTTAACCAAAGTTGACTTTTCGGTCAAAAGTTGACCTAATTCGTCAATTAGTTCGTAATTGGGTCAGGAATTGACCCTTTTGACCAAAGATGACTTTTTTGGTCAAAAGTTGACCTATTGGATCAATGGGTTGGTCAATCAGTCAAAAATTAACCATTTTGACCAAAGTTGACTTTTTGACCAAAAGTTTACTTATTGGGTCAATGGGTGGTCATTATGTCAAAATTGACTATTTTGACCAAAATTGACTTTTTGTTCAAAAGTTGACCATCGAGATCAATGGGCTCGTCATTGGGTCAAGTATTAACCATTTTGAACAAAGTTGACTTTTTGGTCAAAGATTACTTTATTGTGTCAATAATTGATCATTAATTCAAAAATTGACTATTTTGACCAAAATTGACTATTTTGACCAAAATTGACTTTTTGGTCTAAAGTTGACCTATTAGCCAATGGGCTGGTCATTGGGTCAAGAATTGATCATGTTGACCAAAGTTGACTTTTTAGTCAAAAGTTGACCTACTGGGTTAATGTGCTTGTCATTGGGTCAAGGATTGACCATTTTGACCAAAGCTGACTTTTTGGTTAGAGATTGGCTTACTAGGTTAATACTTGGCCATTAGGTCAAAAATTGACTATCTCGACCAAAATTGACTTTTTGGGTCAAAAGTTGACCTATAGGGTCAATGGGATGGTCATTGGGTCAAGGATTAACCATTTTGACCAAAGTTGACTGGTCAATAGTTTACCTATTATATCAATTGGGTGGTCGTTAGGTAAAAAATTGACTATTTTGACCAAAAATGACTTTTTGCTCAAAATTTGACCTATTGGGCCAATGAGTTAGTCAATATGTCAAAAATTGATTATTTTGACCAAAATTGACTTTTTGATCAAAATTTAACATATTGGGTCATTAGGTCAAAGATTGACCATTTTGACCATTGTTCACTTTTTGGTCAAAAGTTGACCGATTGGGTCAATGGGTTGGTCATTGTGTCAAAGATTGGCCATTTTGATCAAAGTTGACTTTTTTGTCAAAGATTGACTTATTGGGTCAATAATTGGTCATTAGGTTAAAAATTGATAATTTGACCAAAATTGACTTTTAGGTTAAAAGTTGACCTATTGAGTTAATGGGTTGGTCAAAGTTGACTTTTTGGTTAAAAAGACAATTTTTGTCATTGGGTCAAAAATTGACCATTTTGAACAAAGTTGACTTTTTGGTCAAAAGTTGACCTATTGTGTCAATGGGTGGTCATTAGGTCAAAAATTGACTATTTTGACCAAAATTGACTTTTTGGTCAAAAGTTGACGTATTGGGTCAATGGTTTGGTCATTTTTTTAAGGATTGACCATTTTGACCAAAGTTGACTTGTTGGTCAGAGATTGACGTATTCGGTCAATAATTGGTTATTAGATCAAAAATTGACTATTTTTAACAAAATAAAATTTTTGGTCAAAAGTTAACCCATTAAGTCAACGGGGTGGTCATGTGGTCATAAATTGACAATTTTGACCAAAGTTGACTTTTGGTCAACATTGACCAATTTGGTCAATAAGTTGTTAATTGGGTCAAGCATTGACCATTTGACCAAAGATGAATTTTTGGTCAAAAGTTGATCTATTGGGTCATTAGGTTGGTTATTGGATCAAAAATTGACCATTTTGACCAAAGTTGACTTTTTGGTCAAAAGTAGTCCGGTTTGCTCAATGGGTGGTCATCAAGTTAAAAATTTACTATTTTGACCAAAATTGACTTTTTGGTCAAAAGTTGACATATTGGTTCAATGGGTTTGTCATTATGTCAAGGATTGACCATTTTGACCAAAGTTGACTTTTTTGTCAGAGATTGACTTATTTGGTCAATAATTGGTCATTAAGTCAAAAATTGACTATTTTGAAGAAAATTGAAATTTTTGTCAAAATTTAATCCATTGGGTCAACGGGGTGATCCTTGGGTCAGAATTTGACCATTTTGACTAAAGTTAACTTTTTGGTCAAAAGTTGACCTAATTGGTTAATGAGTTGGTAATTTGGTTAAGAATTGACCATTTTGACCAAAGATGACTTTTTGGTCAAAAGTTGAACTATTGGGTCAATGGTTTGGTCATTGGGTCAAACATTGACCACTTTGACGAAAGTTGACTTTTTGGTCAAAAGTTGACCTATTTGGTCAATGGGTGTTCATTAGGCCAAAAATGGAGTATTTTGACCAAATCAGACTTTTGGTCAAAAGTTAACTTATTGGGTCAATGTGTTTGTCATTGGGTCAAAGATTGGCCATTTTGACCAATGTTGAATTTTTGGTCAGAGCTTGACTTATTTTGTCAATAATTGGTCATCAATTCAAAAATTGACTATTTTGACCAAAATTGACTTTTTAGTAAAAAGTTGACATATTTGGCCAATGGGTTGGTCATTGGGTCAAGGATTGATCATTTTGACTAGAGTTGACTTTTCGGTCAAAAGTTAACCTATTGGGTCAATGGGTTGGTCATAGGGTCAAGGATTGACCATTTTGACCAAAGTTAACTTTTTGGTCAGAGATTGTCTTACTGGGTCAATAATAATGTCATTCGGTCAAAAGTTGACTAGTTTGACCAAAATTGACTTTTTGGTCAAAAGTTGACTGATTGGGTCAATGTGTTGGTCATTGGGTTAAGGATTTACCATATCGACCAAAGTTGACTTTTTGATCAAATGTTGACCTTTTGGGTCAATGGGTTGGTCAATTTTTTAAGGATTAACCATTTTGACCAACGTTGACATTTACCATATCAACCAATTGACAATTTGACCAAAATTGACTTTTCGGTCATAAGTTGACTTGTTGGGTCAATGGGTTAGTCTGTGGGTCAATGATTAGAAGTTTTGGACAAAGTTGACTATTGGTTAAAAGTTGATCTATTGGATTAATGGGTTGGTCATTGGATCAGAAATTGACCATTTTGACCAAAGTTGACTTTTTGGTCAAAAGTTGACCTATTGTGTCAATGGGTGGTCATTAAGTCAAAATTTGACTATTTTGAATAAAAATTACTTTTTGGTTAAATGTTGACCTATTGGGTCAATTGGTTGGTCATTGGGTCAATGTTTAACCATTTTGACCAAAGTTGTATTTTTGGTCAAAAGTTGACCATTTAGGCAATGGGTTAGTCATTGGATCAAGGATTGACCATTTTGACCAAAGTTGACTTATTGGTCATGGATTGACTTATTGGGTCAATAATTGGTCATTAGGTCAAAGATTAACTATTTTTAACAAAATTAAATTTTTGGTCAAAAGTTGATCCATTGGGTCAACAGGGTGGTCATTAGGTCAGAAGTTAACCATTTTGACAAAAGTTGACTTTTTGGTCAATGAGTTGGTAATTGGGTCAAGCATTGACCATTATGACAAAAGATGACTTTTTGGTCAAAAGTTGATCTATTGGGTCAATGGGTAGGTTATTGAGTCAAAAATTGTCCATTTTAACCAAAGTTGACTTTTTAGTCAAAAGTTGACCTATTGGGTTAATAAGTGGTCATTGGGTCAAAAATTGATTATTTTTACCAAAGTTGACTTTTCAGTCAAAAGTTGACCTACTGGTTCAATGGGTTTGCATTGGGTCAAGGATTGACCATTTTGACCAAAGTTGACTTTTTGGTCAGAGATTGACTTATTGGGTCAATAATTAATCATTAGGTCAAAAATTGACTATTTTGACTAAAAATGAATTTTTGGTCAAAAGTTAACCCATTAGGTCAACAGGGTGGTCGTTGGGTCAGAAATTGACCATTTTGACCAAAGTTGACTTTTTGTTCACAAGTTGATCTATTTGGTCAATGAATTGGTAATTTGGTTAAGAATTGACCATTTTGACCAAAGATTACTTTTTGGTCAAAAGTTGACCTTTTGGGTCAATGAGTTGGTGATTGGGTCAAATATTGAACATTTTGACCAAAGTTGACTTTTTGGTCAAAAGTTGACCTATTAGGTCAATGGGTGTTCATTAGGTCAAAAATTGACTATTTTGATCAAAATTGGTTTTTTTGTCGAAAGTTGACTAATTGGGTCAATGGTGTGGCATTGAGTCAATGTTTAGTCATTTGACTAAAGTTGACTTTTTTGGTCAGAGATTGACTTATAGGTAAATAATTGGTCATTAGTTCAAAAATTGACTATTTTGACCAAAATTGACTTTTTGTCAAAAGTTGACCTATTAGGCCATTGGGTTGGTCATTGGGTCAAGGATTGGTCATTTTGGCAAAAGTTGGCTTTTCGTCAAAAGTTGACCTCTTGGGTCAATCAGTTGGTTGTTGGGTCAAGGATTGACCATTTTGACAAAAATTGACTTTTTGGTCAGAGATTGACTTATTGGGTCAATAAATGGTCTTTAGGTCAAAAATTGATTATTTTGACCAAAATTAAATTTTTTGTCAAAAGTTGACCCATTTGGTCAACAGTGCAGTCACTAGGTCAGAAATTGACCATTATGACCAAAGTTAACTTTTTGGTCAGAAATTGACCTATTTGGTCAATGAATTGGTAATTGTGTCAAGAATTGACCATTTTGACCGAAGATGACTTTTTGGTCGAAATTAGATCTATTGAGTCAATCGGTTGGTCATTGGGTCAAAAGTTGACCATTTTGACCAAATCTAACTTTTTGGTCAAAAGTTGACCTATTGGGTCAATGGGTGGTCATAAGGTAAAAAATTGACTATTTTAACTAAATTTGACTTTTTGGTCAAAAGTTGACAAATTAGGTCAATGTGTTTGTCATTGGTCAAAGATTGACCATTTTGGTCAGAGATTGACTTATTGAGTCAATAATTGGTTATTAGGTCAAAAATTTACTATTTTTACAAAAATTGAATTTTGGTCAAAAGTTCACCAATTGGGTCAACTTATTGGGTGAATAATTTGTCATTCGGTAAAAAATTGACTATTTATATCAAAATTGACATTTTGGTTAAAAGTTGACATGTTGGGTCAATGGGTTAGTCATTGGGTCAAGGATTGACCATTTTGACCAAAGTTAACTTTTTAGTCAAAAGTTGACTTATTGGGTCAATGGGTTAGTGACAGTGTCAGAAATTGACCATTTTGACTAGAGTTGACTATTTGGTCTAAAGATGAGCTATTGGGTCAATGGGGTGGACATTAGGTCAAAAATTAACTATTTTGACCAAAATTGACTTTTTGTCAAAAGTTGACTTATTAGTTCATTGGGTCAAGGATTGACCATTTTGGCCGAAGTTGACTTTTTGGTCAAAAGTTGACCTATTAGTTCAATGGGTTTGTCATTGGGTGAAGGATTGACCATTTTAACCAAAGTTGACTTTTTGGTCAGAGATTTACTTATTGGGTCAATAATTGGTCATTAGGTCAAAATTGACTATTTTGACAAAAATGAAATTTTTGGTCAAAATTTGACATGTTGGGTCAATGGGGTGGTCGTTAGGTAAAAAATATATATATTGACCAAAATTAACATTTTGGTCAAATGTTGACGTATTGGGCCAATGGGTTGGTCATTGGGTCAAGGATTATCACTTTTCCCAAAGTTGATTTTTTTGCCATAGATTGACTTATCGGGTCAATGGGTTGGTTAATAGGTCAAAAATTAACTATTTTGACCAAAATTGATTTTTGGTCTAACGTTGACCTATTTAGTCAATGGGTTAGTCATTGGGTCAAGGATTGACCATTTTGATAAAAGTTATCTTTTTGGTCAGAGATTGACTTATTGGGTCATTAATTGGTCATTAGGTCAAAATTGACAATTTTGACTCTAATTAAATTTTCGGTCAAATGTTGAACCATTGAGTCTATGGGGTGGTAATTAGGTCAAAAATTGACTATATTAACCAAAATTGACTTTTTGGTCAAAAGTTCACCTATTGGGTCAATGGGTTGGTCATTGGGTCATGGATTGAACATTTTGACCAAAGTTAACTTTTTGGTTAAAAGTTAACTTATTGTGTCAATGGGTTAGTCATTGGGTTAAGCAATGACTATTTTGACCAAAGTTGACTTTTTGGTCAGAGATTGCTTTATTGGGTTAATAATCAGTCATTAGGATAAAAATTGACTATTTTGACCAAATTGACCTTTTGGAAAATACAATAGTTGACCTATTGGTCAATGGGTTGGTCATTGAGTCAAGAATTGATCATTTTTACCAAAGTTGACTTTTGGTCAAAAGTTGACTTATTTGTTCAAAGGGGTGGACATTTGGTCAAAAATTGAATATTTTGACCAAAATTGAATATTTTGACCAAAATTGACTATTTTGACCAAAATTAACTACTTTGGTCAAATGTTGACCTATTGGGTTAATGGGTTGGTCATTGGGTCAAGGATTGACCATTCTGACCAAAGTCAAGTTTTGGTCAAAAGTTGACATATTGGGTCAATAGGTTGGTCATTGGGTCAATGATTTACCATTTTTACCAAAGTTAACATTTTAGTCTGAGATTGACTTATTAGGTTAACAATTGGTCATTAGGTCAAAAATTGAGCATTTTAACCAAAATTGACTTTTTGGTCAAAAGTTGACCTATTGCGTCAACGGGGAGGTCATTGGGATAAAAATTGTCAATTTTGATCAAAGTTGACTTTTTGGTCGAAAGTTGATCTATTTGGTCAATGAGTTGGTAATTGGGTCAAAACTTGAGCATTTTGACCAAAGATGAATTTTTTGGTCAAAAGTTGACCTATTTGGTCGATGGTTTGGTGAATGGGTCAAAAATTGACGATTTTGACCAAAGTTGACTTTTTGGTCAAATGTTGACCTATTGGGTCAATGGGTGGTCATTAGCTCAAAAATTGACTAGTTTGGCCAAAGTTGACTTTTGTTCAAAAGTTGACCTATTGGGTCAACAAGTTGGTCAATGGGTCAAGAGTTGACCATTTTGGCCAAAGTTGACTTTTTGGTCAGAAATTGACTTATTGGGTGAATAACTGGTCATTAAGTAAAAAATTGACTATTTATATCAAAATTGACATTTTGGTCAAAAGTTAACATGTTGGGTCAATGGGTTAGTCATTGGGTCAAGGATTGACCATTTTGGCCAAAGTTAACTTTTTAGTCAAAAGTTGACTTATTGGGTCAATGGGTTAGTGACTGGGTCAGAAATTGACATTTTTGGCTAATTTGACTCTTTAGTCTAAAGTTGAGCCATTGGGTCAATGGGGTGGACATTAGGTAAAAAATTAACTATTTTGACCAAAATTGGCTTTTTTGTCATAAGTTGACCTATTGGGTCATTGGGTCAAGGATTGACCATTTTGACCGAAGTTGACTTTTTGGTCAAAAGTTGACCTATTGGTTCAATGGGTTTGTCATTGGGTGAAAGATTGACCATTTTGACTAAAGTTGACTTTTTGGTCAGAGATTGACATTTTGGGTCAATAATTGGTCATTAGGTTAAAATTGACTATTTTGACAAAAATTAATTTTTTGGTCAAAATTTGAACTGTTGGGTTCATGGGGTGGTCGTTAGGTAAAAAATTATCTATATTGACCAAAATTAACATTTTGGTCAAATGTTGACCTATTGGGTCAATGGGTTGGTCATTGGGTCAAGAATTGATCACTTTTCCCAAAGTTGATTTTTTTTGCCTGAGATTAACTTATCGGGTCAATGGGGTGGTGAATAGGTCAAAAATTAACTATTTTGACCAAAATTTTCTTTTAGTCAAACGTTGACCTATTTAATCAATGAGTTGGTCATTGGGTCAAGGATTGACAATTTTGACAAAAGTTATCTTTTTGGTCAGAGATTGACTTATTAGGTCAAAAATTAACTATTTTGACCAAAATTTTCTTTTAGTCAAACGTTGACCTATTTAATCAATGAGTTGGTCATTGGGTCGAGGATTGATAATTTTGACAAAAGTTATCTTTTGGTCGAAATTGACCCATTAGGTCGATAATTGAGTCATTAGGTCGAAATTGACAATTTTAACACAATTAAATTTTCGGTCGAATGTTGAACCATTGGTACTGCGGTGGTAATTAGTGATCGACTGTGTATATTAACCAAAATTGACTTTTTGGTCAAAAGTTCACCTATTGGGTCAATGGGTTGGTCATTGGGTCATGGATTGAACATTTTGACCAAAGTTAACTTTTTGGTTAAAAGTTGACTTATTGTGTCAATGGGTTAGTCATTGGGTTAAGGAATGACTATTTTGACCAAAGTTGACTTTTTGGTCAGAGATTGACTTATTGGGTTAATAATCAGTCATTAGAACAAAAATTGACTATTTTGACCAAATTGACTTTTTGGAAAATACAATAGTTGACCTATTGGTCAATGGGTTGGTCATTGAGTCAAGGTTGATCATTTTTACCAAAGTTGACTTTTTGGTCAAAAGTTGACTTATTTGTTCAAAGGGGTGGAAATTTGGTCAAAAATTGAATATTTTGACCAAAATTGACCATTTTGATCAAAATTAACTATTTTGACAAAAATTAACTATTTTGGTCAAAAGTTGACCTATGGGTTAATGGGTTGGTCATTAGGTCAAGCTTTGACCATTTTGACCAAATTCAACTTTTTGGTTAAAAGTTGACATATTGGGTCAATAGGTTAGTCATTGGGTTAAGGATTTACCATTTTTACCAAAGTTAACATTTTGGTCTGAGATTGACTCATTAGGTCAATAATTGGTAATTAGGTCAAAAATTGACCATTTTAACCAAAATTAACATTTTGGTCAAAAGTTGATCTATTGGGTCAATGGGTTGGTCATTGCTTCAAGGATTGTCCATTTTGACCAAAGTTGACATTTGGGTCAAAAGTTGACCTATTGGTTCAAAGGGCTTGTCATTGTGTTAGAAGTTGACTATTTTAACCAAAGTTGACTTTTGGATCAATAGCTGACCTATTGGGTCAATGGGTTGGTCATTGGGTCAAGGATACACCATTTTGACCATAGTTGACTTTTTGACACAAGTTGACCTATCTAATTAATAGGTTGGTCAATTGATCAAGGATTGACAATTTTGACCAAAATTTACTTTTTGGGCAGCGATTGACTTATTTGGTAAATAATTGATCATTAGGTCAAAATTTGGCTATTCTGACCAAAATTAAATTTTTGGTCAAAAGTTGACCCGTTGGGTCAATGGGGTGACCATTCGGTCAGAAATTGACCATTTGACCAAAGTTGACTTTTTGGTTAATAGTTGACCTATTGGGTCAATGGGGTGGTCAATATGTTAAAAATTGATTATTTTGACCAAATTTAACTTTTTGGTCTAAAGTTGACCAGTTGGGTCAATGGGTTGGTCATTGGGTCAAGGGTTGAACATTTTGACCAAAGTTAACTTTTTGGTCAAAAGTTGACCTATTGGGTCAACGGGTTGGTCATGGGCTCAAGGATTGATCATTTTGCCCAAAGTTGACTTTATTGTCAAAAGTTGACCTATTGGGTCAATGAGGTGGTCATTGGTCAAGGATTGACCATTTTCACCAAAGGTTACTTTTTTGTCACAGAACGACTTATTGGGTCAATAATTGGTCATTATGTCAAAAAATGACTTTTTTTTACCAAAATTGACTTTTTGGTCAAAAGTTAACATATTGGGTCAATGGTTTGTTCATTGGGTCAATGGTTTGTTCATTGGGTCAATGGTTTGTTCATTGGGTCAAGGATTGATCATTTTGACGAAAGTTGACTTTTTGGTCAAAAGTTGACCTATTGTGTCAATGGGTGGGTCATTGGGTCGAGCATTGACCATTTTGACCAAAGTTCTCATTTTGGTCAGAGATTGACTTATTGGGTCAATAAATGGTCATTAGGTCAAAAATTGATCATTTTAACCAAAATTCACTTTTTTTTGTCAAAAGTTGACGTATTTGATCGTTGGGTCTAGGATTAACCATTTTGACCAAAGTTAACTTTTTGGTCAAAAGTTGACCTATTAGTTCAATGGGTTGGTCATTGGGTCAGAAATTGACCATTTTAACCAATGTTGAATTTTTGGTTAAAAGTCCACCTACTGAGTTAATGGGTGGTTATTAGGTTAAAAATTGACTATTTTGACCAAAATTGACATTTTGGTCAAAAGTTGACCTATTAGGTCAAGGTGTATATCATTGGTTCAAAGATTGACCATTTTGACCAAAGTTGACTTTTTGTTCAAAAGTTGACCTATTGGGTCAATGGGTTGGTCATTAGCTCAAGGATTGACCATTTTGACCAAAATTGACATTTTGGTCAGATATTGACTTATTGGGCCAATAATTGGTCATTAGGTCAAAAATTGATTATTTTGACCAAAATTGACTTTTTGGTCAAAGTTGACCTTTTAGGTCATTATGTCAAGGTTTGACCATTTTGACCAAACATGACTTTTTGATTAATAATTAGTCTCTAGGTCAAAAATTAACTATTTTGACCAAAATTGACTTTTTGGTCAAAAGTTGACCTATTGGGTCAATGGGTTGGTCATTGGGTGAAGGATTGACCATTTTGAGCAAAGTTGACTTTTTGGTCAAAAGTTGACCTATTGGGTCATTGGGTTGGTCATTGGGTCAAGGATTGACCATTTTGACCAAAGTTGTGTTTTTGCTCACAGATTGACTTATTGGGTCAATAATTGGTCATTAGGTTAAAAATTGATTATTTTGACAAAAATAAATTGTTTGTCAAAAGTTGACCCATTGGATCAATGGTGTGGTCATTGGGTCAAAATTGACCATTTTGACCAAAATTTTGCTTTTTGGTCTATATTTGACCTATTTGGTAAACGCGTTGGTAATTGGGTAAAGAATTGACCATTTGACAGAAGATGACTTTTTAGTCAAAAGTTGATCTATTGGGTCAGTGGGTTAGTCATTGGGTCAAAATTTGACCATTTTGACCAAAGTTGATTTAATGGTCAAAAGTTGACCTATTGTGTCATTGGGTAGTCATTAGGTCAAAAATTGACTATTTTAACAAAAATTGACTTTTTGGTCGAAAGTTGATGTATTGGGGCAATTGGTTTGTCTTTGGGTTAAGGACTGACCACTTTAACCAAAGTTGACTTTTTTGTCAGAGATTAACTTATTCGGTCAATAATTGGTCATTAGGTCAAACATTGACTATTTTAACCAAAATAGAATTTTGGTCAAAGGTTAACCCATTGGATTGACTGGTTGGTCATTGGGTCAGGAATTGACCATTTTGATCAAAGGTGACTTTTTGGTCAAAAGTTGACATATTTGGTCAATGAGTTGTTAATTGGGTCAAGAATTGACCATTTTGACCAATGAGGACATTTTTGGTCAAGAGTTGACCGATTGGGTCAATGGTTGGCCAAAGGGTCAAAAATGGACCATTTTGACCAAAGTTGACATTTTGGTCAAAAGTTGACCTATTGGGTCAATGGGTGGTCATTAGGTCAAAAATTGACTATTTCGACCAACATAGACTTTTTGGTCAAAAGTTGACCTATTGGATTAATGGGTTTGTCATTGGGTCAAGGACCTACCATTTTAACCAAGTTGACTTTTTGGTTAGAGATTGACTTATTGGGTAAATAATTGGTCATTAATTCAAAAATTGACTATTTTGACCAAAATTTACTTTTTGGTTAAAAGTTGACCTATTAGGCCAACGGGTTGGTGATTGGGTGAAGGATTGATCATTTTGACTAAAGTTGAGTTTTTTGTCAAAAGTTGACCTAATGGGTCAATTGGTTGGTCATTGGGTCAACGATTGACAATTATAACCACAGTTGACTTTTTGGTCAGAGATCGGCTTACTGGGTCAATAATTGGCCATTAGGTCAAAAATTGACTATTTTGACCCAAATTGATTGTTTGGTCAAAAGTTGACCTATTTGGTCAATGGGTTGGTCATTGGATCAAGGATTGACAATTTTGACCAAAGTTGAGTTTTTGGTCAAAGTTTGATCTATTGGGTCAATGGAACCGGTCATTGGGTCAAGGATTGACCATTTTGACTAAGGTTGAATTTTTGGCCAGAGATTGACTTATTGCGTCAATAATTGGTAATTAGGTAAAAAATTGTTTATGTTGACAAAAATTAAATTTTTTGTCAAAAGTTGACCCATTGGGTCAACGGGGAGGTCATTGGGTTAAAAATTGACCATTTTGACCAAAGTTGACTTTTTGGTCAAAAGTTGACCTATTTGGTCAATGAGTTGGTAATTAGATCGAAAATTGACCATTTTGACCGAAGATGACTTTTTGGTCAAAAGTTGATCTATTGGGTCAATGGGTTGGTCATTGGGTCAAAAATTAACCATTTTGACCAAAGTTGACTTTTTTGGTCAAAAGTTCACCTACTGGATCAACAAGTGGTCATTAGGTCAAAAGTTGACCTATAAGCTAATGGATTGGTCATTGAGTTAAGGATTGATCATTTTGACCAAAGTTGAATTTTTGGTTAAAATTTGATCTATTGGGTCAACAGATTGGTCATTAGGTCAAGAATTGACCATTTTGACCAAAGTTGACTTTTTGGTCAGAGATTTGCTTACTGGGTCAATAATTGGTCATTAGGTCAAAGATTAACTATTTTGACCAAAGTTAACTTTTTGATCAAAAGTTGAGCTATTGGGTCTATGGGTTGGTCATTGGGTCAAGGATTGACCATTTTGACCAACGTTGGCTTTTTGGTCAAAAGTTAACTTTTTGGGTCAATGAGTTGATTATTGGGTTAAGGATTGACCATTTTGACCAAAGTTGACTTTTTGGTCGTTGGGTGAGAAATTAACCATTTTAACCAAAGTTTACTTTTTGGTCAAAAGTTCATCTATTTGGTCAATGGGGTGGTCATTGGTTAAAAAATTAATTATTTTGACCAAAATTTACTTTTTTGTCAAAAGTTGACCTATTTAGTCAATAGGTTAGTCATTGGGCCAAGGATTGACCATTTTGACCAAAGTTATCTTTTTGGCCAAAAGTTGACCTATGGGGTCAATGGGTTGGTTATTGGGTCAGAAATTGATCATTTTAACTAAAGTTTACTTTTTTGGTCAAAAGTTGACCTATTGGTTAATTTGGTGGTTGTTAGGTTAAAAATTGACACGTTTGACCAAAATTTACTTTTTTGTCAACAGTTGACCAATTGGGTGGGTATGTCATTGTGTCAAGGATTGACCATTTCGACCAAAATTGACATTTTAGTTAAAAGTTAACCCATTGGGTCAATGGGGTGTTCATTAGGGCAAAAATGATGATTTTGACCAAAATTGACTTTTTGGTCAAAAGTTAATCTTTTCAGTCAATGGGTTGGTCATTTGGTCAACGATTGACTATTCTGACCAATGTTGACTTTTTGGTCAGAGATTGATTTATTGGGTAAATAATTGGCCATTAGGTCAAAAATTAATTATTTAGACCAAAATTAAATTTTTTATCAAAAGTTGACCCATCGGGTCGACGGGTTCGTCATTGTGTCAAGAATTGGCCATTTTGACCAAAGATGACTTTATGGCCAAAAGTTGACCCATTGGGTCAATGTGGTGGTCATTGGCTCAGAAATTGACCATTTTGACTAAAGGTAACTTTTTGGTCAAAGTTGTCATATTGGATCATTAGTGTTGTCATTAGGTTAAAAATTGAATTTATTAACCAAAAATTAATTTTTTTGCTCAAAAGTTGACCTATTGTGTCTATGGGTTGGACATTGTGTCAAGGATTGACTATTTTGACTGAACTTCATTTTTTGGTAAAAAGTTGACCAATTAGGTAAATAAGTTGGTCATTGGGTCAATGATTGACCATTTTGACCAAAGTTGACCTTTTGGTTAGATATTGACTTATTGGGTCAATAATTGGTCGTTAGGTAAAAAATTGACTATTTTGGTCATCGGGTCAAGAATTGACCATTTTCACCAAACTTGGCATTTTGGTCAAAAGTTGACATATTGGGTTAATGAGTTGGTCATTGGGTTAGAAATTACCCATTTTAACCAAACTTGACTTTTTGGTCAAAAGTTCACTTATTTGGATAATGGGGTGGTCATTTTGTCAAAAATTGACAATTTTGACCAAACTTAACTTTTTGGTCAAAAGTTGACCTATTGGGTCATTGGGTTGGTCATTGGGTCAAGGAATGACCATTTTGACCAAAGTTGACCTTTTGTTTAAAAGTTGACCTATTGGGTCAATGGGTTGGTCATTGAGCAAAAGGTTGACGATTTCGACCAAAGTTGACTTTTTGGTCAGAGATTGACTTATTGGGTCAATAATTGATCTTTTGGTAAAAAATTGATCATTTTGACCAAAATTTAATTTTTGATCAAAAGTTGACCCATTGGGTCAATTGGGTGGTCATTATGTCAGAAATTGACGATTTTGACCAAACTTGACTTTTTGTCAAAAGTTGACCTATTTGGTCAATGAGTTGCTCGTTGGGTCAGAAATTGACAATTTTGACCGAACTTAACTTTTTTGTCAAAAGTTAACCTATTGGGTCAATGGGGTGGTCATTAGGTAAAAAATTAACTGTTTTGACAAAAATTGACTTTTTGGTCAAAAGTTGACCTATTGGGTCAGTGGGTGGTTCATTGGGTCAATGATTGACTATTTTGACCAAAGTTGCATTTTTAGTCAAAAGTTGACCTATTGGGTCAATGAGTTGGTTATTGGGTCAAGGTTTGACCATTTTGACCAAAGTTGACTTTTTATCATTGGCTCAAAAATTGAGAAATTTTTACCAAAGTAGACTTTTTGGTCAAAAGTTGACCTATTTGGTCAATGAGTTGGTTATTGGGCCACGAATTGACCATATTGACCGAAGATGACTTCTTTGGTCAAAAGTTAAGCTATTGGGTCAATGGGTTGGTCATTGCTTAAAAATTGATCATTTTGACCAAAGTTGACTTTTTAGTCAAAAGTTGACCTTTTTGGTCAAAGGGTGGTCATTAGGTTAAAAATTGACTATTGTGACCAAAATTGAGTTTTTGGTCAAAAGTCGACCTTATAGACCAATGGGTTGGTCTTTGAGTCAAGGAGTGAACATTTTGACCAAACTTGACATTTTGGTTAAAACTTGATCTATTGGGTCAATCGGTTGGACATTGGGTAAAGGATTGACCATTTTAACTAAAGTTGACTTTTTGGTCAGAGATTCGCTTGTTCAATAATTGGTCATTCGGTCAAAAGTTGTCTATTCTGACCGAAATTGACTTTTTGGTGAAAAGTAGACCTATTGAGACAATGGATTGGTCTTTGGGTAAATGATTTATCATTTTGAAGAAAGTTGTCTTTTTGGTCAAAAGTTAATCTATTGGGTCAACGGGCTGGTCATTGGGTAAAGGATTGACCATTTTGACCAAAGTTGACTTTTTGGTCAGAGATTGAGTTACTGGGTCAATAATTGCTCATTAGGCCAAAAATTGATTATTTTGACAAAAATTAAACTTTTTGTCAAAAGTTGACCCTTTGGGTCAACGGGGAGGTCATTCGGTCCGAAATTGACCATTTTGACCAAAGTTGACTTTTTGGTCAAAAGTTGACCTATTGGGTTAATTCATTAGGATAAAAATTGACTAGTTGGACCAAAATTGACTTTTTGGTAAAAATTTGACCTATTGGGTCAATGGGTTTGTCATTCGGTCAAGGATTGACCATTTTAACCAAAGTTGACTTTCTGGACAAAGATTGACATATTGGGTCAATAATTGGTCATTAATTCAAAATATGACTATTTTGGCCAAAATTAACTTTTAGGTCAAAAGTTGACCTATTAGGACAATGGGTTGGTCGTTGGATCAAGGATTGATCATTTTGACCAAAGTTGACTTTTGGGTAAAAATTTGACCTATTGGGTCAATGGGTTGGTCATTGAGTCAAATATTGGCCATTTTGACCAAAGTTGATTTTTTGGGCAGAGATTGGTTTAGTGGCTCAAAAATTGGTTATGTGGTCTAAAATTGTCTATTTTGACCAAAATTAACCTTTTCTTCAAAAGTTAACCTTTTAGGTTAATGGGTTGGTCATTGGGTCAAGGATTGACAATTGTGACCAAAGTTGACTTTTTGGTCAAAAGTTGACCTATTGGGTCAATGGGTTGGTCATTGGGTCAATGATTGATCATTTTGACCAAAGTTGATTTTTTGGTCAGAGAATGACTTATTGAGTCAATAATTGGTCGTTAGGTCCAAAATTGATTATTTTGAAAAAAAATAATTTTTTTTTTCAAAAGTTGAACCTTTGGGTCAACGAGGTGGTCATTGGGTCAGAAATTGACTATTTTGACCAAAGTAGACTTTCTGATCAAAAGTTTACCTATTTGGTCAATGAATTGGTAATTGGGTTAAGAATGGACTATTTTGACCGAAGATGACATTTTGGTCAAAAGTTGATCTATTGAGTCAATGAATTGGTCGTTGGGTCAAAAAGTAACCATTTTGACTAAAGTTGATTTTTTTGTCTAAAGTTGGCCTATTGGGTCAATGGGTGGTCATTAGGACAAAAATTATACTATTATGGACAAAATTGACTTTTTGGTCAAAGTTAACCTATTGGGTCAATGGGTTTTTCATTGATTCAATGATTGACCATTTAGACCAAAGTTGACTTTTTGGTCAGAGATTGACTTATTGGGTCAATAATTTGTCATTAGGTCAGAAATTGTCCATTTTGACCAAAATTGAATTTTTTGTCAAAAGTTAACCCATTGGGTAACGGGGTGGTCATGGGGACAGAAATTGACCATTTTGACAAAAGTTGACATTTTCGTCAAAAGTTGACCTATTTGGTCAATGAGTTGGTATTTGGGTCAAGAATTGACCAATTTGACCAAAAATGACTTTTTGGTAAAAAAAGTTGATCTATTTGGTCAATGGGTTGGTCATTAGGTCAAAAATTGACCATTTTAACCAAAGTTGACTTCTTGGTCAAAAGTTGACCTATTGGGTCAAATGGGTGGTCATGAATTCAAAAATTGACTATTTTGACCAAAATTGACTTTTTGTCAAAGTTGACCTATTAGGTCAATGTGTTTGTCATTGGGTCAAACATTGACCATTTTGAACAAAGTTTAATTTTTTGTGAGAGATTGACTTATTGGGTCAATAAATGGTCATTAGTTAAAAAATTGATAATTTTTACCAATTTTAAATTTTTGTTCAAAAGTTAACCCATTGGGTTAACGGGGAGGTCATTGGGTCAGAAATTTACCATTCTGACCAAAGTTGACTTTTTGGTCAAAAGTTGACATATTTGTTCAATGGTTTGGTAATTGGGTCAAGAATTTACCATTTTGGCCTAAGTTAACTTTTTGGTTAAAAGTTGACCTACTGGTTCAATGGGTGTTCATTAGGTCAAAAATTAACTATTTTGACCAAAATTGACTTTTTGGTTAAAAGTTGACATTTTGGATCAAGGTCTATATCATTGGTTCAATGATTGACCATTTTGATGAAAGTTGACTTTTTGGTTAAAAGTTGACCTATTGTCAATTGATTGAACATTGGGTTAAGTATTGACCATTTAACGAAAGTTGACTTTTTGTTCAAAAGTTGACCAATTGCGTTAATGGTTTGGTCATTGGCTCAAGGATTGACCATTTTGACCAAAGTTGAATTTTTGGTCAGAGATTGACATATTGGGTCAATAATTGGTTATTAGGTCAAAAATTGACTATTTTAACAAAAAATTACTTCTTTGGCAAAAGTTAACCTATTAGGCTAATGGGTTGGTCTTTGAGTCAAGGATTAATCATTTTGACCAAAGTTGACTTTTTGGTCAACAATTGGTCACTAGGTCAAAAATTAATTATTTTGACCAAAATTAACTTTTTGGTTAAAAATTGACCTATTGGGTCAATGGGTTGGTCATTGGGTCAAGGATTGACCATTTTTAGCAAAGTTGACTTTTTAATCAAAAGTTGACCTTTTGGGTCAATGGGTTGGTCATTGGGTCACAAATTTACCATTTTGACCAAAGTTGTCTTTTTGCTTATAGATTGACTTATTGGGTCAATAATTAGTCATTAGGTCAAAAATTGATTATTTTGACGAAAAATAATTTTTTTGTCAAAAGTTGACATATTGGGTCAACGGGGTGGTCCTTGGGTCAGAAATTGACCTTTTTGACCAAAATTGACTTTTTAGTCAAACGTTGACCTATTTGGCCAATGCATTGGTAATTGGGTAAAGAATTGAAAATTTTGACAGAAGATGTCTTTTTAGTCAAAAGTTGATCTATGGGTCAATGGGTTAGTCTTTGGGTCAAAAATTAACTATTTTGACAAAAGTTGATTTTTTGGTCAAAAGTTGACCTTTTAGGTCAATGGGTAGTCATTATGTCAAAAATTGACTATTTTGACAAAAATTGACTTTTTGTCAAAATTTGAACTATTTGGTCAATGTGTTTGTCTTTGGTTAAAGGATTGACCACTTTGACGAATGTTTACTTTTTTGTCAGAGATTGATTTATTGGGTCAATAATTGGTCATTAGGTCAAAAATTGATTATTTTAACCCCAATAAAATTTGTTCAAAAGTTAACCCATTAGTCATTTTGTTAGGAATTGACCATTTTAACTAAAGTTGACTTTTTGGTCAAAAGTTGACCTATTTGGTGAATGAGTTGGTAATTGGGTCAGGAATTGAACATTTTAACCAAAGATGACTTTTTTGGTCAAGAGCTAACTTATTGGGTCAATGGGTTGGTCAATGAGTCAAAAGTTGACTACTTTGACCAAAGCTGACTTTTTGGTCAAAAGTTGACCGATTGGGTCGATGGTTGGTCATTAGGTCAAAAATTGACTATTTTGACCAAAATAAATTTTTTGGTCAACAGTTGACCGATTGGGTTAATGGGTTTGTCATTGGGTCAAGGACTGGCCATTTTAAATAAAGATGACTTTTTGGTTAGAGATTGACTTATTGGGTAAATAATTGGTCATTAATTCAAAAATTAACTATTTTGACAAAAAATGACTTTTTGGTCAAAAGTTGACCTATTATGCCAATGGGTTGGTCATTTGGTCAAGGATTGATCGTTTTGACTAACGTTGACCTATTGGGTCAATTGGTTGGTCATTGGGTCAACGATTGGCCATTTTGGCCAAAGTAGACTTTTTGGTCAGAGATTGGCTTACTGGGTCACTAATTGGCCATTATGTCAAAATTTGACTATTTTGACCACAATTGACTTTTTGGTCAAAAGTTTAACAATGTGGTGAATGGGTTGGTCATGTGGTCAAGGATTGGCAATTTTGACTAAAGTTGACTTTTTTGTCAAAAGTTGATCTATTGGGTCAATGGAACTGGTCATTGGGTCAAGGATTGACCATTTTGATCAAAGTTGAATTTTTAGTCAGAGATCTACTTATTGGGTTAATAATTGGTCATTAGGTCAAAATTTGATTATTTCAATAAAAATTAAATTTTTTGTCAAAAGTAGACCCTTTGGGTCAACGGGGAGGTCATTGGGTCAGAAATTGATCTTTTTGACCAAAGTTAAAATTTGACTATTTTGACCAAAATTAAATTTTTGGTCAGAAGTTGACCCAATGGGTCAATGGGGTGATCATTCAGTTAGAAACTGACCATTTTGACCAAAGTTGACTTTTTGGTCAAAAGTTGACCTATTGGGTCAATGGGGTGGTCATTAGGTCAAAAATTGGTTGATTTGACCTAAATTGACTCTTCGCTCAAAAGTTGACATGTTGGGTCAATGGGTTGGTCATTGGATCAAGGATTGAACATTTTGACCAAAGTTGACTTTTTGGTCAAAAGTTGACCTATTGGGTCATTGAGGTAATCATTGGGTCATTGAGGTAATCATTGGGTCAAGGATTGACCATTTTGACCAAAGTTCACTTTTTTGTTAGAGATTGACTTTTTGGATCAATAATTGGTCATTTTGTCAAAAATTGACTTTTTTTTACCAACATTGTCTTTTTTGTCAAAAGTTAACATATTGGATCAATGGGTTGGTCATTGCGTCAATGATTGAATTTTTTTACTAAAGTTGACTTTTTAGTCAAAAGTTGAACTATTCGGTTAATGGGTTGATCATTGGGTCATGGATTGACAATTTTGACCAAAGTTCACATTTTGGTCAAATATTAACTTATTGGGTCAATAAATGGTCATTAGGTCGAAAATTGACCATTTTAACCAAAATTAACTTTTTGGTTAAAAGTTGACCTACTATATTAATGGGTCTAAGATTAACCATTTTCACCAAAGTTGACTTTCTGTTCAAAATTTGAACTATTAGGTCAATGAGATGGTCATTGGGTTAGAAATTGACCATTTTATCCAAAGTTGGCTTTTTGGTCAAAAGTTGACATATTGGGTCAATGGGAGGTTATTAGGTAAGAAACTGACTTTTTTTTGACCAAAATTGAATTTTTGGTCAAAAGTTGACCTATGGGTCCAATGTGTATATCGTTGGTTCAAGGATTAACCATTTTGACCAAAGTTGACTTTTTGGTCAAAAGTTGACATATTGGGTCAATTGGTTGGTCATTACGTCAAGGAATGACCATTTTAACCAACGTTGACTTTTTGTTCAAAATTTGACCTATTGGGTCAATGAGTCGGTCATTGGCTCAAGGATTAACCATTTTGACCAAAGTTGACTTTTTGGTCAGAGATTGACTTATTGGGTCAATAATTGGTCATTAGGTCAACAATTGACTATTTTGACCGAAATTGCCTTTTTGGTTAAAGTTGACCCATGGGGTCATTGGGACAGGATTGACCATTTTGACCAAAGTTGACTTTTTTGTCAAAAGTTGACAGATTAGGTCAATGGGTTGGTCATTGGGTCAGAAAATGACTATTTTAACCAATGTAAAGTTTTTGGTCAAAAGTTAATTTATTGGGTCAATGGGTTCGTCATTGGGTCAGAAAATGACCATTTTAATCAAAGTTTACTTTTTGGTCAAAAGTTGAGCTATTGAATCATTGGGTGGTTATTAGGTTAAAAGATGACTTTTTGACCAAAATTGACTTTATGGTCAAATGTTGACATATTGGGTCAATGTCTATGTCATTGGATCAAGGATTAACTATTTTAACCAAAGTTTACTTTTTGGTCAAAAGTTGACCTATTGGGTCAATTGGTTGGTCATTGAGTCAATGATTGACCATTTTTACCAAAGTTGACTTTTTGTTTAAAAGTTGACCTTTTGGGTTAATGGGTTGGTCATTGGCTCAAGGATTGACCATTTTGACCAAAGTTAACTTATTGGTCAGAGATTGAGTTACTGGGTCAATAATTGGTCATTAGGCCAAAAATTGATTATTTTGACAAAAATTAATTTTTTTGTCAAAAAGTTGACCCGTTGGGTCAACGGGGAGGTCATTGGGTCAGAAATTGACCATTTTGATCAAAGTTGACTTTTTGGTCAAAAGTTGACCTATTTGGTCAATGAGTTAGTAATTGGGTCAAGAATTGAACATTTTGACCAAAGATGACTTCTTTTGTCAAAAGTTGACCTATTTGGTCATTGGGTTGGTCAATTAGTCAAAAATTGGCGATTTTGACCAAAGTTTACTTTTTGGTCAAAAGTTAACCTATTGGGTCAATGGGTGGCCATTAACCTATTAGGTCAAAAATTAACTAGTTTGGCTAAAGTTGACTTTTTGTTCAAATGTTGAGCAATTGAGTCAACGGGTTAGTTAATGGGTCAAGAATTGACCATTTTGGCCAAAGTTGACGTTTTGGTCAAAGATTGTTTTATTGGATGAATAATTGGTCAATAGATAAAAAATTAACTATTTATATCAAAATTGACATTTTGGTTGTTAGGTCAATGAGTTAGTCATTGGGTCAAGGATTAACCATTTTGACCAAAGTTATCTTTTTAGTCGAAAGTTGACTTATTGGGTCAATAGGTTAGCCGCTGTGTCAGAAATTGACCATTTTGACTAAAGTTGACTTTTTGGTCTAAAGTTGACCTATTGGATCAATGAGGTGGACATTAGGTCAAAAATTTACTATTTTTACCAAAATTAACTTTTTTGTCAAAAGTTGACCTTTTCGGTCATTGGGTCAAGGATTGACCATTTTGACCGAAGTTGGCTTTTTGGTCAAAAGTTGACCTATTGGTTCAATGGGTTTGTTATTAGGTGAAGGATTGACCATTTTGACCAAAGTTGACTTTTGGTCAGAGATTGACTTATTGGGTCAATAATTGGCCATTAGGTCAAAATTGACTATTTTGACAAAAATTGAATTTTCGATCAAAATTTAACTTGTTGGGTCAATGGGGTGGTCATTAGGTAAAAAATTGTCTATATTGACCAAAATTAACATTTTGGTCATATGTTGGCCTATTGGGTTAATGGGTTGGTCATTGGGTTAAAGGGTTGGTCATTAGGTCAAGGATTGATCATTTTTACCAAAGTTGACTTTTTTGGCCAGAGAATGACTTATCGGGTCAATGGGGTGGTTAATAGGTCAAAAATTAACTATTTTGACCAAAATTGACTTTTTGTCTAACGTTCACCTATTTAGTCAATGGGTTGGTCATTGGGTCAAGGATTGACCATTTTGACAAAAGTTATCTTTTTGGTCGGAGATTGACTTATTGTGTCAATAATTGGTCATTAGGTCAAAATTGACAATTTTAACTTTAATTAAATTTTCGGTCAAATGTTCAACCATTGGGTCTATGTGGTGGTCATTACGTTAAAATTTAACTATATTAACCAAAATTAAATTTTTGGTCAATAGTTCACCTATTGGGTTAATTGTTTGGTCATTAGGTCAAGAATTGATCATTTTGACCAAAGTTAACTTTTTAGTTAAAAGTTTACCTATTGGGTTAATGGGTTAGTCATTGGGTCATGGAATGACAATTTTGACCAAAGTTGACTTTTTTGTCAGAGAATGACTTATTGGGTTAATAATTAGTCATTAGGTCAAAAATTGACTATTTTAACCAAATTGACTTTTTGGACAAAAGTTGACCTATTGGTGAAAGGGTTGGTCATTGAGTCAAAGATTGATCATTTTGACTAAAGTTGAATTTTTTGTCAAAAGTTGACTTATTGGTCCAATGGGGTGGTCATTTGGTCAAAAATTGACTATTTTGACCAAAATTGACTTTTTGGAATTTTTGGTCAAAAGTTGACATATTGGGTTAAAGGGTTGGTCTTTGGGTCAAGGATTAACCATTTTGACCAAAGTTAACTTTTTGGTCAAAAGTTGACATATTGGGTCAATAGGTTAGTCATTGGATCAAGGATTGACCATTTTCACCAAAGTTAACTTTGGTCTAAGGTTGACTTATTGGGTCAATAATTGTTCATTAGGTCAAAAATTGACTATTTTAACCAAAATTGACTTTTTGGTCAAAAATTGACCTATTGGGTGAATCGGTTGGTCATTGCGTCAAGGATTGGCCATTTTGACCAAAGTTGACATTTTGGTCAAAGGTTGACCTATTGGTTCAAAGAGTTTGTCATTGGGTCGAGAATTGATTATTTTAACCAAAGTTGACTTTTAGGTCAATAGCTGACCTATCGGGTCAATGGGTCGGTCATCGGGTCAAGGATACACCATTTTGACCATAGTTGACTTTTTGGGAAAAGTTGACCTTTTCAGTCAATGGGTTGGTCAATTGATCAAAGATTGACAATTTAGACCAAAATTGACTTTTGGGAAGAGATTGATTTATTTGGTCAATAATTGTTCATTAGGTCAAAAATGACTATTTTAACCAAAATTGACTTTTTGGTCAAAAATTGACCTATTGGGTGAATCGGTTGGTCATTGGGTCAAGGATTGGCCATTTTGACCAAAGTTGACATTTTGGTCAAAGGTTGACTTATTTGTTCAAAGAGTTTGTCATTGGGTCAGAAATTGACTATTTTAACCAAAGTTGACTTTTGGGTCAATAGCTGACCTATTGGGTCAATGGGTTGGTCATTGGGTCAAGGATACACCATTTGGACCATAGTTGACTTTTTGGGAAAAGTTGACCTTTTTAGTGAATGGGTTGGTCAATTGATCAAAGATTGACAATTTAGACCAAAATTAACTTTTGGGAAGAGATTGACTTATTTGGTCAATAATTGGTCATTAGGTCAAAATTTGACTATTCTGACCAAAATTAAATTTTTTGTTAAAAGTTGACCCGTTATGTCAATGGGGTGGTCATTCGGTCAGAAATTGACCATTTTGACCAAAGTTGACTTTTTTGTTAAAAGTTTACCTATTGGGTAAATGGGGTGGTCATTATGTCAAAAATTGATTATTTTGACCAAAATTGACTTTTTGGTCAAAAGTTGACCTGTTGGGTCAATGGGTTGGTCATTGGGTCAAGGGTTAAACATTTTGACCAAAGTTGACTTTTTGGTCAAAAGTTGACCTATTGGGTTAACGAGTTGGTCATGGGGTCAAGGATTGACCATTTTGACCAAAGTTGACTTTATGGTCAAAAGTTGACCTATGGGGTAAATGAGGTGGTCATTGAGTCAAGGATCGACCATTTTGACAAAAGGTTGCTTTTTTTGTCACAGAGTGACTTATTGGGTCAATAATAGGTCATTATGTCGAAAAATGACTTTTTTTTAAAAATTGTCTTTTTGGTCAAATGTTAACTTATTGGGTCAATTGGTTGTTTATTGGGTCAAGGAATGAATATTTTGACCAAAGTTGACATTTTTGTAAAAAGTTGACCTATTGGGTCAATGGGTTAGTCATTGGTTCAAGGATTGACCATTTTGACCAAAGTTCACATTTTGGTCAGAGATTGACTTATTGGGTCAATAAATGGTCATTAGGTCGAAAATCGACCACTTTGACCAAAATTAACTTTTTGGTCAAAAGTTGACGTATAGGATCATTGGGTCTAGGATTAACCATTTTAACCAAAGTTAACTTTTGGTCAAAAGTTAACCTATTAGGTCAATGGGTTGGTCATTAGGTCAGAAATTGACCATTTTGACCAAAGTTAACTTTTTGGTTAAAAGTTGACCTACTGGGTCAATAGGTGGTTATTGTTGACCTCATTTTTTATGAGGTCTTCTCTTCTTCCCTTTAGTACTTAGGATCTAGCCTTAGGCTTTTCCTTTGACTATCTTAGAGGATTAGAATTGGGACCCACCTTTTATAAATTCAAACCACTTCTTAACTCCTCGCAAACTCCACAAACTCGATCAGTAGACCCCTAATCACCTCGAGGGTCGAAATCGAGTGCGGAAGTTTAAAGGGTGAGTTCCTATAGGACTCTTTGGCCTTAGGACTGCCCTGGGTGGCCTGGTCTGGTGAAGGGGCTGACTTACACATACACTACACTTTCACACACCCATACTCAACTTGATCTCCTGACTCATGTAGGTGATTCACATGGATGGTCCTTAACCCCTAAGCCCTTGGCTAAGAGGGTTAGGAACAACATAGTGGATGCCTCAAATGAGTCCCTTCATGGCTCATGTGGGCTTGATATGGCTTCATGGCTCAACCAAAATTATTTTATTCCACTTACATTCACCCAATCTTCAATTTCCCAAATTTTCAATTTTTGACCCCCGGGACCCTACACCCGCCTAACCTACCCAAAACCCTTGAAATCCTCCAAAATCACCTAAATTACCCAAAATTACTCAAAATTAACCCCAAGAATTCCCACATTACTCAAATTGATCATCCATACCCAAAAATACCAAAAATTCCAAAAATACCTCCCAATACCCTCCAAATACCCAAAATACCCCTCTTGACCCAAAAATCCAAAAATTCAGAAAATTCCCAGAAAATTTCAGAAAATCCCAAATATTCCCAATTTCATTTTGTTCAACTACACCATGGGCCAATTTTGTCAATTTACCCTACTTTTGTCAAAACCCCCAATTTGACCCATTTTAACCCAAAGTGAACCCAATGTCAAACCAAACCTACCCAATTGACCCAAATTCTGGTCCAATTCAATTCTAAACTTCAATTCATCATTCCCAACACCAATCTAGACCAAATCCAAGTTTAATTTGATTGACATTTGGATCCAATTTCACTTTTGGCCTTAAAGCCCAATTTGGACCCATGACCCAAACTCACCCAATTCAACTCCAATTAACCCCAAATCTTTTCCAAACCTCCCTTAACATCCCTACAAACAAAACACTAACATGATTTTCCCAACATTTAGACCCAAACCCCACTTAAATTCAACCCAAAACCAAAAAGCCCAATTTTGACCTAAACCCAAACCTAACCTAAATAAGCCCAAACCCAAAAATCAAAACCCAACCAAAGCCAAAACCTCTTTGAAACACTCCCATAAACATTTCCCAACATTTATTTTACATCAATTTCAACCCTAGCCCAACATTGGCCCAAGTTAGCCCAATTTGACCTATATTGGCCCATTCACCAAAGAAGCCCAAATTCAACCCAATTCAAACCCAAATCATTCCAAACTCATTTCAAATCACTCATGACACATCCATGAGCTAAACCCAACAATTATTTGGCCCAAACTTCTACAAAATTCCCATCCATAAATCTATTTTTAAACCAAAAGCCCACTTACATGAAACCTTCCTAAAAGCCCAAATTTCATGCTAAAGCCCATATGACAAATTCTTCTCATCATAGCCTTATTTAAAATCATCCCTAAGTTCAAATCAATCATCAAATGATTCCAAATTGAGCCCCATACAAATTCCCATCAAATTACCAAAATTTCTAAGATCCATTTTCATGTCCCTTGTGGATCAAACTACCCTTCTTTCCATTGGAATACTATGTTCATTTCTACCTTGAACGAGTATAGCCAACATTCTCTTGGATTTATGAGCCACTGTTTAGACACCCCTAAATAGAGAGGTTCCGAGATCCTTTTACCTCATTTCTGAGGTGGGGTGGACCCCTAGTAGGTGTTAGCTTAGGAGTGATCCTTCGAGTCGAGAAGTCTTGCATAAGACTTTCTTTTCCTTTCCAACTCCGAATCGGGTTCATTACCTTCTCTACACCTTTGAACATTCCGTTCTAAATAAACAAACCTTCTAATGAATGACTCTTTTAACAAATAACTCCTTATAAATACATGAACAAGAATGTGTTCGGACTCTTTTCAATTCCTTTCTTTTCGTCCTGATGAGAAGGAGCATAACTTGGGACTCGACAATCGAATCTACCTCGCAGAAATGGAAGCCCCAAAGCCGATTTTCTCCTTCACCAATGGACTCGACTTCGCCGTTTACAAGGATGAGCCGCCCAACAATGGGATCATCCGGTTTGGACAAGGATTCGAGAACACAAATGTCAAGATCACCGATGTTTCCCTTTTCGCGCCGACAAACAAAGTATCCGAAGCCGAGAAGCCGTTGATCGAGTTCAACCTCTAGGTCAACTCAAGAGTTTCCTCCCCGCAAAAGATTCCAACTCGAGAGGAGTACCGCCGTCCGCAGAGGACCGTTGTTGCTACCCCCACCGGTCCGGTCGTCTCCGCACCTACCCCGACTTCTACCAAATTAAAGGGGAAGGAAATCCGTAACTATGGTGAACTCGTTACTCGTGGAGGGTACAAACCTTCCTGTGAGACCTTCGTTTTTGAAATCGGGTTCAGCTCAAGAATTCCATCACTAACACGGACCCAAAGAAGGAACGAAGTAGGAAGATCGCCGTGAAGGCCGAGCCGCCGAAGTTGCTTTCCCGGAGGAAATCCCGCAAATCCCCGAGTACTCACCACTACCCGAATACATACCATTGCTCGAAGATACACCCTTTTTGGAAGGAAGTAGATTCCACCCCTTTCCGCCGCAAGCTCGACGAGGAAAATGTCCACAGGATTGTTTCTACATTACCTCGACCAGCATACTACAACGACAGCAGAAAGAAAAGGGCTAGGATCACACCTTTTGCCCGACTACAGACTGTGATCGAGAATCTAGCGAAGAAAGAGAAATGCCCCGTATCAAAGATTCTAAGAAGGATAGGGCTGGTGCCAGTCAAATCCTGTCTTGGGCCATGAGTAGAACCCGCCATCGTTACAGAAAAGCCAAATAAAAGGATGAAGGCTAGTCCGCCCGTCGTTGTTTCGTGATTACGTGATTAGGGAGGATACCACCTTCCAGAGCATTTGGCCGACGGACCATCTCGGTCCTAGCACCTTCCGTCGCTAGAAGGATGGTATGGCGTCCACTACCTGGACGAGCTAAGATCGAAACAACGACTCGAGAAGGAAAGTCTCGTCGAGAGACTTGAATCCGAAGAAAGTGCTACTCGCAGTAAAGGGGACTCGTGAGAAGGGAACCCGTCGCCTATCACACGACAACCGCGAGGATGCACGGAAAGGACCGCTAGAGGATGCTATGGAAAAGTCGACGACCGATATTCGACGATTAGCAAAAGAAAGAGAAGAGAAATTCAGTAGATGAGATTGATTCAACCGGAATTCATGGATGATGAGTATGCGAGAAATCAACATGGTCGAAACACGAGCTTCATCGCCTTCACAAGGTGCTCCCTGCAGCACGCGAAGAGAGGAGCCGGAAGTAATGAGGAGGCAGCTTCAAGAGAAAGATGATACGATCGCCCAAATGGCAAAGAGGATGGAAGAGATGGCTGTAGCCCTAGCCACTCTCCAGAGTCAAGTGCAACCCCAAAGAGAGACACCCCCAGAGGTCATTCACATTGTAGAAGGAGGAAAGGAGATTACGTCCGTCAACGGGGATGATCAACTAAAGAAAGATGCGACACAAAGCATGATTCCTGAAAAGGATATCAAGAGCTTGGTGGAACAGCAGGTGCGAGAAGCCTTAGCACAATCAAAGAGCGGGGCATCCATTCGGACGGGTAGACCTTACCCCGAAGAATTTCGACGCCGTCCAATACCCAAAAGGCTTCGTACCACCTCTCGTTCAAGACCTTTGATGGAACCGGGAACCCCCGACGAAGATGTCGCACACTTTCGTGCCGCTTGTTGCAATGCCGGCGGGAGCGATGCATTACTCTTCCGACAATTCGTCGACACTCGTCGTGGATCGCCTTTGATTGGTATGATGAATTACCGAATGGTTCGGTGAAGACATTCTCAGAACTAGAAAACCTCTTCATCAAGCGATTTGCCGGAGCTCAGCACCACATCACTATAGGTGATTTAGTGGTAGAGAAGCAGAAGTCGAACGAAACTTTGGTGGATTACATACTTCGATGGAGGAACCTAAGTATGAAGTGTGAACCACAACTAAGAGAACAACATGCAGTCGGCATCTTACTTAAAAGCATTCACGGCCCGATAAGACTCGTCCTCAAGGGATTTACTATTAAGACTTTCGAGAAGTTGTTAAGCAAGGCCGGGAGCTTGCAAGAGGAGGCGAAGCAATTAAGTTTCGCCGACAAGACGTACAAGCAAAAGCCTGTGAAAACTTTTGAAAAGAAATCCGGGATCATTGCAGCAGTCGACAAAGGCAAGCAACCGATAGAAATATCGTCCGAACGGCTGCACCAACCTCAACAGAATTATCAACAACCCCGACCCAGCTATCAGTCATCTCAACAGTATGAACAACTGCCTCGTCTGCAACGTACATTAAGGGAGCTCGAGCGGGGAATATCCATTCAAGAAAGAGGCAGATACCAAAAATGTTCCGCGATACCGATGAAGACTCCAGATTTCCAACTGCCAGAGCCAAAGAGACCAGCAGAAGTCAACAAGAAAGGTGATCCCAACTTTTGCCCTTACCACCGGATGCTTGGACACAAGATAGAAGATTGTATTACCTTCAAAAGTTGGCTCAACGACAACCTTCATAATGGGAATATAACAATCCCGAAGGAGTACATGAAGGAACCCCAGAAAGGAGGTTCCGTCAATGTTGTCTCGACTGATCTCATTGTTCCGATAGATCCCTATGCGACTGATGATGGATGGACTACCGCTTGGACAAGGTCTTCAAAAAAGATTTTAGACAGCATCCAAACCGCTTCGGTACGAGCTTCAATTCAAAGTTTGAAACCAGTCAAGTCGGCACTATCACTTGCGATAGAAGAACCACCTCAACAGAGACGATCGAAGAGATGAAGAAAATCGACGAAGAAGAGAAGACCGAGGCTCCTAAGGCTAGACTCAGGGGCCGCTTATCCTAGGATAGTTGTTTCGGATTCGGGGGAGAAATCCCTCGAACCTCCGACTCCGTATGATTATCTCGCTCACTCCGTGGGATCTTATAATGATAAGGGTTATGGCGTTGGCTACGTTTTGACTGTTTCTAACGATTACGTAACTAGCAACAATCCGGACATCGAATTCGATACCAATGACAATTCTCAAATCATACGCAATCTCGACGATCGCAATGACGAAGAAGACATCCATCAAGGAGGCTACGAGAGTTCAACAAGAAACAAATATATCTGCGAGTTTCGAGGAGCTCCAGTCACAATAGAGTTAGAGCCTTCAGACTCTGAAGCTAATCCGGAAGAACCTGTCATTCTGATTCGAGAAGAAACACCAAGCAAGCTCAACACTAGAGTCGAAGAAATTACAGAAGTTAACTTAAGAAGTGGAAGAGTTCTACCTCCGAGAATGGGTCCAAAGGACAAAGGAAAGCGAGTGGTTGTTCAAGAAGAACCAACCCTACAGAAGAAATACCCATTCAGGAAGAAACCGAGACACATGAAAATAAAGTGGACTACAACGTGCTAGCCCATCTTAGGAAACTACCAGCCAAACTGAGCATCTATGACGCTCTCATCTTATCAAAGGAGATGAGAGAAGCTCTGATCAAGGCCTTACTTGATCCGTAAATTTGCTTAGCTCAAATGGCCGGAGATTCCTTAGATGAGGCTCGCTCGTTAAAGGAACAACGAGGCGTTACCATCACGGACAATGACCTACTACTTGGGACAAGCAGACCACAACCGACCGTTGTACATTTCGCTTACAATTGGAAAGTTTACACTCTCCGCAGTATTGGTGGATCCGGGAGCATCAATCAATATAATGAGTCTTCGAACACTAGCATACTTGGAAATTGATGCTCATGAGCTCGAAGCCGACAAATTGTTATTAAGAGGATTCAACCATTCTCCGTACACGAAATTAGAATCCATGAAGATGCAGCTTATTATGCACCTCCGAAGAAAACAATCTTCTCCAGAGATACCATAACAAAAGAAGCAAAGAAAGTTTGGGACAACGAAGAACCTGAAGTTTTAGTCCAACAGTCACTCACCACTCCCTTACGGCGAGATGGCGAAGGTTTCTCCACAACTTGCATCCGAGGTCGAGGCCGGGGATGAGGTTGTGGTAGAGATGTTAGGACAAGTTGGACGGAGGAAGCCGACCATCAATGTTGATTGGGAAGATAGTTCGAAGAAGAAAAAGAAATCAAACAGAAGCGACGACAATAAGTCGGAAGAAGCCGCAATTCAAGATCTCTCTCGAAGATGAGAAGAATGAAGAATATAAATCAATGTACGAGAAGATTAACCACTATGTACATACTATGACCCTAACCCCGATCCATTCTAATAAGGTCGAGGGTATGGTGGTCAAAGAGGTACATAGCGGCGGTGCAAAGCCAATCAAATTCTACAGTGGTGCTCCTTCCTCCAAAACTGAAAATAATGTACAACTTGAAGATGTCACTTCATCAGAATTAATGGAATTACCTTTTGAGTGGTACTCTCCCTGTGTTCAAAATTTAATTTAGCATGGTTTCTTACCTCGAAAATGGACAAAAGGTCAATCACAACATTTTAAAAAATTATGGAATAACTCCTGTCGTCCACCCAATTCAAAGCATGGTCTCGGATTCGGCACGCAGATCGATCGACGATACCGAATTTTGCTTGGTTGTCACTTGCGAGTCTAATGAAAACTGCATGGAAGCTACGGAAGAACTCGAAGATTTACAAATTAGAGACGCTCCACCGTAGTTCGTAGGGAGATCAAATCTACAATTGATGAGTTAACGGAAGTTAACTTAGGTACTAGCGAAGAGCCTAGACCTACCTTTGTTAGCTCCTTACTCAATAAAGAAGACTCTGAAGAAATAATCAAATTATTAATGGAATTTAGAGACTGTTTTGCTTTTAGCTACGATGAGATGCCAGGATTAGCTCCAGAGGTCGCAGTACATAAGCTAGGAGTGGATCATACTTCTGTCCCAATCAGACAAGGTCCCAGAAGAATGCGTCTATAAATTGAACAACAAGTCATAACTGAAGTTAAAAAGCTAATAGACGCTAAATTTGTCCGTGAAGAACAATACCCGACTTGGTTAGCCAATGTGGTGCCGTCGAAAGAAGAATGGTCGAATCGGAATTTGTGTGGATTTCGGAGATTTAAACAAGGCATGTCCAAAGGATGAATTCCCTCTACTGATCCCAGAACTAATGATCGACATCGCCTCGACACATGAGATATTCTCATTCATGGATGGATCTTCAGGATACAACCAGATAAAAATGGCTCCAGAAGATGAAAAGCTTACAGCATTCAGAACGCCGATCGGAGTATATTGCTACACAGTGATTCCATTCGGACTGAAGAACGCAGGTGCAACATACCAGAGGGCGATGACAAGAATTTGTAATGATCTCATCCACAATCAAGTCGAATGCTACGTGGACGATGTGGTCATCAAAAGCAAAGTAAAGGAAAACCACCTGTATGATTTGAGAATTGTTTTCGAACGATTGAGACAATTTTACCTTAAGATGAATCCCTTAAAATGCGCCTTCGTCGTCACCTCCGGGAAATTCTTAGGATTCGTTGTCCGACATCGTGGAATTGAAATCGACCCGAAAAAGATTAAAGCTATCTTAGAAATGCTGCCTCCAAAACCTTAAAGCAACTACGATCTTTTCAAGGGAAGCTGGCATATCTTCGACGCTTTATCTCAAACTTGTCAGGTAGGTGTCAGCCTTTCTCGGCACTAGTTAAAAAAGACGCCAAATTTATTTGGAAAGAGAAATGCCAGAAGGCCTTTGAAGACATTAAACAATATTTAATGACACCTCCTCGTCTTAGCAGCCCCGATCTCGGTGTAGGCCATCGATACTTTATACCGCGGCTTTAGACGACTCTCTCGGAGCCCTGTTAGCCCAGGTCAATGATGAGGGTAAAGAAAATGCTCTTTACTACTTAAGCCGGCGTTTACTTCCGATGGAAATAAGGTATCCCACAATTGAAAAGCATTGTTTGGCCCTGATCTTCGCCGCTCAAAAGCTCAGGCACTACATGCTTTCTCATAAGGTCAACCTGATCACGAAATTTAATCTATTGCAATACTTGATGAGTCGTCCATCACTTTCCGGCAGACTTGCCAGATGGTCAATGATATTATTGCAATTCGATATAACTTTTGTGCCTCTTCATGCCGTAAAGGGACAAGTCTTAGCAGACTTCCTCGCAGCACACCCTTTGCCGGTAGAATCTCCTCTCAATGACGATTTGCCGGATGAACAAATAATGAGCCTAGAAGACCACGATGATCGACGTTGGGAATTGTATTTCAACGGAGCATCTTCAAGCACACAAAGAAGAAGAATCGCAAGTGATAGTGCCCGATAAGGCGGGGATCGGATTAATCTTTATAACACCGGAGCGGGGATGTTAAGATACTCCTACCACTCGACGGAACCGTGTACAAACAACGAAGCGAATACGAAGCCCTCATAACAGGACTGGAATTAACTATTCAAATGGGGATAATAGACATCAACATCTACGGGGATTCGCAGTTAATCATTCAACAGATCGTCGGACAGTACAGAATTTTAAAACCAAGACTCGAGCAATACTTCCAGTATGTCATACAGCTGTTGGAACAAATTCCGAATGTGACAATCTACAAAATTCCCAGAAAAGAAAATGCCTTAGTAGATGCGTTAGCTCGCCTCGCAAAAGAATTTGCCTGTTTGCAAGATGAATCAGTGGAAGTGTTAGTTCACGGATGGCAGGTCCTATCACAGCTCGACATAGACACAATACACAAATCAGGAAAAGAAGAAGAATCAGTTGCAATAGTGACAGAAAACACAAAAGATTGGCGACAGCCATTAATAGACTACCTGTAAAACGGGAAAACTACTGTGACGATAGGTCGCTAACCCATCGATCAAGAAAAGAACTCTATCTTACGCATTAATAAATAACACGTTATACAGAAGGTCTTTTGATCAAATGTGGCTAAGGTGCCTAAGCGGGTTCGAGGCCCGTGAAATTGTTAAAGAGGTGCATTCGGGACTCGTGGCGCTCACCGCCGGGTCCGAAGATGAAAATGAAAATTAAAAGACTAGGGTACTATCGGCCCTCGATGATGACCGACTGCATGAAAATCGCCAAGAGCTGTCACCAATGCCAAGTGCACAGAGTGGTTCTACACCAACCTCCAAATGTGCTACATCCGACAATTGCGTCGTGGCCATTTGAATTTTGAGGCACAGATATAGTGGGCCCAATAGAACCACCATCTTCAAAAGGACATCGCTTCATTCTTGCGGCTACAGATTACTTTTCCAGTGGCAGAGCAGTTCCACTCAGAGAAGTGAAAGCACACCACGTGCTACAGTTTTTCAAGAACCAAGTTGTCTACCATTTCGGAGTGCCGCGCAGGATTATCTCAGATAATGGGTCAACATTCAGAAGCACACAAATCAATAATTTTGTCAGGAGACACGGAATCGATTGGCGATATTCAACAATTTACTACCCAAGAGCAAACGGCTCACGTCGAGGCTTTTAATAAAACTCTCGTTCAAATCTTAAAGAAAACCTCGGACGATAATAAGAGAAATTGGCACGAGAAGTTATTAGAAGCCTTATGGGCCTACTCGGACAACCTTCGAACTCCTACTCAAGCTACACCTTACGCTCCGGTGTATGGGTCCGAGGCGGTGTTACCTTTAGAGGTTCGGCTTCCTTCACTCGGAATTGACGATTTGCAAATAAAATCACGACGGAAGAGAATGTCGGATTACGACTAGATGAATTGGAAAGCCCGGAAGGGAAAAGACTTGCGGCGCAACGAACATTTAGAACTATGCCAAGCTAAGATGGTTCAAGCCCAAGACAGACTGGTCCGCCCAAGAACCATCAAAGTTAGTGACTTAGTTCTCGTTCTCAAAAGACCTATTCTTGCACACCGCAAGATAGGAGAAAAATTTGAACCCAGTTGGGAACGGCCGTTTGTGGTTGAGGCAGTCTACTCGGGAGGCTCCTACTAGCTAGTGAACTGCAAAGGAGAACGACATATGCTTCCGATCAACGGATGATACTTGCAAAAGTAGTACGCTACCTGATATTTCGAAAGAATGAATTCTTCATCCTTAGAAGCACGGGCGAAGTAATTACTTATGACTGGGTCCGAACCCAAAAATAATAAAAAATGTGCTAAAATAATAAAATCATGATAATAAAGCTTTCCTTGTTTTCTCTTCCACATCAAAATATCTTTCCTGATCTTATCCCACTTCATTCCTGTTAAATTTAAAAATACAAAAAAAAATAATATAAAAAAAAGAGAATAAAAGAAAACTTTCCTTAAACATCTAAAAATGATGAACACCAAATTCACATGAACATTAAATAAACGATAAAATAAATTCGAACCGTTAAAGACAAACAAAATGAACATAAATTTCAAATCAAATCTAAATCAAATTCAAGTTCAATCTTTCCTGATCTCAAATCAAATCTCAATCAAATTCAAATTTAATCTTTCTAGATTCCAAATCTCGATCAAATTCAAATTCAATCTTTCCAGATTCCAAATCTCAATCAAATCTCAAATTCGATCTTCCAGATCTCAAATCAAATCTCAATCAAAAATTCAAATTCAATCTCCCAAATCTGAAATCCAATCTGTTCTACTCTTTCCCTTGTTTGGGATGGAAGCGGTTGATTCCATTGACACGGATCGAATCTGATGGCGAGGAATTATATCCCATCCAAATCAGTGACTTCCAATCAACTCTTTTGAATGGGACATGTATCATCTACATATTCCCTCCTAATCTATTTCCTTCCATGAAAGTCTTTTACAACTTTCATGAAATTCTCGAAACACCAAAATTCCACACTTTTGAAATCAACACTACAAATCTTTGTAAAGTCAATGACTATTCAAATTCAAACTTTTGGGTTGAGGATTTTACATACGAGACTGCATTGTTTTAGGATTCTTTCCCTATCGCAATGAAATACATCAAATTCAAACTTTTGGAGTTGAGGATTTTACATCCGAGACTCGCATCGCTTTAGGATTCTTTCCCTATCGCAATGAAATACATCAAATTCAAACTTTTGGGTCGAGGATTTTACATCCGAGACCGCATCGCTTTAGGATCCTTTCCTTATCGCAATGAAATACATCAAATTCAAACTTTTGGGTCGAGGATTTTACATCCGAGACTCGCATTGCTTTAGGATTCTTTCCCTATCGCAATGAAATACATCAAATTCAAACTTTTGGCCGAGGATTTTACATCCGAGATCGCATTGCTTTAGGATCCTTTCCTTATTGCAATGAAATACATCAAATTCAAACTTTTGGGTCGAGGATTTTACATCCGAGATCGCATCGCTTTAGGATTCTTTCCCTATCGCAATGAAATACATCAAATTCAAACTTTCGGGTCGAGGATTTTACATCCGAGACCGCATTGCTTTAGGATCCTTTCCTTATCGCAATGAAATACATCAAATTCAAACTTTTGGGTCGAGGATTTTACATACGAGACTGCATTGCTTTAGGTTCTTCCCCTATCGCGATGAAATACATCAAATTCGGACTTTTGGTGTCGAGGATTTTACATTCGAGACCGCATTGCTTTAGGATTCTTTCCCTATCGCAATGAAATACATCAAATTCAAACTTTTGGAGTTAAGGATTTTACATCCGAGACTGCATTGCTTTAGGATTCTTTCCCTATCGCAATGAAATACATCAAATTCAAACTTTTGGGTTGAGGATTTTAAATCCGAGACTGCATTGCTTTAGGATCCTTTCCTTATCGCAATGAAATACATCAAATTCAAACTTTTGGGTCGAGGATTTTACATCCGAGACTGCATTGCTTTAGGATTCTTTCCCTATCGCAATGAAATACATCAAATTCAAACTTTTGGATTGAGGATTTTACATCCGAGACTGCATTGCTTTAGCCTCCTTTCCCTATCGCAATGAAATACATCAAATTCAAACTTTTGGGTTGAGGGTTTTACATCCGAGACTGCATTGCTTTAGGATTCTTTCCCTATCGCAATGAAATACATCAAATTCAAACTTTTGGGTTGAGGATTTTACATCCTAGACTGCATTGCTTTAGGATCCTTTCCTTATCGCAATGAAATACATTAAATTCAAACTTTTGGGTTGAGGATTTTACATCCGAGACTGCATTGCTTTAGGTTCTTCCCCTATCGCGATGAAATACATCAAATTCAGACTTTTGGGGTTGGGGATTTTACATCTGATACTGCAATGCTTTAGGATCCTTTCTTTATCGCAATGAAATACATCAAAGTCAAATTCCTGGGGTTGAGGATTTTACATCCGAGACTGCATTGCTTTAGGATCCTTTCCCTATCGCAATGAAATACATCAAATTCAAATTCTTGGGGTTGAGGATTTTACATCCGAGACTCGCATCGCTTTAGGATCCTTTCCTTATCGCAATGAAATACATCAAATTCAAACTTTTGGAGTTGAGGATTTTACATCTGAGACTGCATTGCTTTAGGATTCTTTCCTTATCGCAATGAAATACATCAAATTCAAACTTTTGGAGTTGAGGATTTTACATCCGAGACTGCATTGCTTTAGGATCATTTCTTTATCGCAATGAAATACATCAAAAAATCAAACTTTTGGAGTTGAGGATTTTACATCCGAGACTGCATTGCTTTAGGATCATTTCCCTATCGCAATGAGATACATCAAATTCAAACTTTTGAAGTTGAGGATTTTACATCCGAAACTGCATTGCTTTAGGATTCTTTCCCTATCGCAATGAAATACATCAAAACCAAATTCTTCGGGTTGAGGATTTTACATCCGAAACTGCATTGCTTTAGGATTCTTTCCCGATTACGATGAAGTACATCAAAATCAAACTCTTGAGGTTAAGGATTTTACATCCAACACCGCATTGCTCTGAGATCTCTCCTCAATGTAATGATTCAATCCAATCAATTCAATTTTCTTTTGAGGTTGAAGATGTTACATCTAAAACCACAAAATTCCAATTTTCATTTCAAGTTCAAATCCCTTCAAATTAATCTTGACAAAACATCAATCTAAATTAAAACTCCAAATTGAAATCTAAGCTCACACATCAAAACATAAACTGAAACAAAATAAAATCTAAATTGAAATTCCCCCAGATCATGCGATTTGGGATTAACCTCCTTTACCTTTCCCCAGCGAGAGTTCAGGAATCTCGAGTCTCAGAGATATACTTGACACTCCCCAGCGGAAATTCTTCTACTTCGTCCTGAGTTTGTCACTTGGACTTTTGTGTTGGTTTTGTTGATCGCTTCGGTCAACACCAATACGTGCGGTGTGCTCCGTCAGCTCACCACACCTATTGGGGGTCCATTTGTTGACCTCATTTTTGATGAGGTCTTCTCTTCTTCCCTTTAGTACTTAGGATCTAGCCTTAGGCTTTTCCTTTGACTATCTTAGAGGATTAGAATTGGGACCCACCTTTTAGAAATTCAAACCACTTCTTAACTCCCTGCAAACTCCACAAACTTGATTGTAGACCCCTAATCACCTTGAGGGTTGAAATCAAGTGTGGAAGTTTAAAGGATGGGTTCCTATAGCACTCTTTGGCCTTAGGACTGCCCTGGGTGGCCTGGTCTGGTGAAGGGGCTGACTTACACATACACTACACTTTCACACACCCATACCCAACTTGACCTCCTGACTCATGTAGGTGATTCACATGGATGGTCCTTAACCCCTAAGCCCTTGGCTAAGAGGGTTAGGAACAACATAGTGGATGCCTCAAATGAGTCCCTTCATGGCTCATGTGGGCTTGATATGGCTTCATGGCTCAACCAAAATGATTTTATTCCACTTACATTCACCCAATCTTCAATTTCCCAAATTTTCAATTTTTGACCCCCGGGACCCTACACCCGCCTAACCTACCCAAAACCCTTGAAATCCTCCAAAATCACCTAAATTACCAAAATTCCTTAAAATTAACCCAAAGCATTCCCACATTACTCAAATTGATCATCCATACCTAAAAATACCAAAAATTCCAAAAATACCTCCCAATACCCTCCAAATACCCAAAATACCCCTCTTGACCCAAAAATTCAAAAATTCAGAAAATTCCCGGAAAATTCCAGAAAATCCCAAATATTCCCAATTTCATTTTGTTCAACTACACCATGGGCCAATTTTGTCAATTTACCCTACTTTTGTCAAAACCCCCAATTTGACCCATTTTAACCCAAAGTGAACCCAATGTCAAACCAAACCTACCCAATTGACCCAAATTCTGGTCCAATTCAATTCTAAACTTCAATTAAACATTCCCAACACCAATCTAGACCAAATCCAAGTTCAATTTGATTGACATTTGGATCCAATTTCACTTTTGGCCTTAAAGCCCAATTTGGACCCATGACCCAAACTCACCCAATTCAACTCCAATTAACCCCAAATCTTTTCCAAACCTCCCTTAACATCCCTAAAAATAAAACACTAACATGATTTGCCCAACATTTAGACCCAAACCCCACTTAAATTCAACCCAAAACTAAAAAGCCCAATTTTGACCTAAACCCAAACCTAACCTAAATAAGCCCAAACCCCAAAATCAAAACCCAACCAAAGCCAAAACCTCTTTGAAACACTCCCATAAAAATTTCCCAACATTTATTTTATATCAATTTCAACCCTAACCCAACATTGGCCCAAGTTAGCCCAATTTGACCTATATTGGCCCATTCACCAAAGAAGCCCAAATTCAACCCAATTCAAACCCAAATCATTCCAAAATCATTTCAAATCACTCATGACACATCCATGAGCTAAACCCAGCAATTATTTGGCCCAAACTTCTACAAAATTCCCATCCATAAATCTATTTTTAAACCAAAAGCCCACTTACATGAAACCATCCTAAAAGCCCAAATTTCAAGCTAAAGCCCATATGACAAATTCTTCTCATCATACCCTTAATTAAAATCATCCCTAAGTTCAAATAAATCATCAAATGATTCCAAATTGAGCCCCATACAAATTCCCATCAAATTACCAAAATTTCTAAGATCCATTTTCATGAAATTGACCAAGCTTTTCACCAACCCAAAAATAAGCCGTACAGTTATTAGGTTAAAAATTCACTATTTTGACCAAAATTGACTTTTTAGTCAAAAGTTGACCTATTTGGGTTAAGGTGTATATCGTTGGTTCAAAGATTGACCATTTTGACCAAAGTTAACTTTTTAGTCAAAAGTTAACCTGTTGGGTCAATTGGTTGGTCATTGGGTCAAGGACTGACCATTTTAACTATAGTTGACTTTTTGTTCAATAGTTTACCTATTGGACCAATGGGATGGTCATTGGCTCAAGGATTGACCATTTTGACCAAAGTTGACTTTTGGGTCAGAGATTGACTTATTTGGTCAATAATTTGTCATTAGGTCAAAAATTGACTATTTTGACCAAAATTGACTTTTTGGACAAAGTTGACCTTTTTGGTCATTGTGTCAAGGATTGATCATTTTGACCAAACTTGACTTTTGGGTCAATAATTTGTCACCATGTCAAAAATTGACTATTTTGACCAAAACTGACTTTTTGGTCAAAAGTTGACCTATTGGGTCAATAGGTTGGTCATTGGGTCAAGGGTTGACCATTTTGAGTAAAATTGACTTTTTTATCGAAAGTTGTCCTATTGGGTCATTGGGTTGTTCATTGGGTCAAGGATTGACCATTTTGACCAAAGTTGACTTTTTGCTCACAGATTGACTTATTGGGTCAATAATTGGTCATTAAGTCAAAAATTGATTATTTTGACAAAAATTAAATTTTTTGTCAAAAGTTGACCTATTAGATCAACGGGGTGGTCATTATGTCAGAAATTGACCATTTTGACCAAAATTAACTTTTTGGTCAAAGGTTGACCTATTTGGTCAACATGTTGGTAAATGAGCAAAGAATTGATCATTTTGACAGAAGATGACTTTCCTGTAAAAAGTTGATCTATTGGGTCAATGGGTTAGTGATTGTGTAAAATATTGACTATTTTGACCAAAGTTGACTTTTTGGTCAAAAGTTCACTTATTGTGTCAATGGGTAGTCATTAGGTCAAAAATAATATATTTTGACAAAAAATGAATTTTTGGTCAAAACTTGACCTATTGGGTCAATGGGTTTGTCTTTGGGTCAAGGATTAACCACTTTGACCAAAGTTCACTTTTTGGTCCGAGATTGACTTATTGGGTCAATAATTGGTCATTAGATCAGAGATTAACTATTTTGACCAAAATAGAATTTTGGTCAAAAGTTAACCCGTTGGGTCAACGGGGTGGTCATTGGTTTAGGAAACGACCATTTTGACCAAAGGTGACATTTTGGTCAAAAGTTGACCTATTTGGTCAATGAGTTGGTAATAAGGTCAAGAATTGACCACTTTGACCAAAGAGGACTTTTTTGGTCAAGAGTTGACCTATTGAGTCAATGGGTTGGTCAATGGGTCAAAAATTGACCATTTTGACCAAAGTTGACTTTTTGGTCAAAAGTTGACCTATTGGGTCAATGTTGGTCATTAGGTCAAAAATTGACTATTTTGACCAAAATATACTTTTTGGTCAAAAGTTGACCGATTGGGTTAATGAGTTTGTCATTCGTCAAGGACCTAACATTTTAAACAAAGTTGACTTTTTGGTTAGAGATTGACTTATTGTGTAAATAATTGGTGATTAATTCAAAAATTGACTTTTTTGACCGAAATTGACTCTTTGGTTAAAACTTGACCTATTACGCCAATGGGTTGGTCATTGGGTCAAGGATTGATCATTTTGATTAAAGTTGAGTTTTTGGTCAAAAGTTAACATATTGGGTCAATTGGTTGGTCATTGGGTCAACGATTGAGCATTTTGACCAAAGTTGACTTTTTGGTCAGAGATTGGCTTGCTGGGTCAATAATTGGCCATTAGGTCAAAAATTGACTAATTTGACCAAAATTGAATTTTTGGTCAAAATTTGCCTATTAGGTCAATAGGTTGGTCATTGTGTCAAGGATTAACAATTTTGACCAAAGTTGTGTTTTTTGTCAAAAGTTGATCTTTTGGGTCTATGGAACCGGTCATTGGGTCAAGGATTGACCACTTTGACCAAAGTTGATTTTTGGTCAGAGATTGACTTATTGGGTTAATAATTGGTCATTAGGCCAAAAACTTATTATTTTGACAAAAATTAAAATTTTTGCAAAAGTTGACCCATCAGAGTCAATAGGGAGGTCATTGGGTCAGAAATTGACAATTTTGATCAAATTTGACATTTTTGCTCAAAAATTGACCTATTTGGTCAATGAGTTAGTAATTGGGTCAAGAATTGACCATTTTGATCGAAGATGACTTTTGGTCAAAAGTTGATCTGTTGAGTCAATGGGTTAGTCATTGGGTTAAAAATTGACCATTTTGACCAAAGTTGAGTTTTTTGGTCAAAAGTTGACTTTTGGGTCAATGGGTGGTCATTAGGTCAAAAGTTGACTATTTTAACCAAAATTGACTTTTTGGTCAAAAATTGACCTATAAGCTAATGGGTTGGTCATTGTGTCAAAGATTGATCATTTTGACCAAAGTTGACTTATTGGTTAAAAGTTGACATAATTCGTCAATGGGTTAGTCATTGGGTTAATGATTGACTATTTTGACCAAAGTTGACTTTTTGGTCAGAGATTGGTTCACTGGGTCAATAATTGGTCAATAGGTCAAAGATTGACTATTTGACCAAAGTTGACTTTTTGGTCAAAAGTTGACTTATTGGGTCAATGGGTTGGTCATTAGGTCAAGGATTAACCGTTTTGACCAAAGTTGACTTTTTGGTCAAAAGTTTACTTTTTGGGTCAATGGTTGGTAATTGTGTCAAAGATTAACCATTTTGACCAAAGTTGTCTTTTTGGTCATTAGGTGAGAAATTAACCACTTTGACCAAAGTTTACTTTTTCGTCAAAAGTTCATCTATTTGTTTAATGGGATGGTCATTGGCCAAAAAATTATCTATTTTTTCCAAAATTGACTTTTTTTTTATCAAAAGTTGATCTATTTAGTCAATGGGTTAGTCATTGGATCAAGGATTGATCATTTTGACCAAAGTTATCTTTTTGGCCAAAAGTTGACTTATGGGGTCAATGGGTTGGTTTTTGGGTCAGAAATTGACCATTTTAACAAAAGTTTACTTTTTGGTCAAAAGTTGACCTATTAGGTCAATTGGGTGGTTGTTCGGATAAAATTGAATCTTTTGACGAAAATTTACTTTTTTGTCAAAAGTTGACCAATTAGTTGGGTATGTCATTGTGTCAAGGATTGACCATTTTAACCAAAATTGACATTTTTGTTAAAAGTTGTCCCATTGGGTCAATGGGGTGTTCATTAGGTCAAAAATGACTATTTAACCAAAATTGACGTTTTGGACAAAAGTCAACCTATTTGGTCAATGGGTTGGTCATTTGGTTAAGGATTGACCAATCTGACAAAAGTTTACTTTTTGGTCAGAGATTGACTTATTAGGTAAATAATTGGTTATTAGGTCAAAAATTGATTGTTTTGACCAAAATTAGATTTCTTATCAAAAGTTGACCCATCGGGTCAACGGGTTGGTCATTAGTTCAAGAATTTACCATTTTGACCAAAGATGACTTTTTGGTCAAAAGTTGACCCATTGGGTCAATGTGGTGGTCGTTGGCTCAGAAATTGATCTTTTTGACCAAAGTTGTCTTTTTGGTCACAAGTTGACATACTGGGTCAATGGTCTGCTCATTAGGTAAAAAATTGACTATATTGACCAAAAATAATTTTTTGGTCAAAAGTGGTCCTATTGTGTCTATGGGTTGGTCATTGTGTCAAGGATTGACTATTTTGACTAAACTTCACTTTTTGGTCAAAAGTTGACCTATTAGGTCAATGCGTTGGTCATTGGGTCAAGGATTGACCATTTTGACCAAAGTTGACATTTTGGTCAGATATTAACTTATTGAGCCAATAATTGGTCGTTAGGTCAAAAATTTACTATTTTGGTCATTGTGTCAAGAATTAACCATTTTAGCCAAAGTTGACATTTTCGTCAAAAGTTGACCTATTAGGTTAATGGGTTCGTCATTGGATCAGAAATTGCCCATTTTAACCATACTTGACTTTTTGGTCCAAAGTTCACTTATTGAGTTAATGAGGTGGTCATTTGGTCAAAATTTGACAATTTTGACCAAATTTAACTTTTTGGTCAGAAGTTGACTTATTGGATCATTGTGTTGGTCATTGGGTCAAGGATTGACCAATTTGACCAAAGTTGACTTTTTGGTCGAAAGTTAAGCTAATGGGTCAATGGCATGGTCATTGAGTAAAAGATTGACCATTTCGACCAAAGTTGACTTTTTGGTCATAGATTGACTTATTGGGTTAATAATTGGTCATTTGGTCAAAAATTGATCATTTTGACCAAAATTTAATTTTTGGACAAAAGTTGACACATTGGGTCAATTGGGTGGTCATTTTGTCAGAAGTTGACCATTTTGACCAAACTTGACTTTTTGTCAAAAAGTGACTTATTGGGTCAATGAGTTGGTCATTTGGTTAGAAATTGACATTTTTAACCAAACTTGACTTTTTTGTCAAAAGTTGACATGTTGGGAAAATGGGTGGCCTTTAGGTAAAAAATTAACTGTTTTGACCAAATTTGACTTTTTGGTTAAAAGTTGACCTATTGGGTCAATGGGTGGTTTATTAAGTCAAGGATTGAGCATTTTTGACTGAAGTTGCATTTTTGGTCAAAAGTTGAGCTATTGGGTCAGGGATTGATCATTTTGACCAGATCTGACTTTTTAATCATTGGCTGACCATTTTTTTACTAAAGTTAACTTTTTGGTCAAAAGTTGACCTATTTGGTCAAAGAGTTAGAAATTGGGTCATGAATTGACCATTTTGACCGAAGATGACTTTTTGGTCAAAAGTTGAGCTATTTGGTCAATGGGTTGGTCATTGGCTCAAAAATTGATCATTTTGACAAATGTTGACTTTTTAGTCAAAAGTGACCTATTTGGTCAATGGGTGGTCATTAGGTCAAAGATTGATTATTTTGACCAAAATTGACTTTTTGGTCAAAAGTTGACCTTTTAGGCCAATGGGTTGGTCTTTGGGTGAAGGATTGAACATTTTGACCAAACTTGACATTTTGGTCAAAAGTTGATCTATTGGGTTAATGTGTTGGACATTTGGTCAAGGATTTAACATTTTGACCAAAGTTGACTTTTTGGTCAGAGATTGGCTCACTTGTTCAATAATTGGTCATTCGGTAAAAAATTGTCTATTTTGACCAAAATTGACTTTTTGGTCAAAAGTAGACCTTTTTGGATCAATGGGTTGGTCATTGGGTCAATGATTGATCATTTTGATGAAAGTTGACTTTTTGGTCAAAACTTGACCTATTGGGTCAAAGGGTTGGTCAATGGGGCAAGGATTGACCATTTTGACCAAAGTTCACTTTTTGGTCAGAGATTGAGTTACTGGGTCAATAATTGGTCAATAGGCCAAAAATCGATTATTTTGACAAAAAATAAATTTTTGTCAAAAGTTGACCCATTAGGTCAACGGGGAGGTCATTCGGTCAGAAATTGACCATTTTGACCGAAGTTGACTTTTTGGTCAAAAGTTGACCTATTGGGTCAATGAGTGGTCATTAGGTCAAAAAATGACTAATTGGACAAAAATTGACTTTTTGGTCAAAAGTTGTCCTATTGGGTCAATTGGTTTGTCATTGGGTTAAGGATTGACCATTTTTTACCAAAGTTGACTTTCTGGTCAGAGATTGACTTATTGGGTCAACAATTGGTTATTAATTCAAAAATTGATTATTTTGGCCAAAAATAACTTTTTGGTCAAAAGTTGACATATTAGGACAATGGGTTGGTTATTGGGTCAAGCATTGATTATTTTGACCAAAGTTGACTTTTTGGTCAAAAATTGACCTATTGGGTTAATGGGTTGGTCATTGGGTCAAGGATTGACCATTTTGACCAAAGTTGACTTTTTAGTCAGAGATTAACTTACTGGGTCAAAAATTGGTCATTAGGTCAAAAATTGTTTATTCTGACCAAAATTGACTTTTTAGTCAAAAGTTAACCTATTTTGTCAATGGGTTAGACATTGGGTCATAAATTGACCATTGTGACCAAAGTTGACTTTTTGGTCAAAAGTTGACCTATATGGACAATGGGTTGGTCATTGGGTCAATGATTGACTTTTTTGACCAAAGTTGACTTTTTGGTCAGAGATTGACTTGTTAGGTCAATATTTGGTCATTAGGTCAACATTTGACTACTTTGAAAAAAAATTAAACTTTTTTTCAAAAGTTGACACATTGGGTCAACGTGGTGGTCATTGGGTCAGAAATTGATTATTTTGAACAAAGTTGACATTTTGGTCAAAAGTTGACCTTTTTCGTCAATGAGTTGATAATTAGGTCAAGAATTGACCATTTTGACCGAAGATGACTTTTTGGTGAAAAGTTTATCTCTTTGGTCAATGAGTTTGTCATTGGGTTAAAAATTGACCATTTTGACCAAAGTTGACTTTTTGGTCAAAAGTTTGCCTATTGGGTCAATGGGTGGTCATTAGGACAAAAATTAGACTATTTTGACAAAAATTGACTTTTTAGTTAAAGTTAACCTATTGGGTCATTGAGTTTTTCATTGATTCAAGGATTGACCATTTTGACCAAAGTTGACTTTTTGGTCAGAGATTGACTTACTGGGTCAATAATTGGTGAATAGATCAGAAATTGACCATTTTAACCAAAATTGAATTTTTGGTTAAAAGTTAACACATTGGGTCAACGGGGTGGTCATTGGGTCAGAAATTGACCATTTTGACCAAAGTTGACTTATTGGTCAAAACTTGACATATTTCATCAATTTGTTGGTAATTGGGTCAAGAATTGACCATTTTGACCATAAATGAATTTTTGGTAAAAAGTTGATGTATTGGGTCAATGGGTTAGTCATTGGATCAAAAATTGACCATTTTGACCAAAGTTGACTTCATGGTCAAAAGTTGACCTATTGGGTCAAATTGGTGGTCATTAAGTCAAAATTTGACTATTTTAACCAAAATTGAATTTTTGTCAAAAGTTGACATATTGGGTCGTTGCGTTTGTCATTAGATCAAGCATTGACCATTTTGACCAAAGTTAAATTTTTTGTCAGAGATTGACTTATAGGGTCAATAATTGGTAATTAGGTTAAAAATTGACTATTTTGACCAAAATTGAATTTTTGTTCAAAAGTGAACCCATTGGGTTAACGGGGAGGTCATTGAGTCAGATATTTACCATTCTGACCAAAGTTTACTTTTTGGTCAAAAATTGACCTACTTGATCAATGGTTTGGTAAATGGGTCAAGAATTGACCAAAGATGACTTTATTGATCAAAAGTTGACCTATTGGGTCAATGGCTTGGTCATTGGGTTAAAAGTTGACCATTTTGACCAAAATTGACTTTTGTTCAAAAGTTCGCCTATTGGGTTAATGGGTGTTCATTAGGTCAAAAATTGATTATTTTGACAAAAAATGACTTTTTGGTTAAAAGTTGAGATATTGGGTCATTAGGTATAGGATTAACCATTTTGACCAAAGTTGACTTTTTTTCAAAAGTTGACCTATTAGGTCAATGGGTTGGTCATTGGGTCAGAAATTGATCATTTTAACCGAAGTCGACTTTTTGGTTAAAAGTTGACCTACAGGGTCAATGGGTGGTTATTAGGTTAAAAATTAACTCTGACAAAAATTGACTTTTTGGTCAAAAGTTGACCTATTGGGTTAAGGTGTATATCACTGGTTCAAAGATTGATCATTTTGACCAAAGTTGACTTTGGTCAAAAGTTGACTGGGTCAATAGGTTGGTCTTTGTGTCAAGGATTGACCATTTTAACCAAAGTTGACTTTTTGTTCAAAGGTTGACCGATTAGGTCAATGAGTTGGTCATTGGCTCAAGGATTGACCATATTGACTAAAGTTGTCTTTTTGGTCAGAGATTGACTTATTGGGTCAATAATTGGTAATTAGGTCAAAAATTGACTATTTTCACAAAAATTGACTTTTTGTCAAAAGTTGACCTATTAGGCCAATGGGTTGGTCATTGGGTAAGGATTGATCATTCTGACCAATGTTGAATTTTTGGTCAATAATTGGTCACTAGGTCAAAAATTGACCTTTCAGCAAAATTGACTTTTTCGTCAAAAGTTGACCTATTGGTAAATGGGTTAATCATAGGGTCAAGGATTGATAATTTTGAGCAAAGTTGACTTTTTGATCAAAAGTAAACCTATTGGGTCACTGGGTTGGTCATTCGGTCACGGATTGACCATCTTAACCAAAGTTGTCTTTTAGCTTACAGATTGACTTATTGGGTCAATAATTGGTCATTAGGTCAAAATTTGATTATTTTGACAAAAATTAAATTTTTTGTCAAAAGTTAACCCATTGGGTCAACGGGGTGGTCAATGGGGTGGTCATCGGGTCAGAAATTGACCATTTTAACCAAAATTGACTTTTTGGTCAAAAGTTGACCTATTTCGTCAATGCATTAGTAATTGGGTAAGGAATTGACCATTTTGACAGAAGATGACTTTTTAGTCAAAAGTTGATCTATTGGATCAATGGGTTAGTGATTGGGTCAAAAATTGAACATTTTGACCAAAGTTGATTTTTTGGTCAAAAGTTGACATTTTGTGTCAATGGGTAGTCATTAGGTCAAAAATTGACTATTTTGACAAAAACTGACCTGTTGGTCAAAAGTTGACATATTGGGTCAATGTGTTTGTCTTTGGGTCAAAGATTAACCACTTTGACCAAAATTAACTTCTTGGTCAGAGATTGATTTATTGGTTCAATAATTGGTCATTAGGTAAAAAATTGACTATTTCGACCACAGTAGAATTTTGGTCAAAACTTAACCCATTGGTCAACAGGGTGGTCATTGGGTCAGAAATTGACCATTTTGACCAAAGTTGACTTTTTGGTCAAAAGTTGACCTATTGGGTCGATGGGTGGTCATTAGGTCAAAAATTGACTATTTCGACCAAAATAAACTTTTTGGTCAAAAATTGACCTATTGGGTTAATGGGTTTATCATTGGGTCAAGGACTAACTATTTTAACTAAAGTTGACTTTTGGTTAGAGATTGACTTATTGCATAAATAATTGGTCGTTAATTCAAAAATTGACTATTTTGAAGAAAATTGACATTTTAGTCAAAAGTTGACCTATTATGCCAATGGGTTGGTCACTGGGTCAGAAATTGACCATTTTGAGTAAAGGTGAGTTTTTGGTCAAAAGTTGACCTATTGGGTCAATTGGTTGGTCATTGGGTTAACGATTAGCCATTTTGACCAAAGTTGACTTTTTGGTTAGAGATTGGCTTACTGGGTAAATAATTGGTCAGTAGGTCAAAATTTGACTATTTTGACCAAAATTGATTTTTTGGTCAAAAGTTGACCTATTGGGTGAATGGTTTGGTCATTGGGTCAAGGATTAACAATTTTGACCAAAGTTGGATTTTTGGTCAGAGATTGACTTATTGGATCAATAATTGGTCATTAGGTCAAAAAATGATTATTTTGACAAAAATAAACTTTTGGTCAAAAGTTGACCCATTTGGTTAACAGGGAGGTCATAGGGTCAGAAATTGACCATTTTGACAAAATTTACTTTTTGGTCAAAAGTTCGCCTATTTGGCCAATGAGTTGGTAATTGGGGCAAGAATTGACCATTTTGATCGAAGATGACTTTTTGGTCAAAAGTTGATCTATTTGGTCAATGGGTTGTCATTTGGTCAAATATTGACCATTTTGACCAAAGTTGACTTTTTTAATCAATATTTGACCTATTGGGTCAATGGGTGGTCATTAGGTCAAAAGTTGACTATTTTGTCCAAAATTCACTTTTGAGTAAAAAGTTGACCTGTTAGCCAATGAGTTGGTCATTGGGTCAAGAATTAATCATTTTGACTAAAGTTGACTTTTTGGTTAAAGTTGACCTATTGGGTCAACGGGATGGTGATTGGGTCAAGGATTGACCATTTTGATGAAAGTTGACTTTTTGGTCAGAGATTGGCTTACTGGGTCAATAATTGATCATTAGGTCAAAGATTGACTATTTTGACCAAAGTTGACTTTTTGGTCAAAAGTTGACCTATTGGGTCAATGGGTTGGTCATTAGGTCAAGGATTGACCATTTTGACCACAGTTGACTTTTTGGGTCAATGAGTTGGTTATTGGGTCAAGGATTGACCAACTTGACCAAAGTTGACTTTTTGGTCACTGGGTGAGAAATTAACCATTTTGACCAAAGTTTAATTTTTGGTCAAAAGTTCATCTTGGTCAAAAATTGACTATTTTGACCAAAATTGACTTTTTTGTCAAAAGTTGACCTATTTAGTCAACGGGTTAGTCATTGAGTCAAGGATTAACCATTTTGACCAAAGTTTTCTTTTTGTCAAAAGTTGACCTATGGGGTCAATGGGTTGGTTATTGGGTCAGAAATTGACCATTTTAAATAAAGTTTACTTTTTGGTCAAAAGTTAACCTATTGGGTCAATTGGGTGGTTGTTAGGTTAAAAATTGACACTTTTGACAAAAATTTTCTTTTTTGTGAAAAGTTGACTAATTGGGTGGGTATGTCATTGTGTCATGGATTGAACATTTTGACCAAAATTGACATTTTGGTCAAAAGTTAACCTATTGGGTCAATGGTTTGGTCATTTTGTCAAGGATATACCATTCTGACCAAAGTTAACTCTTTGGTCAGAGATTGACTTGTTGGGTAAATAATTGGTTATTAGGTCAAAAATTGATAATTTCGACCAAAATTAAATTTTTTTATCAAAAGTTAACCCATCGGGTAAACGGGGAGGTCATTGGGTCAAGAATTAAACTTTTTGACTAAAGATGACTTTTTGATCAAAAGTTGACCCATTAGGTCAACGTGGTGGTCATTCGGTCAGAAATTAACCATTTTGACTAAAGTTGACTTTTTGGTTAAAAGTTGACATATTGGGTCAATGGGGTGGTCATTAGGTAAAAAATTGACAAAAATTAATTTTTTTGTCAAGGTTGACATATTGTGTCATTGGGTTGGTCATTGTATCAAGGATTGACTATTTTGACTAAACTTCACTTTTTGGTCAAAAGTTGACCTATTGGGTCAAAGATTGACCATTTTGACCGAAGTTGACCTTTTGGTCAGGTATTGGCTTATTGGGTCAATAAATGGTCATTCAGTTTAAAATTGACTAGTTTGGTCATTAGGTTAAGGATTGGTCATTTTGACCAAAGTTAATTTTTTGGTCAAAAGTTGACCTATTGGGTTAATGGGTTGGTCATTGGGTCATAAATTGCCCTTTTAACCAAACTTGACTTTTTGGTCAAAAGTTCACTTATTGGGTTAATGGGGTGGTCATTAGGTAAAAATTTGACAATTTTGAACAAAATTAACTTTTAGGTCAAAAGTTGACCTATTGGGTCAATGAGTTGGTCATTGGGTCAAGGATTGACCATTTTGACCAAAGTTGACTTTTTGGTCAAAAGTTGACCTATTGGGTCAATGGGTTGGTCATTGAGTAAAAGATTGACAATTTCGACCAAAGTTAACTTTATGGTCAGAGATTGACTTATTGGGTCAATAATTGGTCATTTAGTAAAAAGTTGATCATTTTGACCAAAATTGAATTTTTGGTCCCATTGGGTCAATTCGGTGGTCATTAGCCAGAAATTAACCATTTTGATGAAACTTAACTTTTCGTCAAAAGTTGACCTATTAGGTCAATGAGTTGGTCATTGGGTCAGAAATTGACAATTTTGACCAAACTTGACTTTTTTGACAAAAGTTGACCTATTGGGTTAATGGGTTGGTCATTAGGTAAAAAATTAACTGTTTTGATAAAAATTGACTTTTTGGTTAAAAGCTGACCAATTGGGTCAATAGGTGGTTTCTTGGGTCAAGGATTAACCATTTTGACCAAAGTTTCATTTTTGGTCAAAAGTTAACTTATTGGGTCAATGAGTTGGTTTTCGGGTCAAGGATTGACCATTTTGACCAAACTTGACCTTTTGGTCATTAGCTCAGAAATTGACTATTTTTTACCAAAGTTGACTTTTTGGTCAAAAGTTGACTTATTTGGTCAATGAGTTGGTAATTGGGTCACGAATTGACCATTTTTACTCACGATGACTTTTTGGTCAAAAGATGGAGCTTATTAGATTGATGGGTTAGTCATTGGCTTAAAAATTAATCATTTTGACCGAAGTTGACTTTTTAATCAAAAGTTGACCTATTTGAGTTGATAGGTGGTCGTTAGATCAAGTGGTATTTTGACGAGATTGACTTTTTGGTCGAAAGTTGACCTTTAGTACGATGGGTTGGTCTTTGAGTTGATGATTGAACATTTTGACCAAAGTTGACATTTTGGTCAAAAATTGATCTATTGGGTCAACAGGATGGACATTCGGTCAATGATTGACCATTTTGACCAAAGTTCACTTTTTGGTGAGAGATTGACGCACTGGTTCAATTATTGGTCATTAGGTCAAAATGATTATTTTGACTAAAATTGATTTTTGGTCGAAGTAGACTGTTAGGTCGATGCGTTAGTCATTGGGTCATTGATTGACGATTTTAACGTAAGTTGACTTTTTAGTCGAAAGTTGACTATTAGATTCGATGGGTTCGTGATTGGGTCAAGGATTGACCATTTTGACTAAAGTTGACTTATTGGTCAAATATTGAGTTACTGGGTCAATAATTGGTCATTAGGCAAAAAATTGATTATTTTGACAAAATTTAAATTTTTTATCGAAGTAGACACATTGTGTCGAGCGGGAAGTCATTGGGTCGAGAATTGACCATTTTGACCAAAGTTGACATTTTGGTCGATGAGTTGGTAATTAGGTCGAGAATTGACCATTTTAACCAAAGATGACATTTTTGTCGAAAGTTGACTGTTTGGTCAATGGTTTGGTCGATGGGTCAAAAATTTACCTTTTTGACCAAAGTTGAATTTTGGTCGAAAATTGTCGTATTGGGTCGACATGGGGGTTGATTAGGTCCGAAAAATTAACTAGTTTGGACAAAATTGACTTTTTGATCAGAAGTTGACCTATTGGGTCAATGGGTTCGTCTTTGGGTCAATGATTGAGCATTTCGACCAAAGTTGACTTTCTGGTCAGAGAATAACTTATTGGGTTAATAATTGGTCATTAATTCAAAAATTAACTATTTTGGCCAAAATTAAATTTTTTGTCAAAAGTTGACCTATTAGGACAATGGGTAGGTCATTGGGTGAAGGATTGATCATTTTGACCAAAGTTCACATTTTTGTGAAAAAATAACCTATTGGGTCAATGGTTGGTCATTGGGTCAAGGATTGACCACTTTGACCAAAGTTGACTTTTTTGTCAGAGATTGGCTTATTGGGTCAAAAATTGGTCCTTAGGTCAAAAATTGTCTATTTTGACCAGAATTGACTTTTTCGTCAAAAGTTAACCCATTGGGTCAATGGGTTGGTCATTGGGTCAAGGATTGACCATTGTGACAAAAGTTGACTTTTTGGTCGAAAAGTTGACTATTAGGTCGATGGGTTGGTCATTGGGTCAATGATTGACCATTTTAATCAAAGTTGACTTTTTGGTCAGAGATTGACTTATTGGGTCAATAATCGGTCATTAGGTCAAAAATTGATTATTATGAAAAAAATTAAATTTTTGGTCAAAAGTTGACCCAATGGGTCAACGGGATGGTCATTGGGTCAGAAATTGAGAATTTTGACCAAAATTGACTTTCGGTCAAAAGTTGTCATATTTGGTCAAAAGTTGACCTATTTGGTCAATGAGTTGGTAATTGGGTCAAAAATTGACCATTTTGATCGAATATGACTTTTTGGTCAAAAGTTGATCTATTGGGTTAATGGGTTGGTAATTGGGTCAAAAATTCATCATTTTGACCAAAGTTGACTTTTTGGTCAAAAGTTGACCTATTGGGTTAATGGGTTGTCATTAGGATAAAAATTATACTATTTTAACCCAAATTGACTTTTTTGTCAAAGTTGACCTATTTGGTTAATGGGTTTTTGATTGGGTCAAGGATTGACCATTTTGACCAAAGTTGACTTTTTAGTCAAAGATTGATTTATTGTGTTAATAATTGGTCTTTAGGTTAGAAATCGACCATTTTGACTGAATTTTTGTTAAAAGTTAACCCATTGGGTCAGAAATTGACCATTTTGACTAAAGTTGATTTTTTGTCAAAAGTTGATCTATTTGGTCAATGAGTTGGTAATTGGATCAAGAATTGACCATTTTGACCAAAAATGACATTTTGGTCAAAAGTTGAACTATTGGGTCATTGGGTCAAAAATTGTCCATTTTGATCAAAGTTGACTTCTTGGTCAAAAGTTGACATATTGGGTCAATGAGTGGTCATTAAGTCAAAAATTGACTATTTTGACCAAAATTTACTTTTTGTCAAAAGTTGACCTATTGGGTCAGTGAGTTTGTCTTTGGATTAAGCATTGACCAATTTAACCAAAGTTGACTTTTTTATCAGAGATTGACTTATTGGGTCAATAATTTGTCATTAGGTCAAAAATTGACTATTTTGACCAAAATTTATTTTTTGTTCAAAGGTTAACCCATTGGGTTAATGGGGAGGTCATTGGGTCGAGAAATTGACCATTTTGACGAAAGTTGACTTTTAGCGAAAGATGACTGTTTGGTCGATAGTTTTGGTAATTGGGTCAACAATTGACCATTTTTTACCAAAGATTACTTTTCGGGCAAAAGTTGACATATTTGGTTAATGGGTTGGTCATTGGGTCAAAAATTGACAATTTTGACCAAAATTGACTTTTTGGTCAAAAGTTGGCCTATTGGGTCAATGGGTGTTCTTTAGGTCAAAAATTGACTATTTTGACAAATATTGACTTTTTAGTCAAATGTTGACCTATTGGGTCAATGGGTTTGTCATTGGGTCAAGGTTTGGACATTTTGACCAAAGTTGACTTTTTGGTCAGAGATTGACTTATTGGCTCAATAATTGATCATTAATTCAAAAATTGACAAATTCGACAAAAATTTATTTTTTGTCGAAGTTGACTTTATTAGGTCGATGTGTTGAGTCTTTGGGTTCGAGATTGATCATCTTGACCAAAGTTGACTTTGTGGTCAAAAGTTGACCTATTGGGTCAATGGGTTGGTGATTGGGTCAAGGATTGACCATTTTGACCAAAGTTGACTTCTTAGTCAGAGATTGGTTTATTGGGTCAATGGATTGGTTAGTGGTTGAAGGATTGACCATTTTGACCAAAGTTGAGTTTTTGGTCAAAAGTTGATTTATTGGGTCAACGGGTTGGTCATTGGGTTAAGGATTGACCATTTTGACCGAAGTTGACTTTTTGGTCAAAAGTTGACGTATTGGGTCAATGGGTTGGTCATTGGGTTAAGGATTGACCAACTTGACCAAAATTGAATTTTTGGTCGTAGATTGACTTACTGGGTCAATAATTAGTCATTATATCAAAAATTGATTATTTTGACAAAAATTAAATTTTTGGTGAGAAGTTGATCCTTTGGGTCAATGGGAAGGTCATTGGGTCAGAAATTGACCATGTTGATCAAAAATGACTTTTTGGTCAAATGTTAACATAATTGGTCAATGAGTTGGTAATTGGGTTAAGAATTGACCATTTTGACCAAAGATGACTTTTTTGGTCAAAAGTTGATCTATTTGGTTAATGGGTTGGTCAATGGGTCAAAAATTGAACATTTTGACCAAAGTTAACTTTTGGTCAAAAGTTAACCTATTAGATCGAAAGGGTGGTCATTAGGTTAAAAATTGGCTACTTTGACCAAAATTGACTTTTGTCAAAAGTTAACCTATTGGGTCAATGGGTTTGTCATTGGGTCAAGGATTGACCATTTTGACCAAGGTTAACTTTTTGGTCAGAAATTGACTTATTGGATCAATAATTAGTCATTAATTCAAAAATTGACTATTTTTACAAAAATTAAGTTTTGCTGAAAAGTTGACCTATTAGGCCAATGAGTTGGCCATTGGGTCATGGGTTGATCATTTTGACCAAAGTTGACTTTTTCGTCAAAAGTTGACCGATCGGGTCAATGGGTTGGTCATTGGGTCAAGGGTTAACCATTTTGACAAAAGTTCACTTTTTAGTTAAAAGTTGATATATTAGGTCAATGAGTTTGTCATTGAGTCAGAAATTGACCATTTTGACCAAAGTTGACTTTTTAGTTTAAATTTGACTATTGTGTCGATGTGTGGTCATTCGGTTAAAAATTTGACTATTTTGACCAAAATTTACTTTTTGTTGAAAGTTGACTGTATCGGATTGATAGGTTGATCATTGGGTCAAGATTTGACCATTTTGACCAAAGTTGTCTTTTTGGTCAAAAGTTGACCTGTTGGGTCAATGGGTTGGTCATTGGGTGAAGGATTGACAATTTTGACCAAAGTTGACTTTTTGGTCAGTCATTAACTTATTGGGTCAATAATTGTTTATTAGGTCAAAAATTGACTATTTTGAGCAAAGATAAATTTTTGGTCAAAAGTTAACCCATAAGGTTAATGAGGTGGTCATTGGGTCAGAAATTGACCATTTTCAGAAAAGTTGACTTTTTGGTCAAAAGTTGACCTATTTGGTCAATCATTTGGTTATTGGGTTAAGAATTGACCATTTTGACAGAAGATGTTATTTTGGTCAAAAATTTGATATATTGGTCAATCGGTTGGTCATTGGGTTAAATATTGGTCGTTTTGACCGAAGTTGACTTTTGTCGAAAGTTGACCAATTGGGTCGATGGGTAGTCATTAGGTCGAAAATTGACCCTTTTGACGAAATTAGCTTTTTGGTCAAAAGTTGACCTAATGGGTCTATGGGTTTGTCATTGAGTCAAGGATTGACCATTTTGACCAAAATTGACTTTTGGTCACATATTGACTTATTGGGTCAATAATTGGTCAATAGGTCAAAAATTTATTATTTTGGCCAAAATTGAATTTTTTGTCAAGAGTTAACTCATTGGGTCAACGGGGTGGTCATTGGGTCAGAAATTGACCATTTTGACCAAAGTTGACTTTTTAATCGAAAGTTGACCTGTTTGAGTCGATGAGTTGGTAATTTGGTCAACAATTAACCATTTTGACCAAATATGACTTTTTGGTCAAAAGTTGGCCTGTTCGGTTAAGGGGTTGGTCATTGGGTAAAAAATTGACCATTTTGACCAAAGTTGACTTTTTGGTCAAAAGTTGATCTATTAGGTCGATGAGTGGTCACTAGATTGAAGTTGAGTATTTTGACGAAAATTGACTTTTGGTCGAAAGTTGACTTGTTGTGTCGATGTGTTTGTCGATCATGTCATGGATTGACTATTTGTTACCAAAGTTGACTTTTTGGTCGAAGATTGACTTATTGGATTGATAATTGGTCATTAATTCAACAATTGTCTATTTTGACCAAAATTAACTTTTTGGTCAAAAGTTTACCTATTAGGCCAATGGATTGGTCATTGGGTCAAGGATTGATCATTTTGACGAAAGTTGATTTTTTGGTCAAAAGTTGGCCGATTTAGTCGATGGGTTTGTCATTGGGTCGAGGATTGACCATTTTGACTAAAGTTGACTTTTTGGTCAAATATTGACTTCTTAGGTTAATATTTGGCCATTAGGTAAAAAATTATCTATCTTGACCAAAATTGACTTTTTGGTCGAAAGTTGACTTTATATGGTCGATGGGATGGACATTAGGTCGAAGATTGACCATTTTGACCAAAGTTGACTTTTTGGTCAAAAGTTTACCTATTAGTATCGATTAAGTGGTCATTAGGTCGAAAATTGGTATATTGACGAAAATTGAATTTTGGTCAAAAGTTGACTATTAGGCGATGAGTTGGTCATTATGTCGAAAATTTACTATTTTGACCAAAATTGACTTTTTGAGTCGAAAGTTGACTATTGGTTCATTAGGGCGAAGATTGACCATCTTGACCATGATTGACTTTTTGGTCGAAAGTTGACTGATTAGATCAATGAGTTGATCATTCGATCAAGGAATGACCATTTTGATCAAAGTTGAATTTTTGGTCAAAGATTGACTTATTGGGTCAATAATTGGTCATTCAGTTAAAATTTGGTAATTTGACCAAAATTGACTTCTTGGTCAAAAGTTGACCTATTAGGTCAATGGGTTGGTCACTGGGTCAATGATTGATCATTTATGTCAAAGTTTTCTTTTTGGTTAAAAGTTGACCGATGTGTCGATGGGTTGGTCATTGGGTCGAAATTGACCATTTTTACTAAAGTTGACTTCTTGGTCGAATGTTGACTTGTTGTGTAAATGGGAGGTCATTAGGTCAGAAATTGATTATTTTCACCAAAATTGACTTTTTGGTCAAAAGTTGATGTTTTGGGTCAATGGGTTGGCCATTCGGTCAAGGTTTGAACATTTTGACCAATGTTGTCTTTTTGGTCAAAAGTTGACCTATTGGGTCAATGAGTTGGTCATTGAGTTAAGGATTGACCATTTTGACCAAAGTTGACTTGTTAGTCAAAGATTGACTTATTGGGTCAATAATTGGTCATTAGGTCAAAAATTAACTATTTTTAACAAAATTAAATTTTTGGTCGAAAGGTTGACTCGTGGGTCAACAGGGTGGTCACTAGGTCAGAAATTGACAATTATGACCAAAATTGACTTTTGGTTAAAAGCTGACCTATTTGGTCAATAAGTTGGTAATTAGGTCAAGCATTGACAATTTTTACCAAAGATGACTTTTAGGTCAAAAGTTGATCTATTGGGTCAATGGGTTGGTCATTGGGTAAAAAATTGATCATTTTGACCAAAGTTAACTTTTTGGTCAAAAGTTGACATATTTGGTTAAAGGGTGGTCATTAAGTCAAAAATTGACTATTTTGACCAGAATTAACTTTTTGGTCAAAAGTTGACCTATTGGTTCAATGGGTTTGTCATTGTGTCAAGGATTGACCATTTTGACCAAAGTTGACTTTTTGGTCAGAGATTGACTTATTGGGTCAATAATTGGTCATTAGGTTAAAAATTGATTATTTTGGTGAAAATCAATTTTTTTGTTAAAAGTTAACCCGTTAAGTCAACGAGGTTGTCAGTGGGTCAGGATTTGACCATTTTGACGAAAGTTGACTTCTTGGTTAAAAGTTGACATATTTGATCAATGAGTTAGAAATTTGGTTAAGAATTGATCATTTTTACCAAAGATGACTTTTTGGTCGAGAAGTTGACCTTTTGGGTCGATGAGTTGAGTCATTGGTTCGAACATTGACCACTTTGACGAAAGTTGACTTTTTAGTCGAAAGTTGACTATTTTGTCGATATGGGTGTTCATTAGGTGAAAAATTGATTCTTTTGACCAAAATTGACTTTTTGGTCCAAAGTTGACTTATTGCATAAATAAGTTTGTCATTGGGCGAGATTGGCCATTTTAACTGATGTTGACTTATTTTCTCGAGCTTGACTTATTGGATCGATAATTGGTCATTAATTCAAAAATTATTATTTTAGCATAAATTAACTTTTAGTCAAAAGTTGACCTATTAGGTCAATGGGTTGGTCATTGGGTCAAGGATTGATCATTTAGACTAGAGTTGACTTTTGTGTCAAAAGTTGACCTATTGGGTCAATGTGTTGGTCATTGGGTCAAGGAATGACCTTTTTGACCAAAATTGACTTTTTGGTCAGAGGTTGGCTTACTGGGTCAATAAATAGTCATTTGGTCAAAAATTGACTTTTTTGACCAAAATTGGCTTTTTGATCAAAAGTTAACCAATTGGGTCAATGGGTTGGTCATTGGATCAAGGATTGACCGTATCGACCAAAGTTGACTTTTTGGTCAAAAGTTCACCATTGGATCAATGGGTTGGTCAATTTTGTCAAGGATTGACCATTTTGACCAAAGTTAACTTTTTAGTTAGAGATTGACTTATTGACTCGAAATAATTGGTCATTAGATCAAAAATTGATTATTTTGACCAAAATTGAATTTTTGTCGAAAATTGACCTCTTTGGGTCGATGGGGAGGTTGTTATGTAAGAAATTGACAACTTTGACCAAAGTTTACTTTTTGGTCAAAAGTTGACCTATTTAGGTAAATGTTGTGGTCATTGGGTCAAAAATTGACAATTTGACCAAAATTGAATTTTTAGTCAAAAGTTGACCTATTGGGTTAATGGGTTGGTTATTTGGTCAATGATTGATAATTTTGGCCAAAGTTGACTTTTTGGTTAAAAGTTCTCCTATTGGGTCAGTGGGTTGGTCAGTGGATCAGAAATTGACCATCTTGATCAAAGTTGACTTTTTGGTCAAAAGTTTACCTATTGTGTCAATGGGTGGTCATTAGGTCAAAAATTGAATATTTTGACCAAAATTGACTTTTTGGTAAAATGTTGACCTATTGGGTCAATGAGTTGGTCATTGGGTCAAGGTTTGACCATTTTGACCAAAGTTGTCTTTTTGGTCAAAAGTTGACCGATTAGGTCAATGGGTTAGTCATTGGGTCAAGGATTGACCATTTTGACCAAAGTTGACTTGATGATTATATATTGACTTATTGGGTCAATAATTGGTCATTAGGTCAAAGATTGACTATTTTTAACAAAATTAAATTTTTGGTCAAAAGTTGACCGATTAGGTCAACGAGGTGAGTCATTTAGTCGAAATTGAACATTTTGACAAAAGTTATGTTTTTGGCACATGAGTTAGTAATTGGGTCAAACATTGACCATTTTGACCGAAGGTGACTTTTTACTCAAAAGTTGGTCTATTAGGTCAATGGGTTGGTCATTGGGTCAAAAATTGTTCATTTTGACCAAAGTTGACTTTTTGGTCAAACGTTGACCCATTGGGTCAATGGGTGGTCGTTGGATAAAAAATTCACTATTTTGACCAAAGTTGACATTTCGGTCAAAAGTTGACTTATTTATTCAATGGGTTTACATTGGATCAAGGATTGACCATTTTGACTAAAGTTGATTTTTTGGTCAAAGATTAACTTTTTAGATCAATAATAGAGCAATAGGTGAAAAATTGACTATTTTGACAAAAATTGAATTTTTGGTCAAAAGTTAACCCATTGGGTCACGGGGTGGTCATTGGGTCAGAAATTGACTATTTTTTACCAAAGTTGACTTTTTGGTCAAAAGTTGACTTATTTGGTCAATGAGTTGGTAATTGAGTCACGAATTGACAATTTTTACTCACGATGACATTTTGGTCAAAAGATGTGCTATTGGGTCAATGGGTTGGTCATTGGCTTAAAAATTAATCATTTTGACCGAAGCTGACTTTTTAATCAAAATTTGACTGTTTGAGTCGATGGGTGGTCATTAGATCGAAAATTGGTATTTTGACCAAAATTGACTTTTGGTCGAAAGTTGACCTGTTAGGCCAATGGGTTGGTCTTTAGATTGATGATTGAACATTTTGACCAAAGTTGACATTTTTGTCAAAAGTTGATCTATTGGGTCAATAGGATGGACATTGGGTCAATGATTGACCATTTTGACCAAAGTTCACTTTTTGGTGAGAGATTGACGCACTGGTTCAATTTTTGGTCATTAGATCAAAAATTGACTATTTTGACCAAAATTGACTTTTTGGTCAAAAGTAGACATATTGGGTCAATGCATTGGTCATTGGGTCATTGATTGACGATTTTGTGAAAGTTGACTTTTTAGTCGAAAGTTGACTATTAGATTGATGGGTTGGTGATTGGGTCAAGGATTGACCATTTTGACTAAAGTTGACTTATTGGTCAAATATTGAGTTACTGGGTCAATAATTGGTCCTTAGGCAAAAAATTGATTATTTTGACAAAATTTAAATTTTTTATCAGAAGTTGACACATTGTGTCAACAGGGAAGTCATTGGGTCAGAAATTGACCATTTTGACCAAAGTTGACATTTTGGTCAATGAGTTGGTAATTAGGTCAAGAATTGACCATTTTGACCAAAGATGACTTTTTTTTGTCAAAAGTTGACCTATTTGGTCAATGGTTTGGTCGATGGGTCAGAAATTTACCTTTTTGACCAAAGTTGAATTTTGGTCGAAAGTTGTCATATTGGGTCAATGGGGGTCATTAGGTGCGAAAAATTAACTAGTTTGGACAAAATTGACTTTTTGATCAAAAGTTGACTGTTAGATTGATGGGTTCGTCTTTGGGTCAATGATTGAGCATTTTGACCAAAGTTGACTTTACAATCGAGAGAATAACTTATTGGGTTAATAATTGGTCATTAATTCAAAAATTAACAATTTTGGCCAAAATTAAATTTTTTGTCAAAAGTTGACATATTAGGACAATGGGTAGGTCATTGGGTGAAGGATTAATCATTATGACCAAAGTTGACATTTTTGTGAAAAAATAACCTATTGGGTCAATGGTTGGTCATTGGGTCAAGGATTGACCACTTTGACCAAAGTTGACTTTTTTGTCAGAGATTGGCTTATTGGGTCAAAAATTGGTCCTTAGGTCAAAAATTGTCTATTTTGACCAGAATTGACTTTTTGGTCGAATGTTAACCCATTGGGTCGATGGGTTGGTCATTAGGTCGAGGATTGACCATTGTGACAAAAGTTGACTTTTTGGTCGAAAAGTTGACTATTGGATCGATGGGTTGGTCATTGGGTAAATGATTGACCATTTTAAACAAAGTTAACTTTTTGGTCAGAGATTGACTTATTGGGTCAATAATCGGTCATTAGGTCAAAAATTGATTATTATGAAAAAAATTAAATTTTTGGTCAAAAGTTGACCCAGTGGGTCAACGGGATGGTCATTGGGTTAGAAATTGTCAATTTTGACCAAAATTAACTTTCTGGTCAAAAGTTGTCATATTTGGTCAAAAGTTGACCTATTTGGTCAATGAGTTGGTAATTGTGTAAAAAATTGACCATTTTGATCGAATATGACTTTTTGGTCAAAAGTTGATCTATTGGGTTAATGGGTTGGTAATTGGGTCAAAAATTCATCATTTTGATCAAAGTTAACTTTTTGGTCAAAAGTTGACTTATTGAGTCAATGGCAACTCATTAGGAAAAAAATTACACTATTTTAACCAAAATTGACTTTTTTGTCAAAGTTGACCTATTTGGTTAATGGGTTTTTGATTGGGTCAAGCATTGACCATTTTGACCAAAGTTGACTTTTTGGTCAGAGATTGATTTATTGGGTTAATAATTGGTCTTTAGGTTAGAAATCGACCATTTTGACTGAATTTTTGTTAAAAGTTAACCCATTGGGTCAATGGGTTGGTCATTGGGTGAAGGATTGACAATTTTGACCAAAATTGACTTTTTGGTCAGTCATTAACTTATTGGGTCAATAATTGTTTATTAGGTCAAAAATTGATCTATTTTGAGCAGAAATAAATTTTTGGTCGAAAGTTAACCTATAAGGTTAATGAGGTGGTCATTGGGTCGAGAAATTGACCATTTTCAGAAAAGTTGACTTTTTGGTCAAAAGTTGACCTATTTGGTCAATCATTTGGTTATTGGGTTAAGAATTGACCATTTTGACAGAAGATGTTATTTTGGTCAAAAATTTGATATATTGGTCAATCGGTTGGTCATTGGGTTAAATATTGGTCGTTTTGACCAAAGTTGACTTTTTGTCAAAAGTTGACCAACTGGGTCAATGGGTAGTCATTAGGTCAAAAATTGACCCTTTTGACAGAAATTAGCTTTTTGGTCAAAAGTTGACCAAATGGGTCTATGGGTTTGTCATTGAGTCAAGGATTGACCATTTTGACCAAAATTGACTTTTTGGTCACATATTGACTTATTGGGTCAATAATTGGTCAATAGGTCAAAAATTTATTATTTTGGCCAAAATTGAATTTTTTGTCAAGAGTTAACTCATTGGGTCAACGGGGTGGTCATTGGGTCGAAATTAATCATTTTGACGAAGTTGACTTTTAGTCAAAAGTTGACCTATTTGGATCGATGAGTTGGTCAATTTGGTCGACAATTAACCATTTTGACCAAATATGACTTTTTAGTCGAAAAGTTAGCTTTATTTGGTTAAGGGGTTGGTCATTGGGTAAAAAATTGACCATTTTGACCAAAGTTGACTTTTTGGTCAAAAGTTGATCTATTGGGTCAATGAGTGGTCACTAGTTCAAAAGTTGACTATTTTGACAAAAATTGACTTTTGGTCAAAAGTTGACTTGTTGTGTCAATGTGTTTGTCAATCTGTCATGGATTGATCATTTGTTACCAAAGTTGACTTTTTGGTCGAGAGATTGACTTATTAGGTCGATAATTGGTCATTAATTGAACAATTAGTACATTTTGACCAAAATTAACTTTTTGGTCGAAAGTTTACTATTAGGCGATGGATTGGTCATTGGATTCGAGAATTGATCATTTTGTCGAAAGTTAATTTTTTGGTCAGAAGTTGGCTCGATTTGGTCGATGGGTTTGTCATTGGGTCGAGGATTGACCATTTTGACCAAAGTTGACTTTTTGGTCGAAATATTGACTTCTAGGTTAATATTTGGCCATTAGGTAAAAAATTGACTATCTTGACCAAAATTGACTTTTTGGTCAAAAGTTGACCTATATGGTCAATGGGATGGACATTGGGTCAAGGATTGACCATTTTGACCAAAGTTGACTTTTTGGTCAAAAGTTTACCTATTGTATCAATTAAGTGGTCATTAGGTCAAAAATTGACTATATTGACAAAAATTGACTTTTTGGTCAAAAGTTGACCTATTGGGCCAATGAGTTGGTCATTATGTCAAAAATTTACTATTTTGACCAAAATTGACTTTTTGGTCAAAAGTTGACCTATTGGTTCATTGAGGCAAAGATTGACCATCTTGACCATAGTTGACTTTTTGGTCAAAAGTTGACGATTGGATCAATGAGTTGGTCATTCAGTCAAGGAATGACCATTTTGATCAAAGTTGAATTTTTGGTCAAAGATTGACTTATTGGGTCAATAATTGGTCATTCAGTTAAAATTTGGTAATTTGACCAAAATTGACTTCTTGGTCAAAAGTTGACCTATTAGGTCAATGGGTTGGTCACTGGGTCAATGATTGATCATTTATGTCAAAGTTTTCTTTTTGGTTAAAAGTTGACCAATTGTGTCAATGGGTTGGTCATTGGGTCAGAAATTGACCATTTTTACTAAAGTTGACTTCTTGGTCAAATGTTGACCTATTGTGTAAATGGGAGGTCATTAGGTCAGAAATTGATTATTTTCACCAAAATTGACTTTTTGGTCAAAAGTTGATGTTTTGGGTCAATGGGTTGGCCATTCGGTCAAGGTTTGACCATTTTGACCAATGTTGTCTTTTTGGTCAAAAGTTGACCTATTGGGTCAATGAGTTGGTCATTGAGTTAAGGATTGACCATTTTGACCAAAGTTTACTTGTTAGTCAAAGATTGACTTATTGGGTCAATAATTGGTCATTAGGTCGAAAATTAGCTATTTTTAACAAAATTAAATTTTTGGTCAAAGGTTGACTCGTGGGTCAACAGGGTGGTCACTAGGTCAGAAATTGACAATTATGACCAAAATTGACTTTTGGTTAAAAGCTGACCTATTTGGTCAATAAGTTGGTAATTAGGTCAAGCATTGACCATTTTTACCAAAGATGACTTTTAGGTCAAAAGTTAATCTATTGGGTCAATGGGTTGGTCATTGGGTAAAAAATTGATCATTTTGACCAAAGTTAACTTTTTGGTCGAAAGTTGACATATTTGGTTAAAGAGGTGGTCATTAAGTCGAAAATTATTTATTTTGACCAGAATTAACTTTTTGGTCAAAAGTTGACCTATTGGTTCAATGGGTTTGTCATTGTGTCAAGGATTGACCATTTTGACCAAAGTTGACTTTTTGGTCAGAGATTGACTTATTGGGTCAATAATTGGTCATTAGGTTAAAAATTGATTATTTTGGTGAAAATCAATTTTTTTGTTAAAAGTTAACTTGATTAAGTCGACGAGGTTGTCGATTAGGTCGAGATTTGACCATTTTGATGAAAGTTGACTTCTTGGTTAAAAGTTGACATATTTGATCGATGAGTTAGAAATTTGGTTAAGAATTGACAATTTTACCAAAGATGACTTTTTGGTCGAGAAGTTGACCTTTTAGATTGATAGAGTTGGTCATTAGTTCAAACATTGACCACTTTGACGAAAGTTGACTTTTTAGTCGAAAGTTGACCTATTTTGTCAATGGGTGTTCATTAGGCAAAAAATTGATTCTTTTGACCAAAATTGACTTTTTGGTCCAAAGTTGACTTATTGCATAAATAAGTTTGTCATTGGGCAAGGATTGGCCATTTTAACCAATGTTGACTTTTTTCTCAGAGCTTGACTTATTGGGTCAATAATTGGTCATTAATTCAAAAATTGACTATTTTAGCATAAATTAACTTTTAGTCAAAAGTTGACCTATTAGGTCAATGGGTTGGTCATTGGGTCAAGGATTGATCATTTAGACTAGAGTTGACTTTTGTGTCAAAAGTTGACCTATTGGGTCAATGTGTTGGTCATTAGATTGAGGAATGACCTTTTTGACCAAAATTGACTTTTTGGTCGAGAGGTTGACTTATTGGGTCGATAAATAGTCATTTGGTCGAAAATTGACTTTTTGACCAAAATTGACTTTTGATCAAAAGTTAACTGATTGGGTCGATGGGTTGGTCATTGGATCAAGGATTGACCAGTATCGACCAAAGTTGACTTTTTGGTCGAAAAGTTCACTATTGGATCGATGGGTTGGTCGATCATTGTCAGAGGATTGACCATTTTGACCAAAGTTAACTTTTTAGTTAGAGATTGACTTATTGACTCGATAATTGGTCATTAGGTCGAAAATTGATTATTTTGACCAAAATTGAATTTTTGTCGAAAATTGACCCTTTAGATCGATGGGGAGGTTGTTATGTAAGAAATTGACAACTTTGACTAAAGTTTACTTTTTGGTGAAAAGTTGACTTTATTTAGGTAAATGTTGTGGTCATTGGGTCAAAATTGACAATTTGACCAAAATTGAATTTTTAGTCGAAAGTTGACTGTTGGGTTAATGGGTTGGTTATTTGGTCGATGATTGATAATTTTGGCAAAGTTGACTTTTTGGTTAAAAATTCTCTATTAGATCGATGGGTTGGTCATTGGGTCGAAAATTGACCATCTTGATCAAAGTTGACTTTTTGGTCGAAAGTTTACTTATTGTGTCGATGGGTGGTCATTAGGTCGAAAAATTGAATATTTTGACCAAAATTGACTTTTGGTAAAATGTTGACCTATTAGATCGATGAGTTGGTCATTGGGTTGAGGTTTGACCATTTTGACCAAAGTTGTCTTTTTGGTCGAAGTTGACCGATTAGGTCGATGGGTTAGTCATTAGGTCGAAGGATTGACCATTTTGACAAAGTTGACTTGATGATTATATATTGACTTATTGGGTTGATAATTGGTCATTAGGTCAAGATTGATTATTTTAACAAAATTAAATTTTTGGTCAAAAGTTGACTATTGGGTCAACAAGTTAGTCATTTAGTCAGAAATTGAACATTTTGACAAAAGTTATGTTTTGGCACATGAGTTAGTGATTAGGTCGAACATTGATTCATTTGAGCCGAAGGTGACTTTTTACTCGAAAGTTGATGCTATTAGGTCGATGGGTTGGTCATTGGGTCGAAAATTGTTCATTTTGACCAAAGTTGACTTTTTAGTTGAACGTTGACTATGTGGATCAATGGGTGGTGCGATTGGATAAAAATTCCACTATTTTGACCAAAGTTGACATTTTGGTCAAAAGTTGACTTATTTATTCGATGGGTTTGACATTGGATCAAAGATTGACCATTTTGACTAAAGTTGATTTTTGGTCGAAGATTAACTTTTAGATCAATAATAGAGCGATATGGTGAAAAATTGACTATTTTGACAAAAATTGAATTTTTGGTCAAAAGTTAACTTCATTAGATCGTGAGGTTGGTCATTGGGTCGAAATTGACTATTTTTACCAAAGTTGACTTTTGAGTCGAAAGTTGACTTATTTGGTCAATGAGTTGGTAATTGAGTCATGAATTGACAATTTTACTCACGATGACATTTTGAGTCAAAAGATGTCTTATTGGGTCGATGGGTTGGTCATTGGCTTAAAAATTAATCATTTTGGCCAGAAGTTGACTTTTTAATCGAAATTTGACTATTTGGTCGATAGGTGGTCGTTAGATCGAAAATTGATTATTTTGACCAAAATTGACTTTTGGTCGAAAGTTGACCTTTTAGGCGATGGGTTGGTCTTTAGATCGATGATTGAACATTTTGACCAAAGTTGACATTTTTGTCGAAAAGTTGATCTATTAGAGTCGATAGGATGGATCATTGAATCGATGATTGACACATTTTGACGAAGTTCACTTTTTGGTGAGAGATTGACGCACTGGTTCAATTTTTGGTCATTAGATCAAAAATTGACTATTTTGACCAAAATTGACTTTTTGGTCAAAAGTAGACATATTGGGTCAATGCATTGGTCATTGGGTCATTGATTGACGATTTTGACGAAAGTTGACTTTTTAGCCAAAAGTTGACCTATTGGGTCAATGGGTTGGTGATTGGGTCAAGGATTGACCATTTTGACTAAAGTTGACTTATTGGTCAAATATTGAGTTACTGGGTCAATAATTGGTCATTAGGCAAAAAATTGATTATTTTGACAAAATTTAAATTTTTTATCAGAAGTTGACACATTGTGTCAACGGGGAAGTCATTGGGTCAGAAATTGACCATTTTGACCAAAGTTGACATTTTGGTCAATGAGTTGGTAATTAGGTCAAGAATTGACCATTTTGACCAAAGATGACTTTTTTTTGTCAAAAGTTGACCTATTTGGTCAATGGTTTGGTCAATGGGTCAAAAATTTACCTTTTTGACCAAAGTTGAATTTTTGGTCAAAAGTTGTCATATTGGGTCAATGGGGGTCATTAGGTCTGAAAAATTAACTAGTTTGGACAAAATTGACTTTTTGATCAAAAGTTGACCTATTGGGTCAATGGGTTCGTCTTTGGGTCAATGATTGAGCATTTTGACCAAAGTTGACTTTCTGGTCAGAGAATAACTTATTGGGTTAATAATTGGTCATTAATTCAAAAATTAACAATTTTGGCCAAAATTAAATTTTTAGTCGAAAGTTGACATATTAGGACAATGGGTAGGTCATTGGGTGAAGGATTAATCATTATGACCAAAGTTGACATTTTTGTGAAAAAATAACCTATTGGGTCAATGGTTGGTCATTGGGTCAAGGATTGACCACTTTGACCAAAGTTGACTTTTTTGTCAGAGATTGGCTTATTGGGTCAAAAATTGGTCCTTAGGTCAAAAATTGTCTATTTTGACCAGAATTGACTTTTTCGTCAAATGTTAACCCATTGGGTCAATGGGTTGGTCATTGGGTCAAGGATTGACCATTGTGACAAAAGTTGACTTTTTGGTCAAAAGTTGACCTATTGGGTCAATGGGTTGGTCATTGGGTAAATGATTGACCATTTTAAACAAAGTTAACTTTTTGGTCAGAGATTGACTTATTGGGTCAATAATCGGTCATTAGGTCAAAAATTGATTATTATGAAAAAAATTAAATTTTTGGTGAAAGTTGACTTGATAGGTCGACGGGATGGTCATTGGGTTAGAAATTGTCATTTTGATCAAAATTAACTACGTAAAGTTGTCATATTTGGTCAAAAGTTGACTGTTGGTCAATGGGTTGGTAATTGTGTAAAAAATTGACCATTTTGATCGAATATGACTTTTTGGTCAAAAGTTGACCTATTGGGTTAATGGGTTGGTAATTGGGTCGAAATTCATCATTTTGATCAAAGTTAACTTTTTGGTCGAAAGTTGACTTATTGAGTCAATGAGTGACTCATTAGGAAAAAAATTACACTATTTTAACCAAAATTGACTTTTTTGTCAAAGTTGACCTATTTGGTTAATGGGTTTTTGATTGGGTCAAGCATTGACCATTTTGACCAAAGTTGACTTTTTGGTCAGAGATTGATTTATTGGGTTAATAATTGGTCTTTAGGTTAGAAATCGACCATTTTGACTGAATTTTTGTTAAAGTTAACCCATTGGATCGATGGGTTGGTCATTGGGTGAAGGATTGACAATTTTGACCGAAATTGACTTTTTGGTCGATCATTAACTTATTGGGTCAATAATTGTTTATTAGGTCGAAAATTGACTATTTTGAGCGAAATAAATTTTGGTCGAAAGTTAACCCATAAGGTTAATGAGGTGGTCATTGGGTCGGAAATTGACCATTTTCGAAAAAGTTGACTTTTTGGTCGAAGTTGACTATTTGGTCGATCATTTGGTTATTGGGTTAAGAATTGACCATTTTGACAGAAGATGTTATTTTGGTCAAAAATTTGATATATTGGTCAATCGGTTGGTCATTGGGTTAAATATTGGTCGTTTTGACCAAAGTTGACTTTTTGTCAAAAGTTGACCAACTGGGTCAATGGGTAGTCATTAGGTCAAAAATTGACCTTTTGTGATGAAATTAGCTTTTGGTCGAAAGTTGACCAGATGGAGTGCATGGGTTTGTCATTGAGTCGAGATTGACGCATTTTGACCAAAATTGACTTTTTGGTCGCATATTGACTTATTGGGTCGATAATTGGTCGATAGGTCAAAAGATTTATTATTTTGGCCAAAATTGAATTTTTTGTCGAGAGTTAACTCATTGATTCAATCGGGGTGGTCATTGGGTCAGAAATTGACCATTTTGACCAAAGTTGACTTTTTAATCAAAAGTTGACCTATTTGGTCAATGAGTTGGTAATTTGGTCAACAATTAACCATTTTGACCAAATATGACTTTTTGGTCAAAAGTTGGCCTGTTTGGTTAAGGGGTTGGTCATTGGGTAAAAAATTGACCATTTTGACCAAAGTTGACTTTTTGGTCAAAAGTTGATCTATTGGGTCAATGAGTGGTCACTAGTTCAAAAGTTGACTATTTTGACAAAAATTGACTTTTGGTCAAAAGTTGACTTGTTGTGTCAATGTGTTTGTCAATCTGTCATGGATTGACCATTTGTTACCAAAGTTGACTTTTTGGTCAGAGATTGACTTATTGGGTCAATAATTGGTCATTAATTCAACAATTGTCTATTTTGACCAAAATTAACTTTTTGGTCAAAAGTTTACCTATTAGGCCAATGGATTGGTCATTGGGTCAAGGATTGATCATTTTGACGAAAGTTAATTTTTTGGTCAAAAGTTGGCCAATTTGGTCAATGGGTTTGTCATTGGGTCAAGGATTGACCATTTTGACCAAAGTTGACTTTTTGGTCAAATATTGACTTCCTAGGTTAATATTTGGCCATTAGGTAAAAAATTGACTATCTTGACCAAAATTGACTTTTTGGTCAAAAGTTGACCTATATGGTCAATGGGATGGACATTGGGTCAAGGATTGACCATTTTGACCAAAGTTGACTTTTTGGTCGAAAGTTTACCTATTGTATCGATTAAGTGGTCATTAGGTCGAAAATTGAGTATATTGACAAAAATTGACTTTTTGGTCGAAAAGTTGACTTATTGGGCCGATGAGTTGGTCATTATGTCGAAAATTTACTATTTTGACCAAAATTGACTTTTGGTCGAAAGTTGACCTATTGGTTCATTGAAGCGAAGATTGACCATCTTGACCATAGTTGACTTTTTGGTCGAAAGTTGACTGATTAGATTGATGAGTTGGTCATTCGGTCAGGAATGACCATTTTGATCAAAGTTGAATTTTTGGTCGAAGATTGACTTATTGAGTGTCGATAATTGGTCATTCGAGTTAAATTTGGTAATTTGACCAAAATTGACTTCTTGGTCAAAAGTTGACCTATTAGGTCAATGGGTTGGTCACTGGGTCAATGATTGATCATTTATGTCAAAGTTTTCTTTTTGGTTAAAAGTTGACCAATTGTGTCAATGGGTTGGTCATTGAGTCAGAAATTTACCATTTTTACTAAAGTTGACTTCTTGGTCAAATGTTGACCTATTGTGTAAATGGGAGGTCATTAGGTCAGAAATTGATTATTTTCACCAAAATTGACTTTTTGGTCGAAAAGTTGATGTTTTGGGTCGATAGGTTGGCCATTCGGTCGAGGTTTGACCATTTTGACCAATGTGTCTTTTTGGTCGAAAAGTTGATCTATTAGATCGATGAGTTGGTCATTGAGTTAAGGATTGACCATTTTGACCAAAGTTGACTTGTTAGTCGAAGATTGACTTATTAGGTCAATAATTGGTCATTAGGTCAAAAATTAACTATTTTTAACAAAATTAAATTTTTGGTCAAAGGTTGACTCGTGGGTCAACAGGGTGGTCACTAGGTCAGAAATTGACAATTATGACCAAAATTGACTTTTGGTTAAAAGCTGACCTATTTGGTCAATAAGTTGGTAATTAGGTCAAGCATTGACCATTTTTACCAAAGATGACTTTTAGGTCAAAAGTTGATCTATTGGGTCAATGGGTTGGTCATTGGGTAAAAATTGATCATTTTGACTAAAGTTAACTTTTTGGTCAAAAGTTGACATATTTGGTCAAAGGGTGGTCTTTAAGTCAAAAATTGACTATTTTGACCAGAATTAACATTTTGGTCAAAAGTTGACCTATTGGTTCAATGGGTTTGTCATTGTGTCAAGGATTGACCATTTTGACCAAAGTTGATTTTTAGTCGAGAGATTGACTTATTGGGTCAATAATTGGTCATTAGGTTAAAAATTGATTATTTTGGTGAAAATCAATTTTTTTGTTAAAAGTTAACCCGTTAAGTCAACGAGGTTGTCAGTGGGTCAGGATTTGACCATTTTGACGAAAGTTGACTTCTTGGTTAAAAGTTGACATATTTGATCAATGAGTTAGAAATTTGGTTAAGAATTGACAATTTTTACCAAAGATGACTTTTTGGTCAGAAGTTGACCTTTTGGGTCAATGAGTTGGTCATTGGTTCAAACATTGACCACTTTGACGAAAGTTGACTTTTTAGTCAAAAGTTGACCTATTTTGTCAATGGGTGTTCATTAGGCAAAAAATTGATTCTTTTGACCAAAATTGACTTTTTGGTCCAAAGTTGACTTATTGCATAAATAAGTTTGTCATTGGGCAAGGATTGGCCATTTTAACCAATGTTGACTTTTTTCTCGAGCTTGACTTATTGGGTCGATAATTGGTCATTAATTCGAAAATTGATTATTTTAAGCATAAATTAACTTTTAGTCGAAAGTTGACTATTAGGTCGATGGGTTGGTCATTGGGTCGAGGATTGATCATTTCGATCAGAGTTGACTTTTGTGTCGAAAGTTGACCTATTGGATTCGATGTGTTGGTCATTAGGTCGAAGAATGACCTTTTTGACCAAAATTGACTTTTTGGTCGAGAGGTTGGCATCTTTGGGTCGATAAATAGTCATTTGGTCGAAAATTGACTTTTTGACCAAAATTGACTTTTGATCGAAAGTTAACCAATTGGAGTCGATGGGTTGGTCATTGGATCGAAGTTGGCCAGTATCGACCAAAGTTGACTTTTTGGTCGAAAGTTCACGATTGGATCAATGGGTTGGTCGATTTTGTCGAGGATTGACCATTTTGACTAAAGTTAACTTTTAGTTAGAGATTGACTTATTGACTCGATAATTGGTCATTAGGTCGAAAATTGATTATTTTGACCAAAATTGAATTTTTTGTCGAAAATTGACCCTTTGGGTCAATGGGAGGTTGTTATGTAAGAAATTGACAACTTTGACCAAAGTTTACTTTTTGGTCAAAAGTTGACCTATTTAGGTAAATGTTGTGGTCATTGGGTCAAAAATTGACAATTTGACCAAAATTGAATTTTTAGTCAAAAGTTGACCTATTGGGTTAATGGGTTGGTTATTTGGTCAATGATTGATAATTTTGGCCAAAGTTGACTTTTTGGTTAAAAGTTCTCCTATTGGGTCTGTGGGTTGGTCATTGGGTCAGAAATTGACCATCTTGATCAAAGTTGACTTTTTGGTCAAAAGTTTACTATTGTGTCGATAGGTGGTCATTAGGTTAAAAATTTAATATTTGACCAAAATTGATTTTTTTGGTCAAAATGTTGACTGTTAGATGATAGTTGGTCATTAGGTCGAAGTTTGACCATTTTGACCGAAGTTGTCTTTTTGGTCGAAAGTTGACTCTATTAGGTCGATGGGTTAGTCATTGGGTCAAGGATTGACCATTTTGACCAAAGTTGACTTGATGATTATATATTGACTTATTGGGTCAATAATTGGTCATTAGGTCAAAGATTGACTATTTTTAACAAAATTAAATTTTTGGTCAAAAGTTGACCATTAGGTCAACGGGGTGGTCATTTAGTCAGAAATTGAACATTTTGACAAAAGTTATGTTTTTGGCCTATGAGTTAGTAATTGGGTCAAACATTGACCATTTTGACCGAAGGTGACTTTTTACTCAAAAGTTGGTCTATTAGGTCAATGGGTTGGTCATTGGGTCAAGAATTGTTTGTTTTGTCCAAAGTTGATTTTTGTCGAACGTTGACCCATTAGATTGATGGGTGGTGCATTGGATAAAAATTCACTATTTTGACCAAAGTTGACATTTCGGTCAAAAGTTGACTTATTTGTTCAATGGGTTTACATTGGATCAAGGATTGACCATTTTGACTAAAGTTGACTTTTTGGTCAAAGATTAACTTTTTAGATCAATAATTGATCAATAGGTGAAAAATTAACTATTTTGACAAAAATTGAATTTTTGGTCAAAAGTTAACCCATTGGGTCAGATGGGTGGTCATTAGGTCAGAAATTGACTATTTTTACCAAAGTTGACTTTTTGGTCGAAGTTGACTATTTGGTCAATGAGTTGGTAATTGAGTCGCGAATTGACAATTTTACTCACGATGACATTTTGGTCGAAAGTTGACTTATTGGATTCGATGGGTTGGTCATTGGGTCAAAAATTAATCTTTTTGACCAAAGTTGACTTTTTTGTCAAAATTTGATCTATAGGGTCGATGGGTGGCTATTAGGTCAAAAATTGACATTTTCGACCAAAATTGACTTTTTGGTCAAAAGTTGACTATTAGGCCGATGGGTTGGTCTTTGGGTTGATGATTGAACATTTTGACCAAAGTTGACTTTTTGTCGAAAGTTGATCTGATTGGATCGATAGGATTGGTCATTGAGTCAATGATTGACCATTTTGACCAAAGTTGACTTTTTGGTGAGAGATTGACGCATTGGTTCGATTATTGGTCATTAGATCGAAATTGACTATTTTGACGAAATTGACTTTTTGGTCGAAAGTAGACATATTGGATTCGATGCATTGGTCATTGGGTCGATTGATTGATCGATTTTGACGAAAGTTGACTTTTAGTCAAAAGTTGACTATTAGGTCGATGGGTTGGTGATTGGGTCGAGGATTGACCATTTTGACTAAAGTTGACTTTTGGTCAAATATTGAGCTTATTTGGGTCGATAATTGGTCATTAGGTCGAAAATTGATTATTTTGACCAAATTTAAATTTTTTATCGAAAGTTGACACATTAGTGTCGACGGGGAAGTCATTAGGTCGAGAAATTGACCATTTTGACCAAAGTTGACATTTTGGTCGATGAGTTGACATATTGGGTCGAGAATTGACCATTTTGACCAATGCTGACTTTTGTCAAAAGTTGACTTATTTGGTCGATGGTTTGGTCAATGGGTCAAATTTACCTTTTTGACTCAAAGTTGACATTTTTAGTCAAAAGTTGTCATATTGGGTCGATGGGGGTCATTAGGTCGAAAAATTAACTAGTTTGGACAAAATTGACTTTTTGGTCGAAAGTTGACCTATTAGATCGATGGGTTAGTCTTTGGATCAATGATTGAGCATTTTGACCAAAGTTGACTTTATGGTCGAGAGAATAACTTATTGGGTTAATAATTGGTCATTAGATTCAAAAATTAACAATTTTGGCCAAAATTAAATTTTTGTCAAAGTTGACATATTGGGTCGATGGGTTGGTCATTGGGTGAAGGATTAATCATTATGACCAAAGTTGACATTTTTGATCGAAAATAACTTATTGGGTCGATGGGTTGGTCATTGGGTCAAGGATTGACCATTTTGACCAAAGTTGACTTTTTGGTCGGAAGATTGACTTATTGGGTCGATAATTGGTCATTAGGTCGAAAATTGACTATTTTGACGAATTGACTTTTTCGTCGAAAGTTAACCCATTGGATTGATGGGTTAGTCATTGGGTCAAGGATTGACCATTTTGACCAAAGTTGACTTTTTGGTCAAAAGTTGACTTATTGGGTCAATGGGTTGGTCATTGGGTGAATGATTGACCATTTTGACAAAAATTGACTTTTGGTCAGAGACTGACTTTATGGGTTAATAATTGGTCATTAGGTCGAAAAATTGATTATTATGACAAAAATTAAATTTTTGGTCGAAAGTTGACTCATTAGGTCAACGGGATGGTCATTGGGTTAGAAATTGTCAATTTTGACCAAAATTAACTTTCGATCAAAGTTGACTTATTTGGTCAAAGTTGACCTATTTGGTCGATGAGTTGGTAATTAGTGTAGAAAATTGACCATTTTGATCGAAGTATGACTTTTTGGTCAAAAGTTGATCTATTGGGTTAATGGGTTGGTAATTGGGTCAAAAATTCATCATTTTGATCAAAGTTAACTTTTTGGTCAAAAGTTGACTTATTGGGTCAATGGCAACTCATTAGGAAAAAAATTACACTATTTTAACCAAAGTTGACTTTTGTCGAAGTTGACATATTGGTTAATGGGTTTTCGATTAGGTCAAGCATTGACCATTTTGACGAAAGTTGACTTTTTGGTCGAGAAGTTGACTTATTGGGTTAATAATTGGTCTTTAGGTTAGAAATCGACTATTTTAGTGATTTTTGTTAAAAGTTAACTTGTTAGGTCGATGGGTTAGTCATTAGGTGAAGGATTGACAATTTTGATCAAAGTTGACTTTTGGTTCGATCATTAACTTATTGGGTCAATGAATTGGTTATTAGGTCGAAAATTAACTATTTTGACGCAAAGTTGAATTTTTGGTCGAAAGTTAACTGCATTAAGGTTAATGAGGTGGTCATTGGGTCAGAAATTAGTCATTTTGACAAAAGTTGACTTTTTGGTCGAAAGTTGACTTATTTGGTCGATGATTTGGTTATTGGGTTAGAATTGACCATTTTGACAGAAGATGTTATTTTGGTCGAAAGTTGATATATTGAGTCGATCGGTTGGTCATTGGGTTAAATATTGGTCGTTTTGACCAAAGTTGACTTTTGGTCGAAGTTGACCAATTGGGTCGAATGGGTAGTCATTAGGTCGAAAATTGATCATTTTGACGAAAATTGAGCTTTTGGTCGAAAGTTGACTAAATGGGTCGATGGGTTTGTCATTGAGTCGAGATTGACCATTTTGACCAAAATTGACTTTTTGGTCGCATATTGACTTATTAGATCGATAATTGGTCGATAGGTCAAGAATTTATTATTTTGACGAAATTGAATTTTTGTCGAGAGTTAACTCATTAGATTGACGGGGTGGTCATTAGATTGAAATTGACCATTTTGACCAAAGTTGACTTTTAATCGAAAGTTGACTATTTGGTCGATGAGTTGGTAATTTAGTCGACAATTAACCATTTTGACCAAATATGACTTCTTGGTCGAAAGTTGGCTCGTTTGGTTAAGGGGTTGGTCATTGGGTAAAAATTGACCATTTTGACCAAAGTTGACTTTTGAGTCAAAGTTGATCTGATGAGATCGATGAGTGGTCACTAGGTTAAAGTTGACTATTTTGACAAAAATTGACTTTTGGTCGAAAGTTGACTTGTTGTGTCGATGTGTTTGTCGATCACGTCATGGATTGACCATTTAGTTACCAAAGTTGACTTTTTGGTCGAGAGATTGACTTATTAGATCGATAATTGGTCATTAATTCAACAATTGATCATTTTGACCAAAATTAACTTTTTGGTCGAAAGTTGATCTATTAGGCGATGGATTGGTCATTAGGTCAAGGATTGATCATTTTGACGAAAGTTAATTTTTGGTCAAAGTTGGCAATTTGGTCGATGGGTTTGTCATTAGGTCGAGAGTTGACCATTTTGACCAAAGTTGACTTTTTAGTCGAATATTGACTTCTAGGTTAATATTTGGCCATTAGGTAAAAATTGACTATCTTGACCAAAATTGACTTTTTGGTCGAAAGTTGACCTATATGGTCGATGGGATGGACATTAGGTCGAGGATTGACCATTTTGACCAAAGTTGACTTTTGGTCAAAGTTTACTATTGTATCAATTAAGTGGTCATTAGGTCGAAATTGGTTATATTGACAGAAATTGACTTTTTGGTCGAAAGTTGACTATTAGACTGATGAGTTGGTCATTATGTCAAAAATTTACTATTTTGACCAAAATTGACTTTTTGGTCGAAAGTTGACCTGATTGGTTCATTGAGGCGAAAGATTGACCATCTTGACCGTAGTTGACTTTTTGGTCAAAAGTTGACTGATCGGGTCGATGAGTTGGTCGTTGAGTCGAGGAATGACCATTTTGATCAAAGTTGAATTTTTGGTCGAAGATTGACTTATTAGGTCAATAATTGGTCATTCAGTTAAAATTTGGTAATTTGACCAAAATTGACTTCTTGGTCAAAAGTTGACCTATTAGGTCAATGGGTTGGTCACTGGGTCAATGATTGATCATTTATGTCAAAGTTTACTTTTTGGTTAAAAGTTGACCAATTGTGTCAATGGGTTGGTCATTGGGTCGAGAATTGACCATTTTTACTAAGGTTGACTTCTTGGTCAAATGTTGACCTATTGTGTAAATGGGAGGTCATTAGGTCGAAATTGATTATTTTCACCAAAATTGACTTTTTGGTCGAAAGTTGATGTTTTGGGTCGATGGGTTGGCCATTCGGTCGAGGTTTGACCATTTTGACCAATGTTGTCTTTTTGGTCAAAAGTTGACCTATTGGGTCAATGAGTTGGTCATTGAGTTAAGGATTGACCATTTTGACCAAAGTTGACTTGTTAGTCAAAGATTGACTTATTGGGTCAATAATTGGTCATTAGGTCAAAAATTAACTATTTTTAACAAAATTAAATTTTTGGTCAAAGGTTGACTCGTGGGTCAACAGGGTGGTCACTAGGTCAGAAATTGACAATTATGACCAAAATTGACTTTTGGTTAAAAGCTGACCTATTTGGTCAATAAGTTGGTAATTAGGTCAAGCATTGACAATTTTTACCAAAGATGACTTTTAGGTCAAAAGTTGATCTATTAGATCGATGGGTTGGTCATTGGGTAAAAATTGATCATTTTGACCAAAGTTAACTTTTTGGTCGAAAGTTGACATATTTGGTTAAAGGGTGGTCATTAAGTCGAAAATTGGCTTATTTTGACCAGAATTAACTTTTAGGTCAAAAGTTGACCTATTGGTTGATGGGTTTGTCATTGTGTCGAGATTGACCATTTTGACCGAAGTTGACTTTTGGTCGGAGATTGACTTATTGGATCGATAATTGGTCATTAGGTTAAAAATTGATTATTTTGGTGAAAATCGAATTTTTTGTTAAAAGTTAACCCGTTAAGTCAACGAGGTTGTCGATTAGGTCGGGATTTGACCATTTTGACGAAAGTTGACTTCTTGGTTAAAAGTTGACATATTTGATCGATGAGTTAGAAATTTGGTTAAGAATTGACAATTTTGACCAAAGATGACTTTTTGGTCGAAGTTGACCTTTTGGGTCAATGAGTTGGTCATTGGTTCGAACATTGACCACTTTGTGACAAGTTGACTTTTTGAGTGAAAGTTGACTTATTGATCGATGGGTGTTCATTAGATCGAAAAATTGATTCTTTTGACCAAAATTGACTTTTGGTCCAAAGTTGACTTATTGCGTAAATAAGTTTGTCATTGGGCGAGGATTGGTCATTTTAACCAAATGTTGACTTTTTCTCAGAGCTTGACTTATTGGATCGATAATTGGTCATTAATTCGAAAAATTGATTTATTTTGAGCATAAATTAACTTTTAGTCAAAGTTGTACTATTAAGTCGATGGGTTGGTCATTGGGTCGAGGATTGATCATTTAGACTAGAGTTGACTTTTGTGTCGAAAGTTGACTGTTGGGTCGATGTGTTGGTCGTTGGATTGAGGAATGACCTTTTTGACCAAAATTGACTTTTTGGTCGAAGGTTGACTTCTTGGGTCGATAAATAGTCATTTGGTCGAAAATTGACTTTTTTGACCAAAATTGGCTTTTGATCAAAAGTTAACCAATTGGGTCGATGGGTTGGTCATTGGATCAAGGATTGACCGTATCGACCAAAGTTGACTTTTTGGTCAAAAGTTCACCATTGGATCAATGGGTTGGTCAATTTTGTCAAGGATTGACCATTTTGACCAAAGTTAACTTTTTAGTTAGAGATTGACTTATTGACTCAATAATTGGTCATTAGGTCAAAAATTGATTATTTTGACCAAAATTGAATTTTTTGTCAAAAATTGACCCTTTGGGTCAATGGGGAGGTTGTTATGTAAGAAATTGACAACTTTGACCAAAGTTTACTTTTTGGTCAAAAGTTGACCTATTTAGGTAAATGTTGTGGTCATTGGGTCAAAAATTGACAATTTGACCAAAATTGAATTTTTAGTCAAAAGTTGACCTATTGGGTTAATGGGTTGGTTATTTGGTCGATGATTGATAATTTTGGCCGAAGTTGACTTTTTGGTTAAAAGTTCTCTATTAGGTCATGTGGGTTGGTCATTGGGTCAGAAATTGACCATCTTGATCAAAGTTGACTTTTTGGTCAAAAGTTTACCTATTGTGTCAATGGGTGGTCATTAGGTCAAAAATTGAATATTTTGACCAAAATTGACTTTTTGGTCAAATGTTGACCTATTAGATTGATGAGTTGGTCATTGGATTGAAGTTTGACCATTTTGACCAAAGTTGTCTTTTTAGTCGAAAGTTGATCGATTAGGTCAATGGGTTAGTCATTGGGTCGAAGATTGACCATTTTGACCAAAGTTGACTTGATGATTATATATTGACTTATTGGATTGATAATTGGTCATTAGATCAAAGATTATTATTTTTAACAAAATTAAATTTTTAGTCAAAAGTTGATCAATTAGGTCAACGAAGTGGTCATTTAGTCGAGAAATTGAACATTTTGACAAAAGTTATGTTTTAGCCTATGAGTTAGTAATTAGATTGAGCATTGACCATTTTGACCGAAGGTGACTTTTTACTCGAAAGTTGATCTATTAGGTCGATGGGTTGGTCATTAGATTAAAAATTGTTCATTTTGACAAAGTTGACTTTTTGGTCGAACGTTGACTATGTGGATTGATGGGTGGTCGATTGGATAAGAATTCATTATTTTGACCAAAGTTGACATTTTGGTCGAAAAGTTGACTTATTTATTCAATGGGTTTACATTGGATCAAGGATTGACCATTTTGACTAAAGTTGATTTTTTGGTCGAAGATTAACTTTTTAGATCGATAATGGAGCGATAGGTGAAAAATTGACTATTTTGACAAAAATTGAATTTTTTGTCGAAAGTTAACCCGATTAGGTCAGCGGGAGTAGTCATTAGGTCGAGAATTGATCATTTTTTACCAAAGTTGACTTTTTGGTCGAAAGTTGACTTATTTGGTCGATGAGTTGGTAATTGAGTCACGAATTGACAATTTTTACTCACGATGACATTTTGGTCAAAAGATGTGCTATTGGGTCAATGGGTTGGTCATTGGCTTAAAAATTAATCATTTTGACCGAAGCTGACTTTTTAATCAAAATTTGACCTATTTGGTCAATGGGTGGTCATTAGGTCAAAAATTGACTGTTTTGACCAAAATTGACTTTTTGGTCAAAAGTTGACCTTTTAGGCCAATGGGTTGGTCTTTGGGTCAATGATTGAACATTTTGACCAAAGTTGACATTTTTGTCAAAAGTTGATCTATTGGGTCAATAGGATGGACATTGGGTCAATGATTGACCATTTTGACCAAAGTTCACTTTTTGGTGAGAGATTGACGCACTGGTTCAATTTTTGGTCATTAGATCAAAAATTGACTATTTTGACCAAAATTGACTTTTTGGTCGAAAGTAGACATATTGGGTCAATGCATTGGTCATTGGGTCATTGATTGACGATTTTGACGAAAGTTGACTTTTTAGCCAAAAGTTGACCTATTGGGTCAATGGGTTGGTGATTGGGTCAAGGATTGACCATTTTGACTAAAGTTGACTTATTGGTCAAATATTGAGTTACTGGGTCAATAATTGGTCCTTAGGCAAAAAATTGATTATTTTGACAAAATTTAAATTTTTTATCGAAAGTTGACACATTGTGTCAGCAGAGGGAAGTCATTGGTCAGAAATTGACCATTTTGACCAAAGTTGACATTTTGGTCGATGAGTTGGTAATTAGATCAAGAATTGACCATGTTTGATCAAAGATGACTTTTTTGTCAAAGTTGACCTATTTGGTCGATGGTTTGGTCGATGGGTCGAAAATTTACCTTTTTGACCAAAGTTGAATTTTTGGTCAAGAAGTTGTCATATTGGGTCGATGGAGGTCATTAGGTCGAAAAATTAACTAGTTTGGACAAAATTGACTTTTTGATCAAAAGTTGACCTATTGGGTCAATGGGTTCGTCTTTGGGTCAATGATTGAGCATTTTGACCAAAGTTGACTTTCTGGTCAGAGAATAACTTATTGGGTTAATAATTGGTCATTAATTCAAAAATTAACAATTTTGGCCAAAATTAAATTTTTTGTCAAAAGTTGACATATTAGGACAATGGGTAGGTCATTGGGTGAAGGATTAATCATTATGACGAAGATTGACATTTTGTGAAAAAATAACTATTAGATTGATGGTTGGTCATTGGGTCGAGGATTGACCACTTTGACGAAAGTTGACTTTTGTCGAAGATTGGCTTATTAGGTCAAAAATTGGTCCTTAGGTCAAAAATTGTCTATTTTGACCAGAATTGACTTTTTCGTCAAAAGTTAACCCATTGGGTCAATGGGTTGGTCATTGGGTCAAGGATTGACCATTGTGACAAAAGTTGACTTTTTGGTCAAAAGTTGACCTATTGGGTCAATGGGTTGGTCATTGGGTAAATGATTGACCATTTTAAACAAAGTTAACTTTTTGGTCAGAGTTGACTTATTAGATTGATAATCGGTCATTATGTCGAAAATTGATTATTATGAAAAAAATTAAATTTTTAGTCGAAAGTTGACTCGAGTGGGTCAACGGGATGGTCATTGGGTTAGAAATTGTCAATTTTGACCAAAATTAACTTTCTGGTCAAAAGTTGTCATATTTGGTCAAAAGTTGACCTATTTGGTCAATGAGTTGGTAATTGGGTAAAAAATTGACCATTTTGATCGAATATGACTTTTTGGTCAAAAGTTGATCTATTGGGTTAATGGGTTGGTAATTGGGTCAAAAATTCATCATTTTGATCAAAGTTAACTTTTTGGTCAAAAGTTGACTTATTGGGTCAATGATGACTCATTAGGAAAAAAATTACGCTATTTTAACCAAAATTGACTTTTTTGTCGAAGTTGACCTATTTGGTTAATGGGTTTTTGATTGGGTCAAGCATTGACCATTTTGACCAAAGTTGACTTTTTGGTCAGAGATTGATTTATTGGGTTAATAATTGGTCTTTAGGTTAGAAATCGACCATTTTGACTGAATTTTTGTTAAAAGTTAACCCATTGGGTCAAAGGTGTGGTCATTGGGTCAGATATTGACCATTTTGACTAAAGTTGACTTTTTGGTCAAAAGTTGATCTATTTGGTCAATGAGTTGGTAATTGGATCAAGAATTGACCATTTTAACCAAAAATGACATTTTGGTCAAAAGTTGAACTATTGGGTCATTGTGTCAAAAATTGTCCATTTTGATCAAAGTTGACTTCTTGGTCAATTGTTGACATATTGGGTCAATGAGTGGTCATTAAGTCAAAAATTGACTATTTTGACCAAAATTTACTTTTTGTCAAAAGTTGACCTATTGGGTCAGTGAGGTTGTCTTTGGGTTAAGCATTGACCAATTTAACCAAAGTTGACTTTTTGATCAGAGATTGACTTATTGGGTTAATAATTTGTCATTAGGTCAAAAATTAACTATTTTGACCAAAATTTATTTTTTGTTCAAAAGTTAACCCATTGGGTTAATGGGGAGGTCATTGGGTCAGAAATTGACCATTTTGACCAAAGTTGACTTTTCGGGCAAAAGATGACCTATTTGGTCAATGGTTTGGTAATTGGGTCAAGAATTGACCATTTTTGACCAAAGATTACTTTTCGAGCAAAAGTTGACATAATTGGTTAATGGGTTGGTCATTGGGTCAAAAATTGACAATTTTGACCAAAATTGACTTTTTGGTCAAAAGTTGGCCTATTGGGTCAATGGGTGTTCTTTAGGTCAAAAATTGACAATTTTGACAAATATTGACTTTTTAGTCAAATGTTGACCTATTGGGTCAATGGGTTTGTCATTGGGTCAAGGTTTGGACATTTTGACCAATGTTGACTTTTTGGTCAGAGATTGACTTATTGGCTCAATAATTGGTCATTAATTCAAAAATTGACTAATTCGACAAAAATTTACTTTTTTGTCAAAAGTTGACCTATTAGGCCAATGTGTTGGTCTTTGGGTCAAGGATTGATCATCTTGACCAAAGTTGACTTTGTGGTCAAAAGTTGACCTATTGGGTCAATGGGTTGGTGATTGGGTCAAGGATTGACCATTTTGACCAAAGTTGACTTCTTGGTCACAGATTGATTTATTGGGTCAATGGGTTGGTTAGTGGTTGAAGTATTGACCATTTTGACCAAAGTTGAGTTTTTGGTCAAAAGTTGACCTATTGGGTCAACGGGTTGGTCATTGGGTTAAGGATTGACCATTTTGACCGAAGTTGACTTTTTGGTCAAAAGTTGACCTATTAGGTCAATGGGTTGGTCATTGGGTTAAGGATTGACCAATTTGACCAAAATTGAATTTTTGGTCGTAGATTGACTTACTGGGTCAATAATTAGTCATTATATCAAAAATTGATTATTTTGACAAAAATTAAATTTTTGGTGAGAAGTTGATCCTTTGGGTCAATGGGAAGGTCATTAGGTCAGAAATTGACCATTTTGATCAAAAATGACTTTTTGGTCAAATGTTAACATACTTGGTAAATGAGTTGGTAATTGGGTTAAGAATTGACCATTTTGACCAAAGATGACTTTTTTGGTCAAAAGTTGATCTATTTGGTTAATGGGTTGGTCAATGGGTAAAAAATTGAACATTTTGACCAAAGTTGACTTTTTGGTCAAAAGTTAACCTATTGGGTCAAAGGGTGGTCATTAGGTTAAAAATTGACTACTTTGACCAAAATTGACTTTTTGGTCAAAAGTTAACCTATTGGGTCAATGGGTTTGTCACTGAATCGAAGGATTGACCATTTTGACCAAAGTTAACTTTTTGGTCAGAAATTGACTTATTGGGTCAATAATTAGTCATTAATTCAAAAATTGACTATTTTTACAAAAATTAAGTTTTGCTGAAAAGTTGACCTATTAGGCCAATGAGTTGGCCATTGGGTCATGGGTTGATCATTTTGACCAAAGTTGACTTTTTCGTCACAAGTTGACCGATCGGGTCAATGGGTTGGTCATTGGGTCAAGGGTTAACCATTTTAACCAAAGTTCACTTTTTAGTTAAAAGTTGATATATTAGGTCAATGGGTTTGTCATTGAGTCAGAAATTGACCATTTTGACCAAAGTTGACTTTTTAGTTTAAATTTGACCTATTGTGTCAATGTGTGGTCATTCGGTAAAAAATTTGACTATTTTGACCAAAATTGACTTTTTGTTCAAAAGTTGACCTATTGGGTCAATAGGTTGATCATTGGGTCAAGATTTGACCATTTTGACCATTTTGACCAAAGTTGTCTTTTTGGTCAAAAGTTGACCTGTTGGGTCAATGGGTTGGTCATTGGGTGAAGGATTGACAATTTTGACAAAAGTTGACTTTTTGGTCGATCATTAACTTATTAGATCGATAATTGTTTATTAGGTCGAAAATTGATTTATTTTGGCGAAAGATAAATTTTTGGTCGAAAGTTAACCCATAAGGTTAATGAGGTGGTCATTAGATTCGAAATTGACCATTTTCGGAAAAGTTGACTTTTTGGTCGAAAGTTGATCTATTTGGTCGATCATTTGGTTATTGGGTTAAGAATTGATACATTTTGATGAGAAGATGTTATTTTAGTCGAAAATTTGATCTATTGATCTATCGGTTGGTGATTGGGTTAAATATTGGTCGTTTTGACCAAAGTTGACTTTTTGTCAAAAGTTGACCAACTGGGTCAATGGGTAGTAATTAGGTCAAAAATTGCCCCTTTTGACAGAAATTGGCTTTTTGGTCAAAAGTTGACCTAATGGGTCTATGGGTTTGTCATTGAGTCAAGGATTGACCATTTTGACCAAAATTGACTTTTTGGTCACATTTTGACTTATTGGGTCGATAATCGAGTCGATAGGTCAAAATTTATTATTTTGGCGCAAAATTGAATTTTTTGTCGAGAGTTAACTCATTAGATCAAGCGGGGTGGTCATTAGATTCAGAAATTGATCATTTTGACGAAAGTTGACTTTTTAATAGAAAGTTGATCTATTTGGTCGATGAGTTAGTAATTTGGTCAACAATTAACCATTTTGACCAAATATGACTTTTTAGTGAAAGTTGTCTGTTTAGTTGAGGGTTGGTCATTGGGTAAAAAATTGACCATTTTGACCAATGTTGACTTTTTGGTCAAAAGTTGATCTATTGGGTCAATGAGTGGTCACTAGGTCAAAAATTGACTATTTTGACAAAAATTGACTTTTGGTCAAAAGTTGACTTGTTGTGTCAATGTGTTTGTCAATCTGTCATGGATTGACCATTTGTGACCAAAGTTGACTTTTTGGTCAGAGATTGACTTATTGGGTCAATAATTGGTCATTAATTCAAAAATTGTCTATTTTGACCAAAATTGACTTTTTGGTCAAAAGTTTTCCTATTAGGCCAATGGGTTGGTCATTGGGTCATGGATTGATCATTTTGACGAAAGTTGTCTTTTTGGTCAAAAGTTGGCCAATTTGGTCAATGGGTTTGTCATTGGGTCAAGGATTGACCATTTTGACCAAAGTTGACTTTTTGGTCAAATATTGACTTCCTAGGTTAATATTTGGCCATTAGGTAAAAAATTGACTATCTTGACCAAAATTGACTTTTTGGTCAAAAGTTGACCTATATGGTCAATGGGATGGACATTAGGTTGAGGATTGACCATTTTGACCAAAGTCGACTTTTTGGTCGAAGTTTACTATTGTATCGATTAGGTGGTCATTGGGTCGAAAATTGGTATATTGCCCAAAATTGACTTTTTGGTCGAAAGTTGACTTATTGGACGATGAGTTGGTCATTATGTCAAAAATTTACTATTTTGACCAAAATTGACTTTTTGGTCAAAAGTTGACCTATTGGTTCATTGAGGCAAAGATTGACCATCTTGACCATAGTTGACTTTTTGGTCAAAAGTTGACCAATTGGGTCAATGAGTTGGTCATTCAGTCAAGGAATGACCATTTTGATCAAAGTTGAATTTTTGGTCAAAGATTGACTTATTGGGTCAATAATTGGTCATTCAGTTAAAATTTGGTAATTTGACCAAAATTGACTTCTTGGTCAAAAGTTGACCTATTAGGTCAATGGGTTGGTCACTGGGTCAATGATTGATCATTTATGCCAAAGTTTACTTTTTGGTTAAAAGTTGACCAATTGTGTCAATGGGTTGGTCATTGGGTCAGAAATTGACCATTTTTACTAAGGTTGACTTCTTGGTCAAATGTTGACCTATTGTGTAAATGGGAGGTCATTAGGTAGAAATTGATTATTTTCACCAAAATTGACTTTTTGGTCGAAAGTTGATGTTTTGGGATCGATGGGTTAGTCATTCGGTCAAGGTTTGACCATTTTGACTAATGTTGTCTTTTAGTCGAAAGTTGACTTATTGGATCGATGAGTTGGTCATTGAGTTAAGGATTGACCATTTTGACCAAAGTTGACTTGTTAGTCGAAGATTGACTTATTGGGTCGATAATTGGTCATTAGGTCGAAAATTAACTATTTTTAACAAAATTAAATTTTTGGTCGAAAGGTTGACTCGTGGGTTGACGGGGTGGTCATTAGGTCGAAGTTGATGATTATGACGAAAGTTGACTTTTGGTTAAAAAGTTGACTGATTTGGTCGATAAGTTGGTAATTAGGTCGAGCATTGACCATTTTTACCAAAGATGACTTTTAGATCAAAAGTTGATCTATTAGATTGATGGGTTGGTCATTGGGTAAAAAATTGATCATTTTGACCAAAGTTAACTTTTTTGTCGAAAGTTGACATATTTGGTTAAAGGGTGGTCATTAAGTCGAAAATTGATTATTTTGACCGAATTAACTTTTTGGTCGAAAGTTGACTTATTGGTTGATGGGTTTGTCATTGTGTCGAGGATTGACCATTTTGACGAAGTTGACTTTTTGGTCAGAGATTGACTTATTGGGTCAATAATTGGTCATTAGGTTAAAAATTGACTTTTTTGGTGAAAATCAAATTTTTTGTTAAAAGTTAACTCGTTAAGTCAACGGGGTTGTCAGTGGGTCAGGATTTGACCATTTTGACGAAAGTTGACTTCTTGGTTAAAAGTTGACATATTTGATCAATGAGTTAGAAATTTGGTTAAGAATTGACCATTTTTACCAAAGATGACTTTTTGGTCAGAAGTTGACCTTTTGGGTCAATGAGTTGGTCATTGGTTCAAACATTGACCACTTTGACGAAAGTTGACTTTTTAGTCGAAAGTTGACTGTTAGATTCGATGGGTGTTCATTAAGCGAAAAATTGATTCTTTTGACCAAAATTCACTTTTGGTTGAAAGTTGACTTTTTGCATAAATTAGTTTGTCATTAGGCGAGATTGGCCATTTTAACCGATGTTGACTTTTTCTCGAGCTTGACTTATTGGGTCGATAATTGGTCATTAATTGAAAATTGACTATTTTAGCATAAATTAACTTTTAGTCAAAAGTTGACCTATTAGGTCAATGGGTTGGTCATTGGGTCAAGGATTGATCATTTAGACTAGAGTTGACTTTTGTGTCAAAAGTTGACCTATTGGGCCATTGTGTTGGTCATTGGGTCAAGGAATGACCTTTTTGACCGAAATTGACTTTTTGGTCGAAGGTTGGCTTACTTGGATTCGATAAATAGTCATTTGGTCGAAAATTGACTTTTGACCGAAATTGACTTTTTGGTCGAAAGTTAACCAATTGGATCGATGGGTTGGTCATTGGATCGAGGATTGATCAGTATCGACCAAAGTTGACTTTTTGGTCGAAAGTTCACCGTTGGATCGATGGGTTGGTCGATTTTGTCGAGGATTGACCATTTTGACCAAAGTTAACTTTTTAGTTAGAGATTGACTTATTGACTCGATAATTGGTCATTAGATCGAAAATTGATTATTTTGACCAAAATTGAATTTTTGTCGAAAATTGACCCTTTGAGGTCGATGGGGAGGTTGTTATGTAAGAAATTGACAACTTTGACCAAAGTTTACTTTTTGGTCAAAAGTTGACCTATTTAGGTAAATGTTGTGGTCATTAGGTCAAAAATTGACAATTTGACCAAAATTGAATTTTTAGTCAAAAGTTGACCTATTGGGTTAATGGGTAATAGGTTAATGGGTTGGTTATTTGGTCAATGATTGATAATTTTGGTCAAAGTTGACTTTTTGGTTAAAAGTTCTCCTATTGGGTCTGTGGGTTGGTCATTGGGTCAGAAATTGACCATCTTGATCAAAGTTGACTTTTTGGTCAAAAGTTTACCTATTGTGTCAATGGGTGGTCATTAGGTCAAAAATTGAATATTTTGACCAAAATTGACTTTTTGGTAAAATGTTGACTTATTAGGTCGATGAGTTGGTCATTAGGTCGAGGTTTGACCATTTTGACCAAAGTTGTCTTTTTGGTCAAAAGTTGACCGATTAGGTCAATGGGTTAATCATTGGGTCAAGGATTGACCATTTTGACCAAAGTTGACTTGTTGGTTATATATTGACTTATTGGGTCAATAATTGGTCATTAGGTCAAAGATTGACTTTTTTTAACAAAATTAAATTTTTGGTCAAAAGTTGACCATTAGGTCAACGGGGTGGTCATTTGGTCAGAAATTGACCATTTTGACAAAAGTTATGTTTTTGGCCTATGAGTTAGTAATTGGGTCAAACATTGACCATTTTGACCGAAGGTGACTTTTTACTCAAAAGTTGGTCTATTAGGTCAATGGGTTGGTCATTGGGTCAAAAATTGTTCATTTTGACCAAAGTTGACTTTTTGGTCAAAAGTTGACCCATTGGGTCAATGGGTGGTCGTTGGATAAAAAATTCACTATTTTGACCAAAGTTGACATTTCGGTCAAAAGTTGACTTATTTATTCAATGGGTTTACATTGGATCAAGGATTGACCATTTTGACTAAAGTTGATTTTTTGGTCAAAGATTAACTTTTAGATCAATAATAGAAGCAATAGGAGAAAAATTGACTATTTTGACAAAAATTGAATTTTGGTCAAAAGTTAACCACATTAGATCACGGGGTAGTCATTAGGTCGAGAAATTAACCATTTTAACCAAAGTTGACTTTTTTGTCAAAAGTTGACCTATTTGGTCAATAGTTGGTAATTTGGTTAAGAATTGACCATTTTGACCAAAGATGACTTTTTGGTCAATGAGTTGGTGATTAGGTCAAATATTGACCATTTTGACCAAAGTTGACTTTTTGGTCAAAAGTTGACTTATTGGTCAATGGGTGTTCATTAGGTCAAAAATTGACTATTTTGACCAAAATTGATTTTTTGGTTAAAAGTTGAACAATTGGATCAATAGGTTGGTCATTGGGTCATGGTTTGGCCATTTTGACCAAAGTTGACTTTTTGGTTAGAGAATGACTTATTGGGTCATTAATTGGTCATTAGTTAAAAAATTGTCTTTTTGTTAAAAGTTGACTTATTAGGCCAATGGGTTTGTCATTGTGTCAAAGATTGATCATTTTGGTCAAAGTTGACTTTTTGGTCAAAATTTGACTTATTGGGTGAATGGGTTGGTCATTGGGATAAGGATTGACAATTTTGACCAATGTTGACTTTTTGTTCAGAGATTGACTTTTTGGGTTAATAATTGGTCATTAGGTCAAAAATTGACTATTTTGACCAAAATTAACTTTTTGGTCAAAAGTTAACCTATTGGGTCTTTAGGTTAGTCATTGGGTCAAGGATTGATCGTTTTGACCAATGTTAACTTTTGTGTCAAAAGTTGACCTATCGAGTTAATGGGTTGGTCGTTGGGTTAAGGATTGACCATTTTGAACAAAGTTGACTTTTTTTATTAGAGATTGACTTATTGGGTCAATAGTTAGTTATTAGGTTCAAAATTGATTATTTTGTCCAAAATTAAATTTTTGGTCAAAAGTTGACCTATTTTCTTAACGGGGCAGTCACTAGTTTAGAAATTGACCATTAGGACCAAAGTTGATTTTTTGGTCAAAAATTGACTGTTGGTCAATGAATTGATAATTGGGTCAAGAAATGACCATTTAGACTGAAGATGACTTTTTGGTCAAAAGTTGATCTATTGAGTCAATGGGTTGGTCATTGGGTCAAAAATTGACCATTTTGACCAAAGTTGACTTTTTGGTCAAAAGTTGACTATTAGATTGATGGGTCGTCATTAGGTCAAAAATGGACTATTTTGACCAAATTTAACATTTTTGTTAAAAGTTGAGCTATTGGGTCAATTTGTTTGTCATTGGGTCAAAGATTGACTATTTTGACCAAAGTTAACTTTTTGGTCAGAGATTGACTTATTGAGTCAATAATTGGTCATTAGGTCAAAATTTTATTATTTTGACCAAAATTGATTTTTTTTGTCAAAAGTTAACCAATTGGGTCAGCGGGGTGGTCATTGGGTCAGAAACTTACAATTTTGTCCAAAGTTAACTTTTTGGTCAAAAGTTGACCTATTTAGTCAATTAGTTGGTAATTGAGTCAAGAATTGACCATTTTTGCCAAAGATGACTTTTTGGTCGAAAGTTGACCTATTGGGTCAATGGGTCAGAAATTGACCATTTTGACCAAGGTTGACTTTATGGTCAAAGGTTGACCTATTGGGTCAATGGGTTAGTCATTGGGTCAAGGATTGACAATTTTAACCAAAGTTGACTTTTTTGTCAAAAGTTGACCTTTTCGGTCAATCGGTTGGTCATTTGGTCAAGGATTGACCATTTTGACCAAAGTTGACTTTTTGGTCAGAGATTATGGGTCAATAATTGGTCTTTAATTCAAAAATTGACTATTTTGACGAAAATTGACTTTTTGGTCAAAGGTTGACTTATTAGCCAATGGGTTGGTCATTGGGTCAAGGATTGATCATATTGACCAAAGTTAACTTTTTGGTTAAATGTTGACCATTAGATTAACGGGTTGAGTCATTAGATTCGAGGATTGACCATTTTGACCAAAGTTGACTTTTTGGTCAGAGATTAAGTTACTGGGTCAATAATTAGTCATTAGGTAAAAAATTGACAAAAATTAATTTTGTTGTCAAAGTTGACCTATTGTGTCATTAGGTTGGTCATTGTGTCAAGGATTGACTATTTTGACTAAACTTCATTGGGTTAAAGATTGACCATTTTGACCAATGTTGACCTTTTGGTCAGATATTGGCTTATTGGGTCAATAATTGGTCATTAGGTTTAGAATTGACTAGTTTGATCATTGGGTCAAGGATTGGCCAATTTGACCAAAGTTGATCTTTTGGTCAAAAGTTGGCCTATTGGGTTAATGGGTTGGTCATTGGGTCATAAATTGCCCATTTTAACCAAACTTGACTTCTTGGTCAAAAGTTCACTTATTGGGTTAATGGGGTGGTCATTAGGTCAAAAATTGACAATTTTGAACAAAATTAACTTTTAGGTGAAAAGTTGACCTTTTGGGTCAATTAGTTGGTCATTGGGTCAAGGATTGACCATTTTGACCAAAGTTGACTTTTTGGTCAAAAGTTGACCTATTGGGTCAATGGGTTGGTCATTGAGCAAAAGATTGACAATTTTGACCAAAGTTAACTTTATGGTCAGAGATTGACTTATTGGGTCAATAATTGGTCATTTAGTAAAAAGTTGATCATTTTAACCAAAATTTAATTTTTGCTTAAAAGTTATCCCATTGGGTCAATTCGGTGTTCATTATGCCAGAAATTAACCATTTTGACCAAACTTGACTTTTTGTCAAAAGTTGACCTATTGGGTCAATGAGTTTGTCATTAGGTCAGAAATTGACAATTTTGACCAAACTTGAATGTTTTGTCTAAAGTTGACCTATTGGGTTAATGGATTGGTCATTATGTAAAAAATTAACTGTTTTGACCAAAATTGACTTTTTGGTTAAAAGCTGACCAATTGGGTCAATAGGTTGTTTATTGGGTCAAGGATTGACCATTTTGACCAAAGTTGCATTTTTGGTCAAAAGTTGACCTATTGGGTCAATGAGTTGGTTTTTGGGTCAAGGATTGACCATTTTGACCAAACTTGACCTCTTGGTCATTAGCTCAGAAATTAACCATTTTTTACCAAAGTTGACTTTTTGGTCAAAAGTTGACTTATTTGGTCAATGAGTTGTAATTCGGTCACGAATTGACCATTTTTACCCAAGATGACTTTTTGGTCAAAAGATGAGCTATTGGGTCAATGGGTTGGTCATTGGCTTAAAAATTAATCATTTTGACCGAAGTTGACTTTTTAATCAAAAGTTGACCTATTTGGTCAATGGGTGGTCATTAGGTCAAAAATTGATTGTTTTGACCAAAATTGACATTTTGGTCAAAAGTTGACCTATTAGGCCAATGGGTTGGTCTTTGGATCAATGATTGAACATTTTGACCAAAGTTGACATTTTGGTCAAAAGTTGATCTATTAGGTCAACATGTTGGACATTGGGTCAAGGATTAACCATTTTTACCATAGTTCACTTTTTGGTCACAGATTGGCGCACCGGTTCAATTATTGGTCATTAGGTCAAAAATTGACTATTTTGACCAAAATTGACTTTTTGGTCAAAAGTAGACCTGTTGGGTCAATGCGCTTGTCATTGGGTCAACGATCGACGATTTTGACGAAAGTTGACTTTTTAGTCAAAAGTTGACCTATTGGGTCAATGGGTTGGTGATTGGGTCAAGGATTGACCATTTCGACTAAAGTTGACTTATTGGTCAAATATTGAGTTCTTGGAGTCGATAATTGGTTATTAGATGCAAAAAATTGATTATTTTAATGAAAATTTAATTTTTTATCGAAGTTGACACATTGTGTCAGCGGTGAAGTCATTGGGTCAGAAATTGAACATTTTGACCAAAGTTGACATTTTGGTCAATGAGTTGGTAATTGGGTCAAGAATTGACCATTTTGACCAAAGATGACTTTTTTGTCAAAAGTTGACCTATTTGGTCAATGGGTTGGTCAATGGGTCAAAAATTTACCTTTTTGACCAAAGTTGAATATTTGGTCAAAAGTTGTCCTATTGGGTCAATGGGGGGGTCATTAGGTCCGAAAAAATGACTAGTTTAGCCAAAATTGACTTTTTGATCAAAAGTTGACCTATTGGGTCAATGGGTTCGTCATTGGGTCAATGATTGAGCATTTTGACCAAAGTTGACTTTCTGGTCAGAGAATGACTTATTGGGTCAATAATTGGTCACTAATTCAAAAATTGACTATTTTGGCCAAAATTAAATTTTTTGTCAAAAGTTGACCTATTAGGACAATGGATAGGTCATTGGGTGATGGATTGATCATTTTGACCAAAGTTGACTTTTTTGTCAAAAAATGACCTATTGGGTCATTGGTTGGTCATTGGGTCAAGGATTGACCACTTTGACCAAAGTAAACTTTTTTGTCAGAGATTGGCTTATTGGGTCAAAAATTGGTCATTAGGTCAAAAATTGTCTATTTTGACCAGAATTGACTTTTTCGTCAAAAGTTAACCTTTTGGGTCAATGGGTTGGTCATTGCGTCAAGGATTGACCATTGTGACAAAAGTTGACTTTTTGGTCAAAAGTTGACCTATTGAGTCAATGGGTTGGTCACTGGGTCAATGATTGACCATTTTGAACAAAGTTGACTTTTTAGTCAGAGATTGACTTATTGGGACAATAATCGGTCATTAGGTCAAAAATTGATTATTATGAAAAAAATTAAATTTTTGGTCAAAAGTTGACCCAGTGGGTCAACAGGATGGTCATTGAGTCAAAAATTGAGAATTTTGACCAAAATTGACTTTCTGGTCAAAAGTTGTCATATTTGGTCAAAAGTTGACCTATTTGGTCAGTGAGTTGGTAATTGGGTCAAAAATTGACCAATTTGATCGAATATGACTTTTTGGTCAAAAATTGATCTATTGGGTAAATGGTTTGGTAATTGGGTCAAAAATTAATCATTTTGACCAAAGTTGACTTTTTGGTCAAAAGTTGACCTATTAGGTCAATGGGTTGTCATTAGGAAAAAAAATTACCCTATTTTAACCAAAATTGACTTTTTTGTCAAAGTTGACCTATTGGGTTAATGGGTTTTTCATTGGGTCAAGGATTGTCCATTTTGACCAAAGTTCACTTTTGGTTAAAAGTTAACCCATTAGGTCAAAGGGGTGGTCATTGGGTCAGAAATTGACCATTTTGACTAAAGTTGACTTTTTGGTCAAAAGTTGATCTATTTGGTTAATGAGTTGGTAATTGGATCAAGAATTAACCATTTTGACCAAAAATGACTTTTTGGTCAAAAGTTGTTCTATTCGGTCATTGGGTCAAAAATTGTCCATTTTGACAAAGTTGACTTCTTGGTCAGAAGTTGACATATTGGGTCAATGAGTGGTCATTAAGTCAAAAATTGACTATTTTGACCAAATTTGACTTTTTGTTAAAAGTTGACCTATTGGGTCAAAGAGTTTGTCTTTAGGTTAAGCATTGACCAATTTAACCAAAGTTGACTTTTTGATCAGAGATTGACTTATTGGGTCAATAATTGGTCATTAGGTTAAAAATTGACTATTTTGACCAACATTTAATTTTTGTTCAAAATTTAACCCATTGGGTTAATGTGGAGGTCATTAGGTCAGAAATTGACCATTTTGACCAAAGTTGGCTTTTTGGGCAAAAGTTGACCTATTTGGTCAATGGTTTGGTAATTGGGTCAAAAATTGACCATTCTGACCAAAGATTACTTTATTGGTCAAAAGTTGACAAATTGGGTCAATGGGTTGGTCATTGGGTCAAAAATTGACAATTTTGACCAAAATTTACTTTTTGGTCAAAAGTTGGCCTATTGGGTCAATGGGTGTTCATTAGGTCTAAAATTGACTATTTTGACAAATATTGACTTTTTGGTCAAATGTTAACCTATTGGGTTGGGTCAATGGGTTTGTCGTTGGGTCAAGGTTTCGCCATTTTGACCAAAGTTGACTTTTTGGTCAAAGATTGACTTATTGAGTCAATAACTGGTCATTAATTCAAAAATTAACTAATTCGACAAAAAATTACTTTTTTGTCAAAAGTTGACCTATTAGGCCAATGTGTTGGTCTTTGGGTCAAGGATTGATCATTTTGACCAAAGTTGACTTTGTGGTCAAAAGTTGACCTATTGGGTCAATGGGTTGGTGATTGGGTCAAGGATTGACCATTTTGACCAAAGTTGACTTTTTGGTCAGAGATTGATTTATTGGGTCAATGGGTTGGTTAGTGGTTCAAGGATTGACCAGTTTGACCAAAGTTAAGTTTTTGGTCAAAAGTTGACCTATTGGGTCAACGGGTTGGTCATTGGGTTAAGGATTGACCATTTTGATCAAAGTTGACTTTTTGGTCAAAAGTTGACATATTGGGTCAATGGGTTGGTCATTATATCAAAAGTTGAATTTTTGGACATAGATTGACTTACTGGGTCAATAATTGGTCAGTATATCAAAAATTGATTATTTTGACAAAAATTAAATTTTTGGTGAGATGTTGATCCTTTTGTTCAACGGGAAGGTCATTGGGTCAGAAATTGACCATTTTGATCAAAATTGACTTTTTGGTCAAATGTTAACATATTTGGTCAATGCGTTTATAATTGGGTTAAGAATTGACCATTTTGACCAAAGATGACTTTTTGGTCAAAAGTTGATCTATCTGGTTAATGGGTTGGTCAATGGGTCAAAAATTGAACATTTTGCCCAAAGTTGACTTTTTGGTCAAAAGTTAACCTATTGGGTCAAAGGGTGGTCATTAGGTTAAAAATTGACTATTTTGACCAAAATTGACTTTTGGTCAAAAGTTAACCTATTGGGTCAATGGGTTTGTCATTGGGTCAAGGATTGACCATTTTGACCAAAGTTAACTTTTTGGTCAGAAATTGACTTATTGGGTCAATAATTAGTTATTAATTCAAAAATTGACTATTTTTACAAAAATTAAGTTTTGCTGAGAAGTTGACCTATTAGGCCAATGGGTTGGTTTTTGGGTCATGGGTTGATCATTATGACCAAAGTTGATTTTTTCGTCAAAAGTTGACCGATTGGGTCAATGGGTTTGTCATTGGGTCAAGGGTTGACCATTTTGACCAAAGTTCACTTTTTTGTTAAAAGTTGATATATTAGGTCAAAAGGTTTGTCATTGAGTCAAAAATTGACCATTTTGACCAAAGTTGACTTTTTAGTTTAAATATGACCTATTGTGTCAATGTGTGGTCATTCGGTAAAAAATTGACAATTTTGACCAAAATTAACTTTTTGTACAAAAGTTGACCTATTGGGTCAATAGGTTGGTCATTGGGTCAAGATTTGACCATTTTGACCAAAGTTGTCTTTTTGGTCAAAAGTTGACCTGTTGGGTCAATGGGTTGGTCATTGGGTGAGGGATTGACAATTTTGAACAAAGCTGACTTTTTGGTCGGTTATTAACTTATTGGGTCAATAATTGGTCATTAGGTCAAAAATTGACTATTTTGAGTATTTTGAGCAAAGATGAATTTTTGGTCAAAAGTTAACCCATAGGGTTAATGAGGTGGTCATTGGGTCAGAAATTGACCATTTTCCCGAAAGTTGACTTTTTGGTCAAAAGTTGACCTATTTGGTCAATGATTTGGTTATTGGGTCAAGAATTGACCATTTTGACAGAAGATGTTATTTTGGTCGAAAAGTTGATCTATTGGTCAATCGGTTGGTCATTGAGTTAAATATTGATCGTTTTGACCAAAGTCGACTTTTGGTCAAAAGTTGCTCTACTGGGTCAATGGGTAGTCATTAGGTTAAAAATTGACTCTTTTGACATAAATTGGCTTTTTGGTCAAAAGTTGACCTATTAGGTCAATGGGTTTGTCATTGAGTCAAGGATTGACCATTTTGACCAAAATTAACTTTTTGGTCATATATTGACTTATTGAGTCAAAAATTGGTCAATAGTTAAAAATTTACTATTTTGGCCAAAATTGAATTTTTGGTCAAGAGTTAACTCATTCGGTCAACGGGGTGGTCATTGGGTCAAAAATTGACCATTTTGACCAAAGTTGACTTTTTAATCAAAAGTTGACCTATTTGGTCAATGAGTTGGTAATTTGGTCAACAATTGACCATTTTGACCGAATATGACTTTTTCATCAAAAGTTGGCCTATTTGGTTAAGGGGTTGGTCATTGAGTAGAAAATTAACCATTTTGACCAAAGTTGACTTTTTGGTCAAAAGTTGACCTATTGGGTCAATGAGTGGTCACTTGGTCAAAAATTGACTATTTTGACAAAAATTGACTTTTGGTCAAAAGTTAACTTATTGTGTTAATGTGTTTGTCAATCTGTCATGGATTGACAATTTTTTACCAAAGTTGACTTTTTGTTAAGAAGTCGACTTATTGGGTCGATAATTGGTCATTAATTCTAAAATTATCTATTTTGACCAAAATTGACTTTTTGGTCGAAAGTTGACTATTAAGTGAAATGGATTGGTCATTGGGTCAAGGATTGATCATTTTGACGAAAGTTGACTTTTTGGTCAAAAGTTGGCCAATTTGGTCAATGGGTTTGTCATTGGGTCAAGGATTGACCATTTTGACCAAAGTTGACTTTTTGGTCAAATATTGACTTCCTAGGTTAATAATTGGCCATTAGGTAAAAAATTTACTTTCTTGACCAAAATTAACTTTTTGGTCAAAAGTTGACCTATATGGTCAATGGGATGGACATTGGGTCAAGGATTGACCATTTTGACCAAAGTAGACTTTTTGGTCAAAAAGTTTACCTATTGTATCAATTGGGTGGTCATTAGGTAAAAAATTGACTACTTTGACCAAAATTGACTTTTTGGCCAAAAGTTGACCTATTAGGCCAATGTGTTGGTCATTATGTCAATAATTTACTATTTTGACCAAAATTGACTTTTTGGTCAAAAGTTGACCTATTGGGTTAAAGATTAACCATCTTGACCATAGTTGACTTTTTGGTCAAAAGTTGACCAATTAGGTCAATGAGTTGGTCATTCGGTCAAGGAATGACCATTTTGATCAAAGTTAAATTTTTGGTCAGAGATTGACTTATTTGGTCAATAATTGGTCATTAGGTTAAAATTTGGCAATTTGACCAAAATTGATTTCTTGGTCAAAAGTTGACATATTGGGTCAATGGGATGGTGTTTGGGTCAGTGATTGATCATTTATGCCAAAGTTTACTTTTTGGTTAAAAGTTGACCTATTGTGTCAATGGGTTGGTCATTGGGTCAGAAATTGACCATTTTTACTAAAGTTGACTTTTTGGTAAAATGTTGACCTATTGTGTAAATGGGCGGTCATTAGGTCAAAAATTAACTATTTTGACCAAAATTGACTTTTTGGTCAAAAGTTGATGTATGGTTCAATGGGTTGGTCATTCGGTCAAGGTTTGACCATTTTGACCAACTTTGTCATTTTGGTCAAAAGTTGACCTATTGGGTCAATGAGTTGGTCATTAAGTCAAGGATTGACCATTTTGACCAAAGTTGACTTGTTAGTCAGAGATTGAGTTATTGGGTCAATAATTGGTCATTAGGTCAAAAATTGACTATTTTTAACAGAATTAAATTTTTGGTCAAAGGTTGAGTCATTGGGTCAACAGGGTGGTCACTGGGTCAGAAATTGACAATTATGACCAAAGTTGACTTTTTGGTTAAAAGCTGACCTATTTGGTCAATAAGTTGGTAATTAGGTCAAGGGTGGTCATTAAGTCAAAAATTGACCATTTTGACCGAAGCTGACTTTTAGGTCAAAAGTTGATCTATTGGGTAAAAAATTGATCATTTTGACCAAAGTTAACTTTTTGGTCAAAAGTTGACATATTTGGTCAAAGGGTGGTCATTAAGTCAAAAATTGACTATTTTGACCAGAATTAACTTTTTGGTCAAAAGTTGACCTATTGGTTCAATAGTTTTGTCATTGTGTCAAGGATTGACCATTTTGACCAAAATTGACTTTTTCGTCAGAGATAGACTTATTGGGCCCATAATTGGTCATTAGGTTAAAAATTGACTATTTTGGCGAAAATCAAATTTTTTGTTAAAAGTTAACCCGTTAAGTCAACGGGGTTGTCAGTGGGTCAGGATTTGACCATTTTGACCAAAGTTGACTTCTTGGTCAAAAGTTGACCTATTTGATCAAAGAGTTAGAAATTTGGATAAGAATTGACCATTTTTACCAAAGATTACTTTTTGGTTAGAAGTTGACCTTTTGGGTCAATGAGTTGGTCATCGGGTCAAACATTGACCACTTTGATGAAAGTTGACTTTTTAGTCAAAAGTTGACTGTTAGATCGATATGGTGCATTCATTAGGCAAAAAATTAACTCTTTTGACCAAAATTAACTTTTTGGTCAATAGTTGACTTATTGGGTAAATAAGTTTGTCATTGGGCAAAGATTGGCTATTTTATCCAAAGTTGACTTTTTTTCTAGAGCTTGACTTATTGGGTCAATAATTGGTCATTAATTCAAAAATTGACTATTTTGGCATAAATTGACTTTTTAGTCAAAAGTTGACCTATTAGGTCAATGGGTTGGTCATTGGGTCAAGGATTGATCATTTTGACTAGAGTTGACTTGTGTGTCAAAAGTTGACCTATTGGGTCAATGGGTTGGTCATTGGGTCAAGGAATGACCTTTTTGACTAAATTGACTTTTTGGTTAGAGGTTGGCTTACTGGGTCAATAAATAGTCATTCGATCAAAAATTGTCTTTTTTGACCAAAATTGACTTTTTGGTCAAAAGTTAACCAATTGGGTCAATGGGTTGGTCATTGGATCAAGAATTGACCGTATTGACCAAAGTTGACTTTTTGGTCAAAAGTTGACCATTGGGTCAATGGGTTGGTCAATTTTGTCAAGGATTGACCCTTTTGACCAAAGTTAACTTTTTAGCTAGAGATTGACTTATTGACTCAATAATTGGTCATTAGGTCAAAATTTGATTATTTTGACCAAAATTGACTTTTTTGTCAAAAATTAACCCTTTGGGTCAATGGGGTGGTTGTTATGTCAGAAATTGACAACTTTGACTAAGGTTTACTTTTCGGTCAAAAGTTGACCTATTTAGGTCGATTTTATGGTCATTAGGTCAAAAATTGACAATTTGACCAAAATTGAATTTTTAGTCAAAAGTTGACCTATTGGGTTAATGGGTTGGTTATTTGGTCAATGATTGATAATTTTGGCCAAAGTTGAATTTTTGGTTAAAAGTTCTCCTATTGGGTCAATGGGTTGGTCATTGGGTCAGAAATTGACCATTTTGATCAAAGTTGACTTTTTGGTCAAAAGTTTACCTATTGTGTTAATTGGTGGTCATTAGGTCAAAAATTGAATATTTTGACCAAAATTGACTTTTTAGTCATATGTTGACCTATTGGGTCAATGGGTTGGTCATTGGGTCAAGGTTTGACCATTTTGACCAAAGTTGTCTTTTTGGTCAAAAGTTGACCGATTAGGTCAATAGGTTAGTCATTGGGTCAAGGATTGACCATTTTGACCAAAGTTGACTTGTTGGTTATATATTGACTTATTGAGTCAATAATTGGTCATTAGGTCAAAGATTGACTATTTTTAACAAAATTAAATTTTTGGTCAAAAGTTGACCATTTGGTCAATCGGGGTGGTCTTTCGGTCGAAATTGAACATTTTGATAAAAGTTAAGTTTTTGGCGATGAGTTAGTAATTAGATTGAGCGTTGACCATTTTGACCAAAGGTGACTTTTTGCTCAAAAGTTGGTCTATTAGATCAATGGGTTGGTCATTGGGTCAAAAATTGTTCATTTTGACGAAAGTTGACTTTTTCGTCAAAAGTTGACCCATTGGGTCAATGGGTGGTCATTGGATAAAAAATTCACTATTTTGACCAAAGTTGACTTTTCGGTCAAAAGTTGACTTATTTGTTCAATGGGTTTGCATTGGATTAAAGATTGACCATTTTGACTAAAGTTGACTTTTTGGTCAAAGATTAACTTATTAGATCAATAATTGATCAATAGGTGAAAAATTGACAATTTTGACAAAAAATGAATTTTTGGTCAAAAGTTAACCCATTGGGTCACGGGGTGGTCGTTGGGTCAGAAATTAGCCATTTTAACCAAGGTTGACTTTTTGGTCAAAAGTAGACCTAGTTGGTCAAAAGTTGGTAATTTGGTTAAGAATTGACCATTTTGACCAAAGATGACTTTTTGGTCAATGAGTTGGTGATTGGGTTAAATATTAACCATTTTGACCAAAGTTGACCTTTTGGTCAAAAGTTGACCTATTGGTCAATGGGTGTTCATTAGGTAAAAAATTGACTATTTTAATCGAAATTGATTTTTTGGTTAAAAGTTGAACAATTAGATCAATAGGTTGGTCATTGGGTCATGGTTTGGCCATTATGACCAAAGTTGACTTTTTGGTTAGAGAATGACTTATTGGGTCAATAATTGGTCATTAGTTAAAAAATTGATTTTTTGTCAAAAGTTGACTTATTAGGCCAATGGTTGGTCATTTTGTCAAAGATTGATCATTTTGGCCAAAGTTGACTTTTTGGTCAAATTTTGACCTATTGCGTGAATGGGTTGGTCATTGAGTTAAGGATTGACCATTTTGACCATTGTTGACTTTTTGGTCAGAAATTGGCTTACTGGGTCAATAATTGGTCATTAGGTCAAAAATTGACTATTTTGACCAAAATTAACTTTTTGGTCAAACGTTAACCTATTGGGTCATTGGGTTGGTCATTGGGTCAAGGATTGATCGTTTTGACCAATGTTAAATTTTGTATCAAAAGTTGACCTATTGGGTTAACGGGTTGGTCGTTGGGTCAAGGATTGACCATTTTGAACAAAGTTAACTTTTTTTGATACAGATTGACTTTTTGGGTCAATAGTTGGTTATTAGGTCAAAAATTGATTATTTTGTCCTAAATTAAATTTTTGGTCAAAAGTTGACCTATTTTTTCAATGGGGCAGTCACTAGTTCAGAAATTGACCATTATGACCAAAATTGACTTTTTGGTCAAAAATTGACCTATTTATGTAATGAGTTGATAATTGGGTCAATGGGTGGTCATTGGATCAAACTGAAGATGTCTTTTTGGTCAAAAGTTGATCTATTGAGTCAATGGGTTGGTCATTGGGTCAAAAACTGACCATTTTGACCAAAGTTGACTTTTTGGTCAAAAGTTGACCTATTGGGTCAATGGGTCGTCATTAGGTCAAAAATTGACTATTTTGACCAAATTTAACTTTTTGGTTAAAAGTTGACCTATTGGGTCAATGTGTTTGTCATTGGGTCAAAGGTTGACCATTTTGACCAAAGTTGACTTTTTGGTCAGAGATTGACTTATTGAGTCAATAATTGGTCATTAGGTCAAAAATTTATTATTTTGACGAAAATTGATTTTTTGGTCAAAAGTTAACCAATTGGGTCAGCGGGGTGGTCATTGGGTCAGAAACTTACAATTTTATCCAAAGTTAACTTTTTGGTCAAAAGTTGACCTATTTAGTCAATTAGTTGGTAATTGAGTCAAGAATTGACCATTTTGGCCAAAGATGATTTTTTTGTCAAAAGTTGACCTATTGGGTCAATGGGTCAGAAATTGACCATTTTGACCAAGGTTGACTTTTTGGTCAAAGGTTGACCTATTTGGTCAATGGGTTAGTCATTCGGTCAAGGATTGACAATTTTAACAAAAGTTGACTTTTTTGTCGAAAGTTGACCTTTTCGGTCAATCGGTTGGTCATTTGGTCAAGGATTGACCATTTTGACCAAAGTTGACTTTTAGGTCAGAGATTAACTTATTGGGTCAATAATTGGTCTTTAATTCCAAAATTGACTATTTTGACCATAATTGACTTTTTCGTCAAAACTTGACCTATTAGCCAATGAGTTGGTCATTGGGTCAAGGATTGATCATTTTGACCAAAGTTAACTTTTTGGTTAAAAGTTGACCTATTGGGTCAACGGGTTCGTCATTGGGTCAAGGATTGACCTTTTTGACCAAAGTTGACTTTTTGGTCAGAGATTAAGTTACTGGGTCAATAATTAGTCGTTAGGTAAAAAATTAATTATTTTGACCAAAATTGACTTTTTGGTCAAAAGTTAACATATTTGGTCAATGAGTTGGTCATTGGGTCAGGGATTGACCATTTTGACCAAAGTTGACTTTTTGGTTAAAACTTGACCAATTGGGTAAATTGGGTGGTCATTAGGTAAAAAATTTACTATTTTGTCAAAAATTGACTTTTTGGTCAAAAGTTGACTTATTGGGCCAATGAGTTGGTCATCATTTTAAAAATTAACTATTTTGACGAAAAGTTGACCTATCACGTCGTTGGGTCAATAGGTTGGTCTTTGGGTCAAGGATTAACCATTTTGACCATAGTTGACTTTTTATCAGAGATTGACTTATTCGGTCAATAATTACTCATTAGGTCAAAAATTGACTATTCTTAGCAAAATTGAATTTTTGATCAAAAGTTGACCCATTGGGTCAATGATTTGGTCATTGGGTCATAAATTGATCATTTTGACCAAAGTTGACTTTTGCTCAAAAGTTGACCTATTGGGTTAATGGGGTGGTCATTAAGTAAAAAATTAACTATATTGGTCAAAAGCTGACCTATTGTGTCAATGGGTTGGTCATTGTGTCAAGGATTGATTATTTTGAGTAAAGTTTACTTTTTGGTCAAAAGTTGACATATTGGGTCAATAGGTTGGTCATTGGGTCAAGGAATGACCATTTTGACCAAAGTTAACCTTTTGTTCAGAGATTAACTTATTGGGTCATTAATTGCTCATTATGTCATAAATTGACTATTTTGGTCAAAAGTTAACCTATTTGGTCTGTAGGTGGGTCATTAGGTCAAGGATTGACCATTTTGAATAAAGTTGACTTTTAGGTCAAAAGTTGACCTATTGGGTTAATGGGTTGGTCAATACGTCAGAAATTGGCCATTTTAACCAAACTTCTTTTTTGTCTAAAGTTGGTTTATTGGGTTAATGGGGCGGTCAATAGGTCAAAAATTGTCAATTTTGACCAAAATTAACTTTTTGGTCAAAAGTTGACCTATTGGGTCAATGGGTTGGTCATTAGGTCAAGGATTGACCATTTTGACAAAAATTGACTTTTTGGTCAAAAGTTGACCTATAGGGTTAATGGGTTTTTCATTGAGTAAAAGATTGACAATTTCGACCAAAAATTGATCATTTTGGCGAAAGTTGACTTTTTGATTAAAAGTTGACCTATTGGGTCATTTGTTGGTCATTGGGTCAGAAATTGACCATTTTGATGAAAGTTGACTTTTTTGTTAAAAGTTGACCTATTGCGTTCAAAAATTGAGTTTTTTGACCAAAATTGACTTTTTGGTCAAAAGTTGACATATTGGGTCAATGGGTTGGTCATTGGGTCAAGGTTTGACTATTTTGACCAAAGTTGTCTTTTTGGACAAAAGTTAACCTATTGGGTCAAAGAGTTGGTCATTGGGTCAAGGATTGACCATTTTAACCAAAGTTGACTTGTTGGTCAGTGATTGACTTATTGGGTCAAAAATTGGTCATTATGTAAAAAATTGACTATTTTTAAGAAAATTAGATTGTTGGTCAAAAGTTGACCCATTGGGTTAACGGTGTGGTCATTGGGTGAGAAATTGACCATTTTCACCAAAGCTGACTTTTGGGTGAAAAGTTGACCTATTTAGTCATTGAGTTGGTAATTGGGTCAAGAATTGATCATTTTGACCAAAGATGACTTTTTGGTCAAAAGTTCATCTATTGGGTCATTGAGCTGGTTTTTGGGTCAAAAATTGACCATTTTGACCAAAGTTGACTTTTTGGTCAAAAGTTGACCTATTGAGTCAATGGGTGGTCATTAAGTCAAAAATTGATTATTTTTACCAAAATTAATTTTCTGTTAAAAGTTGACCTATTTGATTAATGGGTTTATCATTGGGTCAAGGATTGATCATTTTAACCAAAGTTGACTTTTTGGTTAGAGATTGACTTATTGGGTCAATAATTCGTCATTAGGTCAAAAATTTACTAGTTTGACCAAAATTGAATTTTTTGTCAAAAGTTAACCCATTGGGTCAACAGGATGGACACTAGGACAGAAATTCACCATTTTAACCAAAGTCGACTTTTTGGTCGAAAGTTGACTTATTTGGTCAATGAGTTGGTAATTTGGTTAAGAATTGACCATTTTGAACAAAGACGACTTTTTGGTCTAAAGTTAAACTATTGGGTCAATGAGTTAAAAATTGACCATTTTGATCAAAGTTGACTTTTTTGTCAAAAGTTGACCATTGTGTCAATGGGTGTTCTTTAGGTTAAAAAATTTACTATTTTCACCAAAATTGACTTTTTGGTCATAGGTTGACTTATTGGGTCAATGAGTTTGTCATTAGATCAAGGGTTGACCATTTTGACCAAAGTTGACTTTTTTGTCAGATATTGATATATTGAGTCAATAATTGGTCATTAATTCAAAAATTTACTATTTTGACCAAAACTGACTTTTTGGTTTAAAGTTGACCTATTAGGCCAATGGGTTGGTTATTAGGTCAAGGATTGATTATTTTGACCAAAGTTGACTTTTTAGCCAAAAGTTGACCTATTGGGTCAATGGGTTTGTGAGGGTCAATGATTGACCATTTTGACTAAAATTGACTTTTTGGTCTAAGATTGACTAATTGGGTGAATAATTGGTCATTAGGTCAAAAATTGACTATTTTGACCAAAATTGAATTTTTGGTCAAAAGTTAACCTATTAAGTGAACGGGGAGGTCATTGGGTCAGAAATCGACCATTTTGCCAAAGTTGACTTTTTGGTCAAGAGTTGACCATTTGGTCAATGAGTTGGTAATTGGGTCAAAAATTGACAATTTTGACCCAAATTGAATTTCTAGTCAAAAGTTGACCTATTTGGTCAATGGATTAGTCATTAGGTGACGGATTGACCATTTTGACCAAAGTTGACTTTTTGGTCAAAAGTTGACTTATTGGGTCAATGGGTTGGTCATTGAGTTACAAATTAACCATTTTGACCAAAATTGACTTTTTAGTCTAAAGTTGACCTATTAGGTAACTTGGTTAGTCATTGGTCAAGGATTAACCATTTTGACCAAAGTTGACTTTTAAGTCAGAGAATGACTTTTTAGTCAATAATTAGTCATTAGGTAAAAAATTGACAAATTTGATCAAAATTGAATTTTTGGTCAAAAGTTGATCCATTGGGTCAATGAGGTGGTCATTTGGTCAGAAATTAACCTTTTTACTAGAGTTAACTTTTTGTTCAAAAGTTGACTTAATGGTTCAATGGGGTGGTGTTTAGGTCAAAAATTGACTTTTTGATCAAAAATTGACCTATTGGGTCAATTGGTTGGTCATTGGGTCAAGGATTGACCACTTTGACCAAAGTTAATTTTTTGGTCAAAACTTCACCAATTGGGTCGATGGGTTGGTCATTGGGTCAAGGATTAACCATTTTGACCAAAGTAGATTTTTTTGTCAGAGATTGACTGATTGGGTCAATAATTGGTCAGTAGGTCAAACATTTAATATTTTGACCAAAACTGAATTTTTGATCCAAAGTTGACCTATTGGGTCAATGGGTTGGTCAATGGGTTAATGATTGACCATTTTGACCAAAGTTGAATTTTTGGTCAAAAGTTGACCTATTGGATCAATGGGTTGGTCATTGGGTCTAGGATAGACCATGTTGACCAAAGTTAACATTTTGGTCAGAAGTTGACCTGTTTGGTTAATGGGTTGGTCATTAGATCAAGGATTGACAATTTTGACCAAAGTTGACTTTTTGGTCAGAGATTGACTTTTTGGGTCAATAACTAGTCATTAATTTAAAATCTGACTATTTTGACAAAAATTAACATTTTGGTTAAATGTTGACCTTTTAGGACAATGGGTCTATCATTGACTCAAGGATTAACCATTTTGGCAAAACTTGACATTTTAGTCAAAGATTGACTTAGTGGGTCAATAATTGGAAATTAGGTCAAAAATTGATTATTTTAACCAAAATTCACTTTTTGGTCAAAACTTGACCCATTGCTTTAATGGGACGGTAATTATGTCCGAAATTGACCATTCTGACAAAATTTGACTTTTTGGTCAAAAGTTGACCTTTTCGGTCAATGAGGCGGTTATTAGGTCAAAAATTGAATATTTTGACCAAAATTGACTTTTAGGTCAAAACTTGTCTTTTTGGGTCAATGAGTTAGTTGGTCATTGGGTCAAGAATTGACCATTTTGACCAAAGTTGACTTTTTGGTCAAAAGTTGACCTATTGGGTCAATGGGTTGGTCATTGGGTCAAGGATTGACCATTTTGACAATGTTGAATTTTTGGTCGAAAGTAGACCTATTGAGTCAATAATTGGTCATTAAGTCAAAATTTTATTATTTTGACAAAAATTGACTTTTTGGACAAAACTCGATCAATTGGGTCTGTAGGTTGGTCATTGGGTCAAAGATTTACCATTTTGACCAAAGTTGACTTTTTGGTCAAAAGTTGACCAATGGGGTCAATGGGTTTTTCATTGGGTCAAGGATTGACCATTATGACTAAAGTTGAGTTTTTGGTCAGAGATTGACTTATTGGGTTAATAATGGGTCATAAGGTCAAAAATTGACTATTTTGTCCAAAATTGACTTTTTATTCAAAAGTTGATCTTTTGAGTCGTTGGTCATTGGGTTCGAGATTGACGATTTTGACCAAAGTTGGTTTTTTGGTCAAAAGTTGACCTATTGGGTCAATGGGTTGGTCATTGGGTCAAAATTTGACCATTTTGACCATAGTTGACTTTTTGGTCAAAAGTTGACTTATTTGTTCAATGGGTGGTCATTAAGTTAAAATTTGATTATTTTGTCTAAAATTGACTTTTTGATCAAAAGTTGACAGATTGGGTCAATGGGTTGTCATTGGGTCAAGGTTTGCCCATTTTAACCAAAGTTGACTTTTTGGTCAAAAGGTTATATATTATTTCAAGGGGTTGGTCATTGGGTTAGAAATTGACCATTTTTACCAAATTTGACTTTTTGGTCAAAAGTTCACCTATTTGGTCAATGGATTTGTCATTAGGTCAAAGATTAATCATTTTGACCAAAGTTGACTGTTTGGTAAGAGATTGACGTACTGGGTCAATAAATGGTCATTAGGTCAAAAATTAATTATTTTGACCAAAATTGACATTCTGGTTAAAAGGTTACCTAATGAGTCTATGGGTTCGTCATTGGGTCAAGATTGACCATTTTGACCAAAGTTGACTTATTGCGTCAATAAGTTAGTCATTGGGTCAGAAATTGCCATTTTGACCAAACAGACCAAACTTGACTTTTTTGTCAAAAGTTGACGTATTGGGTAAATGTAGTGGTCATTAGGTAAAAAATTGACTATTTTGACCAAAATTGACTTTTTGGTCAAAAGTTGACTATTGGGTCAATGAGTTGGTCATTGGGTCGAGGATTGACCATTTTGACCAAAGTTGAGTTTTTGGTCGAAAGTTAACCTGTTAGATTCGATGAGTTGTTTATTGGGTTAAGGATTGATTATTTTGACCAAAGTTGACTTTTTGGTCATTGGGTCAGAAATTAACCATTTTGACGAAAGTTGACTTGTTGGTCAAAAGTTCATCTATTTGGTCAATAAGATGTTCATTAGGTCAAAAATTCACTTTTTTTACCAAAATTTACTTTTTTTGTCAAAAATCCATTAGGTCAAAAGTTGGTCATTGGGTCAGAAAATGACAATTTTAACTAAAGTTGACTTTTTGGTCAAAAGTTGACCTATTGAGTCATTGGGTGGTTATTAGGTTAAAAATTGACTTTTTGACCAAAATTGACTTTTTAACCAAAATTGACTTTTTGGTCAAAAGTTGACCAATTGGGTCAATGTCTATGTCATTGGTTCAAGGATTAACCATTTTGACCAAAGTTCACTTTTTGGTCAAAAGTTGACCTATTGGGTCAATTGGTTGGTCATTGGTTGAGGATTGATCATTTTAACCAAAGTTGACTTTTTTTTCAAAAGTTGACCTATTGCGTCAAAGGGTTGGTCATTGGCTCAAAGATTGACCATTTTGGCCAAAGTTCACTTGTTGGGTCAATAATTGGTCATGAGGTCAAAAATTAACTACAATGACCAAAATTGATTTTTTGGTCAAAGTTGACCTATTGGGTCATTGGGTCAAGGATTGACCATTTTGACTAAAGTTGACTTTTTGGTCAAAAGTTGAACGATTGGGTCAGTGGGTTGGTCATTGGGTCAGAAATTGACCATTTTAACCAAAGTTGACTTTTTGGTCAAAAGTTGATTTATTGGGTCAATAAGTTGGTCATTGGGTCAAGGATTGACAATTTTGACCAAAGTTGACTTTTTGGTTAGAGTTTGACTTACTAGGTAAATAATTGTTCAATAGGTCAAAATTGAGTATTTTAAACAAAATTGACTTTTTGGTCAAAAGTTGACCTATTGGGTCAATGGGTTGGTCATTGGGTCAAGGATTGACCATTTTGACAATGTTGAATTTTTGGTCAAAAGTAGACCTATTGAGTCAATAATTGGTCATTAAGTCAAAATTTTATTATTTTGACAAAAATTGACTTTTTGGACAAAACTCGATCAATTGGGTCTGTAGGTTGGTCATTGGGTCAAAGATTTACCATTTTGACCAAAGTTGACTTTTGGTCGAAAAGTTGACCAATGGGGTCAATGGGTTTTTCATTGGGTCAAAGATTGACCATTATGACTAAAGTTGAGTTTTTGGTCAGAGATTGACTTATTGGGTTAATAATGGGTCATAAGGTCAAAAATTGATTATTTTGTCCAAAATTGACTTTCTATTCAAAAGTTGACTTATTGAGTCGTTGGTCATTGGGTCAAGAATTGACGATTTTGACCAAAGTTGACTTTTTGGTCAAAAGTTGACATATTGGGTCAATGGGTTGGTCATTGGGTCAAAATTTGACCATTTTGACCATAGTTGACTTTTTGGTCAAAAGTTGACTTATTTGGTCAATGGGTGGTCATTAAGTTAAAATTTGATTATTTTGTCTAAAATTGACTTTTTGATCAAAAGTTGACAGATTGGGTCAATGGGTTGTCATTGGGTCAAGGTTTGCCCATTTTAACCAAAGTTGACTTTTTGGTCAAAAGGTTATCTATTATGTCGAGGTTGGTCATTGGGTTAGAAATTGACCATTTTTACCAAATTTGACTTTTTGGTCGAAAGTTCACTTATTTGGTCGATGGATTTGTCATTAGGTCGAAGATTAATCATTTTGACCAAAGTTGATTTGTTTGGTAAGAGATTGACGTCTTCGGAGTCAATAAATGGTCATTAGGTCGAAAATTAATTATTTTGACCAAAATTGACATTACGGTTAAAAGGTTACCTAATGAGTCTATGGGTTCGTCATTGGGTCAAGATTGAGTAATTTGACCAAAGTTGACTTATTGATCAAAAGTTGACTTATTGCGTCGATAAGTTAGTCATTGGGTCGAAATTGCCATTTTGACCAAACGGACCAAACTTGACTTTTTGTCGAAAGTTGACGTATTGGGTCAATGTAGTGGTCATTAGGTAAAAATTGACTATTTTGACCAAAATTGACTTTTTGGTCAAAAGTTGACTTATTGGGTCAATGAGTTGGTCATTGGGTCGAGGATTGACCATTTTGACCAAAGTTGAGTTTTTGGTCAAAAGTTAACCTATTGGATTCAATGAGTTGTTTATTGGGTTAAGGATTGACAATTTTGACCAAAGTTGACTTTTTGGTCATTGGGTCGGAAATTAACCATTTTGACGAAAGTTGACATGTTGGTCGAAAGTTCATCTTATTTGGTCAATAAGATGTTCATTAGGTCAAAAATTCACTTTTTACAAAAATTTACTTTTTTTGTAAAAAATCCATTGAGTCGAAAGTTGGTCATTGGGTCAGAAAATGACAATTTTAACTAAAGTTGACTTTTTGGTCAAAAGTTGACCTATTGAGTCATTGGGTGGTTATTAGGTTAAAAATTGACTTTTTGACCAAAATTGACTTTTTGGTCAAAAGTTGACCAATTGGGTCAATGTCTATGTCATTGGTTCAAGGATTAACCATTTTGACCAAAGTTCACTTTTTGGTCAAAAGTTGACCTATTGGGTCAATTGGTTGGTCATTGGGTCAAAGATTGACCATTTTGACAATGTTGAATTTTTGGTCAAAAGTAGACCTATTGAGTCAATAATTGGTCATTAAGTCAAAATTTTATTATTTTGACAAAAATTGACTTTTGGACAAAACTCGATCAATTGAGTCCGTAGGTTGGTCATTGGGTCGAAGATTTACCATTTTGACCAAAGTTGACTTTTTGGTCGAAGTTGACCGATGGGGTCGATGGGTTTTTCATTGGGTCAGGATTGACCATTATGACTAAAGTTGAGTTTTGGTCAGAGATTGACTTATTGGGTTAATAATGGGTCATAAGGTCAAAAATTGACTATTTAGTCCAAAATTGACTTTCTATTCAAAAGTTGATCTATTGAGTCGTTGGTCATTGGGTCAAGAATTGACGATTTTGACCAAAGTTGACTTTTGGTCAAAAGTTGACCTATTGGGTCAATGGGTTGGTCATTAGGTCAAAATTTGACCATTTTGACCATAGTTGACTTTTTGGTCAAAAGTTGACTTATTTGGTCAATGGGTGGTCATTAAGTTAAAATTTGATTATTTTGTCTAAAATTGACTTTTTGATCAAAAGTTGACAGATTGGGTCAATGGGTTGTCATTAGGTCAAGGTTTGCCCATTTTACCCAAAGTTGACTTTTTTGTCAAAAGGTTATCTATTATGTCAAGGGGTTGGTCATTGGGTTAGAAATTGACCATTTTTACCAAATTTGACTTTTTGGTCAAAAGTTCACCTATTTGGTCAATGGATTTGTCATTAGGTCAAAGATTAATCATTTTGACCAAAGTTGACTGTTTGGTAAGAGATTGACGTCTTTAGATTGATAAATGGTCATTAGGTCAAAAATTAATTATTTTGACCAAAATTGACATTCTGGTTAAAAGGTTACCTAATGAGTCTATGGGTTCGTCATTGGGTCAAGATTGACCATTTTGACCAAAGTTGACTTATTGATCAAAAGTTGACTTATTGCGTCAATAAGTTAGTCATTGGGTCAGAAATTGCCATTTTGACCAAACAGATCAAACTTGACTTTTTGTCGAAAGTTGACGTATTGGGTAAATGTAGTGGTCATTAGGTAAAAAATTGACTATTTTGACCAAAATTGACTTTTTGGTCGAAAGTTGACTTATTAGATCGATGAGTTGGTCATTGGGTCGAGGATTGACCATTTTGACCAAAGTTGAGTTTTTGGTCAAAAGTTAACCTATTGGGTCAATGAGTTGTTTATTGGGTTAAGGATTGACAATTTTGACCAAAGTTGACTTTTTGGTCATTGGGTCAGAAATTAACCATTTTGACGAAAGTTGACATGTTGGTCAAAAGTTCATCTATTTGGTCAATAAGATGTTCATTAGGTCAAAAATTCACTTTTTTTACAAAAATTTACTTTTTTTGTAAAAAATCCATTAGGTCAAAAGTTGGTCATTGGGTCAGAAAATGACAATTTTAACTAAAGTTGACTTTTTGGTCAAAAGTTGACTTATTGAGTCATTGGGTGGTTATTTGGTTAAAAATTGACTTTTTGACCAAAATTGATTTTTGGTCGAAAGTTGATCGATTGGGTCGATGTGCATGTCATTGGTTCGAGGATTAACCATTTTGACTAAAGTTCACTTTTGGTCAAAAGTTGACCTATTAGGTCGATTGGTTGGTCATTGGTTCAAGGATTGATCATTTTAACCAAAGTTGACTTTTTTCAAAAGTTGACTTATTGCTGAAAGGGTTGGTCATTGGCTCGAAGATTGACCATTTTGGCGAAGTTCACTTGTTAGGTCAATAATTGGTCATGAGGTCAAAAATTAACTTCTGATGACCAAAATTGATTTTTGGTCGAAGTTGACCTGTCGTGGGTCATTAGGTCAGGATTGATCATTTTGACTAAAGTTGACTTTTTGGTCAAAAGTTGAACGATTGGGTCGATGGGTTAGTCATTAGATCGAGAAATTGACCATTTTAACCAAAGTTGACTTTTTGGTCAAAAGTTGATTTATTGGGTCAATAAGTTGGTCATTAGGTCGAAGTTGATCAATTTTGACCAAAGTTGACTTTTTGGTTAGAGTTTGACTTACTAGGTAAATAATTGTTCGATCAGGTCAAAATTGAGTATTTTAAACAAAATTGACTTTTTGGTCAAAAGTTGACCTATTGGGTCGATGGGTTGGTCATTGGGTCGAGGATTGACCATTTTGACAATGTTGAATTTTTGGTCAAAAGTAGACTTATTGAGTCAATAATTGGTCATTAAGTCAAAATTTTATTATTTTGACAAAAATTGACTTTTGACAAAACTCGATCAATTGGGTCTGTAGGTTGGTCATTGGGTCAAAGATTTACCATTTTGACCAAAGTTGACTTTTTGGTCAAAAGTTGACTGATGGATCGATGGGTTTTTCATTGGGTCGAGGATTGACCATTATGACTAAAGTTGAGTTTTTGGTCGAGAGTTGACTTATTGGGTTAATAATGGGTCATAAGGTCAAAAATTGACTATTTAGTCCAAAATTGACTTTCTATTCAAAAGTTGATCTATTGAGTCGTTGGTCATTGGGTCAAGAATTGACGATTTTGACCAAAGTTGACTTTTTGGTCAAAAGTTGACCTATTGGGTCAATGGGTTGGTCATTAGGTCAAAATTTGACCATTTTGACCATAGTTGACTTTTTGGTCAAAAGTTGACTTATTTGGTCAATGGGTGGTCATTAAGTTAAAATTTGATTATTTTGTCTAAAATTGACTTTTTGATCAAAAGTTGACAGATTGGGTCAATGGGTTGTCATTGGGTCAAGGTTTGCCCATTTTAACCAAAGTTGACTTTTTGGTCAAAAGGTTATCTATTATGTCAAGGGGTTGGTCATTGGGTTAGAAATTGACCATTTTTACCAAATTTGACTTTTTTGTCAAAAGTTCACCTATTTAGTCGATGGATTTGTCATTAGGTCAAAGATTAATCATTTTGACCAAAGTTGATCTGTTTGGTAAGAGATTGACGTCTTTGGGTCGATAAATGGTCATTAGGTCGAAAATTAATTATTTTGACCAAAATTGACATTCTCGGTTAAAAGGTTACCTAATTGAGTCTATGGGTTCGTCATTGGGTCAAGATCGACCATTTTGACCAAAGTTGACTTATTGACCCAAAGTTGACTTATTGCGTCGATAAGTTAGTCATTGGGTCGAAATTGCCATTTTGACGAAACGGACAAACTTGACTTTTTGTCGAAAGTTGACGTATTAGGTAAATGTAGTGGTCATTAGGTAAAAAATTGACTATTTTGACCAAAATTGACTTTTTGGTCAAAAGTTGACCTATTGGGTCAATGAGTTGGTCATTGGGTCGAGGATTGACCATTTTGACCAAAGTTGAGTTTTTGGTCAAAAGTTAACCTATTGGGTCAATGAGTTGTTTATTGGGTTAAGGATTGACTATTTTGACCAAAGTTGACTTTTTGGTCATTGGGTCAGAAATTAACCATTTTGACGAAAGTTGACTTGTTGGTCAAAAGTTCATCTATTTGGTCAATAAGATGTTCATTAGGTCAAAAATTCACTTTTTTTACAAAAATTTACTTTTTTTGTCAAAAATTCATTAGGTCAAAAGTTGAGTCATTCAGATCGAAAATGACAATTTTAACTAAAGTTGACTTTTTGGTCAAAAGTTAATCTATTGAGTCATTGGGTGGTTATTAGGTTAAAAATCGACTTTTTCGACCAAAATTGACTTTTTGGTCAAAAGTTGACCAATTGGGTCAATGTCTATGTCATTGGTTCAAGGATTAACCATTTTGACCAAAGTTCACTTTTTGGTCAAAAGTTGACCTATTGGGTCAATTGGTTGGTCATTGGTTCAAGGATTGATCATTTTAACCAAAGTTGACTTTTTTTTCAAAAGTTGACCTATTGCGTCAAAGGGTTGGTCATTGGCTCAAAGATTGACCATTTTGTCGAAGATTCACTCGTTGGGTCGATAATTGGTCATGAGGATTGAAAATTAACTACTGATGACCGAAATTGATTTTTGGTCGAAGTTGACTTTATTGGGTCATTGGGTCGAGGATTGACCATTTTGACTAAAGTTGACTTTTTGGTCGAAAGTTGAACGATTGAGGTCGATGGGTTGGTCATTAGGTCAGAAATTGACCATTTTAACCAAAGTTGACTTTTTGGTCGAAAGTTGATTTATTGAATCGATAAGTTGGTCATTGGGTCGAGGATCGACAATTTTGACCAAACTTGACTTTTTGGTTAGAGTTCGACTTACTGAGGTAAATAATTGTTCATTAGAGTCAAAATTGAGTATTTTAAATAAAATTGACTTTTTGGTCGAAAGTTGACCTATTGGATTGATGGGTTGGTCATTGGGTCAAGGATTGACCATTTTGACAATGTTGAATTTTTGGTCGAAAGTAGACTCTATTGAGTCGATAATTGGTCATTAAGTCGAAATTTTATTATTTTGACAAAAATTGACTTTTCGGACAAAACTCGATCGATTGGGTCTGTAGGTTGGTCATTGGGTCAAAGATTTACCATTTTGACCAAAGTTGACTTTTTGGTCAAAAGTTGACCAATGGGGTCAATGGGTTTTTCATTGGGTCAAGGATTGACCATTATGACTAAAGTTGAGTTTTTGGTCAGAGATTGACTTATTAGGTTAATAATGGGTCATAAGGTCAAAAATTTACTATTTTGTCCAAAATTGACTTTCTGTTCAAAAGTTGACTTATTGAGTCGTTGGTCATTGGGTCAAGAATTGACGATTTTGACCAAAGTTGACTTTTCGGTCGAAAGTTGACTTATTGGGTCAATGGGGTAGTCATTGGGTCAAGATTGACCATTTTGACCATAGTTGACTTTTGGTCAAAGTTGACTTATTTGATCGATGGGTGGTCATTAAGTTAAAATTTGATTATTTTGTACAAAATTGACTTTTTGATCGAAAGTTGATGTATTGGATCAATGGGTTAGTCATTGGGTCAAGTTTGCTGATTTTAGCCAAAGTTGACTTTTGGTCAAAAGGTTATCTATTATGTCGATGGGTTGGTCATTGGGTTGAAATTGACCATTTTACCAAATTTGACTTTTTGGTCGAAAGTTCACCTGTTGGTCGATGGATTTAGTCATTAGGTCAAAGATTAATCATTTTGACCAAAGTTAATCGTTTGGTAAGAGATTGACGTCTTGGGTCGATAAATGGTCATTAGGTCGAAAATTAATTATTTTGACCAAAATTGACATTCCAGTTAAAAGGTTGCACTAATGAGTCTATGGGTTCGTCATTGGGTCAAGATTAGACCATTTTGACGCAAAGTTGACTTATTGATCAAAAGTTGACTTATTGCGTCGATAAGTTGGTCGTTAGATCGAAATTGCCATTTCGACCAAACAGACAAACTTGACTTTTTGTCGAAAGTTGACGTATTGGGTAAATGTAGTAGTCATTAGGTAAAAAATTGACTATTTTGACCAAAATTGACTTTTCGGTCAAAAGTTGACTGATAGAGTCGATGAGTTGGTCATTGGGTCGAGGATTGACCATTTTGACCAAAGTTGAGTTTTGGTCGAAAGTTAACTTATTGGAGTCGATGAGTTGTTTATTGGGTTAAGGATTGACAATTTTGACCAAAGTTGACTTTTTGGTCATTGGGTTGAAATTAACCATTTGACGAAAGTTGACATGTTGGTCGAAAGTTCATCTATGTTGGTCGATAAGATGTTCATTAGGTCAAAATTCACTTTTTTACAAAATTTACTTTTTTTGTAAAAAATCCATTAGGTCAAAAGTTGGTCATTGGGTCAGAAAATGACAATTTTAACTAAAGTTGACTTTTTGGTCAAAAGTTGACCTATTGAGTCATTGGGTGGTTATTTGGTTAAAAATTGACTTTTTGACCAAAATTGACTTTTTGGTCAAAAGTTGACCCGATTAGATTCGATGTCTATGTCATTGGTTCGAAGGATTAACCATTTTGACCGAAGTTCACTTTTGGTCAAAAGTTGACTATTAGATTGATTGGTCGGTCATTGGTTCAAGGATTGATCATTTTAACCAAAGTTGACTTTTTTTTCAAAAGTTGACCTATTGCTTCAAAGGGTTGGTCATTGGCTCAAAGATTGACCATTTTGGCCAAAGTTCACTTGTTGGGTCAATAATTGGTCATGAGGTCAAAAATTAATTACTAATGACCGAAATTGATTTTTGGTCGAAGTTGACCTATTGGGTCATTGGGTCAAGGATTGATCATTTTGACTAAAGTTGACTTTTTGGTCAAAATTTGAACGATTGGGTCAGTGGGTTGGTCATTGGGTCAGAAATTGACCATTTTAACTAAAGTTGACTTTTTGGTCAAAAGTTGATTTATTGAGTCAAAGGGATGGTTATTGGGTCAAGGATTGACTATTTTGACCAAAGTTGACTTTTGGTTAGAGTTTGACTTACAAGGTCAATAATTGTTCGATAGGTCGAAATTGAGTATTTTAAACAAAATTGACTTTTTGGTCGAAAGTTGACTTATTAGATTGATGGGTTGGTCATTGGGTCGAGGATTGACCATTTTGACAATGTTGAATTTTTGGTCGAAAAGTAGACTTCATTGAGTCGATAATTGGTCATTAAGTCAAAATTTTATTATTTTGACAAAAATTGACTTTTTGGACGAAACTCGATCAATTAGATCACGTAGGTTGGTCATTGGGTCGAAGATTTACCATTTTGACAAAGTTGACTTTTTGGTCAAAAGTTGACCAATGGGGTCAATGGGTTTTTCATTGGGTCAAGGATTGACCATTATGACTAAAGTTGAGTTTTTGGTCAGAGATTGACTTATTGGGTTAATAATGGGTCATAAGGTCAAAAATTGACTATTTAGTCCAAAATTGACTTTCTATTCAAAAGTTGATCTATTGAGTCGTTGGTCATTGGGTCAAGAATTGACGATTTTGACGAAAGTTGACTTTTGGTCAAAAGTTGACTTGTTGGGTCAATGGGTTGGTCATTAGGTCGAAATTTGACCATTTTGACCATAGTTGACTTTTTGGTCGAAAGTTGACTTATTTGGTCGATGGGTGGTCATTAAGTTAAAATTTGATTATTTTGTCAAAATTGACTTTTTGGATCGAAAGTTGATGATTGGGTCGATGGGTTGTCATTAGATCGAGGTTTGCCATTTTAGCTAAAGTTAACTTTTTGGTGAAAGGTTATCTGTTATGTCGAGGGGTTGGTCATTAGGTTAGAAATTGATCATTTTTGCTAAATTTGACTTTTTGGTCGAAAGTTCACCTATTTAGTCGATGGATTTGTCATTAGTGTCGAAGATTAATCATTTTGACCAAAGTTGATACATTTGGTAAGAGATTGACGTCTTGAGTTCAATAAATGGTCATTAGGTCGAAAATTAATTATTTTGACCAAAATTGACATTCTGGTTAAAAGGTTACCTAATGAGTCTATGGGTTCATCATTGGGTCAAGATCGACCATTTCGACCAAAGTTGACTTATTGATCGAAGTTGACTTATTGCGGTCGATAAGTTAGTCATTAGGTCGAATTGCCATTTTGACGAAGCGAGATCGAAACTTGACTTTTTTGTCGAAAGTTGACGTATTGGGTAAATGTAGTGGTCATTAGGTAAAAATTGACTATTTTGACGAAAATTTACTTTTTGGTCAAAAGTTGACCGATTGGGTCAATGAGCTGGTCATTCGGTCGAGGATTGACCATTTTGACCAAAGTTGAGTTTTGGTCAAAAGTTAACCTATTGGGTTAATGAGTTGTTTATTGGGTCAAGGATTGACTATTTTGACCAAAGTTGACTTTTTGGTCATTGGGTCAGAAATTAACCATTTTGACTGAAAGTTGACTTGTTGAGTCAAAAGTTCATCTATTTGGTCGATAAGATGTTCATTAGATTAAAATTCACTTTTTTACAAAAATTTACTTTTTTTGTCAAAAATTCATTAGATCAAAAGTTGGTCATTAGATTGAGAAAATGACAATTTTAACTAAAGTTGACTTTTTGGTCAAAAGTTGACTCTATTGAGTCATTGGGTGGTTATTAGGTTAAAAATTGACTTTTTGACCAAAATTGACTTTTTGACCAAAATTGACTTTTTGGTCGAAAGTTGACTGATTGGGTCGATATGTCTATGTCATTGGTTCAAGGATTAACCATTTTGACCAAAGTTCACTTTTTGGTCAAAAGTTGACCTATTGGGTCAATTGGTTGGTCATTGGTTCAAGGATTGATCATTTTAACCAAAGTTGACTTTTTTTTCAAAAGTTGACCTATTGCGTCAAAGGGTTGGTCATTGGCTCAAAGATTGACCTTTTTGGCCAAAGTTCACTTGTTAGATCAATAATTGGTCATGAGTCGAAAATTAACTACTGATGACCGAAATTGATTTTTGGTCGAAGTTGACTATTAGGTCATTAGGTCAAGGATTGATCATTTTGACTAAAGTTGACTTTTTGGTCGAAAGTTGAGCGATTGGGTCGATGGGTTGGTCATTGGGTCGAAATTGACCATTTTAACCAAAGTTGACTTTTTGGTCGAAAAGTTGATTTATTGGATCGATAAGTTGGTCATTAGGTCGAGGATTGACAATTTTGACCAAAGTTGACTTTTTGGTTAGAGTTTGACTTACTAGGTAAATAATTGTTCATTAGGTCGAAATTGAGTATTTTAAACAAAATTGACTTTTTGGTCGAAAGTTGACTATTAGGTCGATGGGTTGGTCATTAGATCGAGGATTGACCATTTTGACAATGTTGAATTTTTGGTCGAAAGTAGACTATTGAGTCGATAATTGGTCATTAAGTCAAAATTTTATTATTTTAATAAAAATTGACTTTTTGGACAAAGCTTCGATCAATTGGGTGCGTAGGTTGGTCATTAGGTCAAAGATTTACCATTTTGACCAAAGTTGACTTTTGGTCGAAAAGTTGACCGATGGGGTCAATGGGTTTTCATTGGGTCAAAGATTGACCATTATGACTAAAGTTGAGTTTTTGGTCGAGAGATTGACTTATTAGGTTAATAATGGGTCATAAGGTCGAAAATTGACTTATTTTGTCCAAAATTGACTTTACGTTCGAAAAGTTGACTTATTGAGTCGTTGGTCATTGGGTCGAGAATTGACGATTTTGACGAAGTTGACTTTTTGGTCAAAAGTTGACTATTGGGTCGAATGGGTTAGTCATTAGGTCAAAATTTGACCATTTTGACCATAGTTGACTTTTTGGTCGAAAGTTGACTTATTTGGTCGATGGGTGGTCATTAAGTTAAAATTTGATTATTTTGTCTAAAATTGACTTTTTGATCAAAAGTTGACAGATTGGGTCAATGGGTTGTCATTGGGTCAAGGTTTGCCCATTTTAACCAAAGTTGACTTTTTGGTCAAAAGGTTATCTATTATGTCAAGGGGTTGGTCATTGGGTTAGAAATTGACCATTTTTACCAAATTTGACTTTTTGGTCAAAAGTTCACCTATTTGGTCAATGGATTTGTCATTAGGTCAAAGATTAATCATTTTGACCAAAGTTGACTGTTTGGTAAGAGATTGACGTCTTTGGATTGATAAATGGTCATTAGGTCGAAAATTAATTATTTTGACCAAAATTGACGATTACAGTTAAAAGGTTACCTAATGAGTCTATGGGTTCGTCATTGGGTCAAGATTGACCATTTTGACCAAAGTTGACTTATTGATCAAAAGTTGACTTATTGCGTCAATAAGTTAGTCATTGGGTCAGAAATTGCCATTTTGACCAAACAGACCAAACTTGACTTTTTTGTCAAAAGTTGACGTATTGGGTAAATGTAGTGGTCATTAGGTAAAAAATTGACTATTTTGACCAAAATTGACTTTTTGGTCAAAAGTTGACCTATTGGGTCAATGAGTTGGTCATTGGGTCGAGGATTGACCATTTTGACCAAAGTTGAGTTTTTGGTCAAAAGTTAACTTGTTAGATTCGATGAGTTGTTTATTGGGTTAAGGATTGACTATTTTGACCAAAGTTGACTTTTTGGTCATTGGGTCAGAAATTAACCATTTTGACGAAAGTTGACTTGTTGGTCAAGAAGTTCATGTTTGTTCGATAAGATGTTCGTTAGGTCGAAAATTCACTTTTTTTACAAAATTTACTTTTTGTCAAAAATCCATTAGGTCAAAAGTTGGTCATTGGGTCAGAAAATGACAATTTTAACTAAAGTTGACTTTTTGGTCAAAAGTTGACCTATTGAGTCATTGGGTGGTTATTAGGTTAAAAATTGACTTTTTTGACCAAAATTGACTTTTTGGTCAAAAGTTGACCAATTGGGTCAATGTCTATGTCATTGGTTCAAGGATTAACCATTTTGACCAAAGTTCACTTTTTGGTCAAAAGTTGACCTATTGGGTCAATTGGTTGGTCATTGGTTCAAGGATTGATCATTTTAACCAAAGTTGACTTTTTTTTCAAAAGTTGACCTATTGCGTCAAAGGGTTGGTCATTGGCTCAAAGATTGACCATTTTGGCCAAAGTTCACTTGTTGGGTCAATAATTGGTCATGAGGTCATAAATTAAGTACAATGACCAAAATTGACTTTTTGGTCAAAGTTGACCTATTGGGTCATTGGGTCAAGGATTGACCATTTTGACTAAAGTTGACTTTTTGGTCAAAAGTTGAACGATTGGGTCGGTGGGTTGGTCATTGGGTCAGAAATTGACCATTTTAACCAAAGTTGACTTTTTGGTCAAAAGTTGATTTATTGGGTCAATAAGTTGGTCATTGGGTCAAGGATTGACAATTTTGACCAAAGTTGACTTTTTGGTTAGAGTTTGACTTACTAGGTAAATAATTGTTCGATAGGTCGAAATTGAGTATTTTAAACAAAATTGACTTTTTGGTCGAAAGTTGACTGTATCGGTCGATGGGTTGGTCATTGGGTCAAGGATTGACCATTTTGACAATGTTGAATTTTTGGTCGAAAGTAGACCTATTGAGTCGATAATTGGTCATTAAGTCAAAATTTTATTATTTTGACAAAAATTGACTTTTTGGACAAAACTTCGATCAATTAGGGTACGTAGGTTGGTCATTAGGTCGAAGATTTACCATTTTGACCAAAGTTGACTTTTTGGTCGAAAAGTTGACCGATAGGTCGATGGGTTTTTCATTGGGTCAAGGATTGACCATTATGACTAAAGTTGAGTTTTTGGTCAGAGATTGACTTATTGGGTTAATAATGGGTCATAAGGTCAAAAATCCATTAGGTCAAAAGTTGGTCATTGGGTCAGAAAATGACAATTTTAACTAAAGTTGACTTTTTGGTCAAAAGTTGACCTATTGAGTCATTGGGTGGTTATTAGGTTAAAAATTGACCTTTTGACCAAAATTGACTTTTTGGTCAAAAGTTGACCAATTGGGTCAATGTCTATGTCATTGGTTCAAGGATTAACCATTTTGACCGAAAGTTCACTTTTTGGTCAAAAGTTGACCTTATTGGGTCGATTGGTTGGTCATTGGTTCGAGGATTGATCATTTTAACCAAAGTTGACTTTTTCAAAAGTTGACCTATTGCGTCAAAGGGTTGGCCATTGGCTCAAGATTGACCATTTTGGCCGAAGTTCACTTGTTAGATCGATAATTGGTCATGAGGTCGAAAATTAACTACTGATGACGAAAATTGATTTTTCGGTCAAAGTTGACCTGATAGGTCATTGGGTCAAGGATTGACCATTTTGACTAAAGTTGACTTTTTGGTCAAAAGTTGAACGATTGGGTCAGTGGGTTGGTCATTGGGTCAGAAATTGACCATTTTAACCAAAGTTGACTTTTTGGTCAAAAGTTGATTTATTGGGTCAATAAGTTGGTCATTGGGTCAAGGATTGACAATTTTGACCAAAGTTGACTTTTTGGTTAGAGTTTGACTTACTAGGTAAATAATTGTTCAATAGGTCAAAATTGAGTATTTTAAACAAAATTGACTTTTTGGTCAAAAGTTGACCTATTGGGTTAATGGGTTAGTGATTGGGTCAAGGATTGACCATTTCGACCAAAGTTGACTTTTTGGTCAAAAGTTGACCTATTGGGTCAATGAGTTAGTCAATTTGTCAATAATTGATCATTTTCACCAAAGCTGACTTTTTAGTTAGAGATTGACTTATTTGGATAAGATTTGGTGATTAGGTCAAAAATTTATAATTTTGATCAAAATTGAATTTTTGGTCAAAAGTTGACCCGTTGGGTCAATGGGGTGGTCATTGTGTCAAAGTTGACTTTTTGGTTAAAGTTGACTTATTGGGTCATTGGGTTGGTCATCGGGTCAGAAATTGGCCAATTTGACAAAAGTTGAATTTTTGGTCAAAAGTTGACCTATTGGGTCAATGGGTGTTCATTTGGTCAAAAATTGACTAATTTGGAGAAAATTGACTAATTTGGAGAAAATTGACTAATTTGGAGAAAATTGACTTTTTGGTCAAAAGTTGACCTATTAGGTAAATGGGTTGGTCATTGGGTCAAGGTTTGACCAATTTAGCCAAAGTTGCCTTTTTTGTTAAAACTTAACCTTTTGGGTTAATGGGTTGGTTACTAGGTCCAAGATTAACCATTTTGACCAAAGTTGACTTTTTGGCCAAAGATTGACTTATTGGGTCAATAGTCATTAGGTCAAAAATTGACTATTTGACCAAAATAGAATTTTTGGTCAAAAGTTAACCCATTAGGTCAACGAGGTGGTCATTGGGTCAGAAATTGATCATTTTGACCAAAGTTGACATTTTTGTCAAAAGTTGACCAATTTGGTCACTGAGTTGGTAATTGGGTCAATAATTGGCCATTTTGGCTAAAGATGACTATTAGATCAAAAGTTGACCTATTGGGTCAATAGGTTAGTCTTTGGGTCAAAATTGATCATTATGACCCAAGTTGACTTTTTGGCCAAAAGTTGACCTATTTGGTCAATAGGTTAGTCATTGGGTGGTCATTAAGTCAAAAATTGACTATTTTGACCAAAATTGAATTTTCGATCAAAAGTTGACTCATTGGGTCAACGGGGTAGTAATTGTGTAAAAAATAGACAATTTGACCAAAATTGACTTTTTGGTCAAAAGTTGACCTATTGGGACAATAGGTTAGTCATTGGGTCAGAAATTGACAATTTTAACCAAAGTTGACTTTTTGGTCAAAAGTTGACCGTTTGGGTCAATGGGTGGTCATTAGGTCAAAAATTGACTTTTTTAACCAAAATTAACTTTTTGGTTAAAAGTTGACCTATTGGGTCAATGGGTTGGTCATTGGGTCAAGGATTGACCATTTTGACCAAAGTTGACTTTTTAGTCAGAGATTGACTTATTAGGTTAATAATTGGTCATTAGGTCAAAATTTGACTATTTTGATCAAAATTGAATTTTTGGTCAAAAGTTGAGTCATTGGATCAACAAGGTGGTCATTGGGTTAGAAATTGACCATTTTGACCAAAGTTGACTTTTTGGTCAAAAGTTGACCTATTTGGTCAATGAGTTGGTAATGGGGTCAAGAATTGACCATCATAACTAAAGATGACTTTTTGGTCAAAAGTTGACCTATTGGATCAATGTGTTGGTCATTGGGTAAAAAATTGACCATTTTGACCAAAGTTGACTTTTTGTTCAAAAGTTTACCTATTGGGTCAATGGCTGGTCATTAGGTCAAAAATTGACCATTTTGACCAAAATTGACTTATTGGTCAAAAGTTGACCAACTGGGTCAAAGGGTTTGTCATTGGGTCGAGGATTGGCCATTTTAACCAAAGTTGATTTTTTGGTCAGAGATAGACTTATTGGGTCAATATTTAGTCATTAATTTAAACATTGACAATTTTGACCAAAATTTGACTTTTTGGTCAAAAGTTCACCTATTAGGCCCATGGGTTGGTCATTGGGTCAAGGATTGATCATTTTGATCTAAGGTGACTTTTTGGTCAAAAGTTGACCTATTAGGTCAATGGGTTGGTCATTGGGTCAAGGATTGACCATTTTGACCAAAGTTGACTTTTTGGTCAGAGATTGGTTTACTGGGTCAATAAATAGTCATTAGGTAAAAAATTGTCTATTTTGACCAAAGTTGTCTTTTTGTTCAGAAGTTGACCTATTGGGTCAATGGGTCGGTGATTAGGTGAAATATTGACAGTTTTGACCAAAGTTGACTTTTTGGTCAGAGATTGGCCTACTGGGTGAATAATTGGTCATTAGGTCAAAAATTGACTTTTTTGACGAAAGTTGTCTTTTTAGTTAAAAGTTGACTCATTGGGTCAACGAGGTGGTCATTCGGTCGGAAATTGACCATTTTGACCAAAGTTTATTTTTCGTCAGAAGTTGACTTATTGGGTTAATGGGTGATCATTAAGTCGAAAATTGACTATTTTAACCAAAATTAAATTTTTGGTAAAAAATTGACCTAATGGGTTAATGGGTTGGTCATTGGGTCAATGATTGACCATTTTGGCTAAAGTTGACTTTTATGTTAAAAGTTGACCTATTGGGTCAATGGGTGATCATTTGGTCAAAATTGACTATTTTGAGAAAAATTGACTTTTTGGTCAAAAGTTGACCCATTGGGTCCCATTGTGTCAGTCTTTGACGATTTTGAAAAAAGTTATATTTTTGGTCAAAAGTTGACCTATTGGGTTAATGACTTAGAAATTGGGTCAAGGATTGACCATTTTGACCAAAGTTGACTTTCCGGTCAGAGATTGACTTATTGGGTCAATAATTGGTCATTAGGTCAAAAATAAACTATTTTGACCAAAATTGAATTTTTGGACAAAAGTTGACTCCATGGGTCAATGGGGTGATCATTGGGTCAGAAATTCACCATTTTGACCAAAGTTGACTTTTTAGTTAAAAGATGACATATTTGTTCAATGAGTTGGTAATTAGGTCAACAATTGACCATTTTAACCAAAGATGACTTTTTGGTCAAAAGTTGATCTATTGGGTCAATGGGTTGGTCATTGGGTCAAAAACTGACCATTTTGACCAAAGTTGACTTTTTGGTCAAAAGTTGTCTTATTCGGTCAATGGGTGGTCATTAAGTAAAAAATGATTATTTTGACCAAAACTGACTTTTTGGTCAAAAATTGACCTATTGGGTCAATGGGTTTGTCGTTGTGTCAAGGATTGACCAAAGTTGACTTTTTGGTTAGAGATTGACTTATTGGGTCAATAATTGGTCATAAGGTCAAAAGTTGACTATTTTGACTAAGGTTAAATTTTTGGTTAAAAGTTGACCAATTGGGTCAATGGGATGGTCATTGGGTCAGAAATTGACATTTTGACAAAAGTTGTCTTTTTGGTCAAAAGTTGACCTATTAGGTCAATCAGTTGGTTATTGGGTCAAGGATTGACCATTTTGACCATAGTTGACTTTTTGGTCAGAGATTGACTTATTGGGTTAATAATTGCTCATTAGGTCACAAATTGAATATTTTGACCAAAATTGAATTTTTGGTTAAAAGTTGACCCATTGGATCAACGGGGTGGTCATTAGATCAAAAATTAACCATTTTGACCAAAGTTGACTTTTTAATCAAAAGTTGACCAATTTGGTTAATGGGTTGGTAATCGGGTCAAGTATTGACTTCTTTGACAAAAGATGACTTTTTGGTCAAAAGTTGACCTGTTGGGTCAATGGGATGGTCATTGGGTCAAAAATTGACCATTGTGACCAAAGTTGACTTTTTGGTCAAAAGTAGACCTATTGGGTCAATGAGAGGTTATTCGGTCAAAAATTTTCTAATTTGACCAAAATTGACTTTTTGGTCAAAGGTTGACCTATTGGGTCAATGGGTTTGTCGTTGGGTCAAGGATTGACCATTTTTACTAAAGTTGACTTTTTGGTCAAAGATTGACTTATTGGGTCAATAATAGGTCATTAGTTCAAAAATTGACTATTTTGACCAAAATTGATTTTTTGGTCAAAAGTTAACCCATTGGGTCAATGAGGTGGTCATAGGGTCAGAAATTGACCATTTTAACCAACGTTGACTTTTTTGTTAAAAGTTGAACTTTTGTCAATGAGTTGGTAATTTGGTCAAGAAATGACAATTATGAACAAAATTGACTTTTTGGTCAAAAGTTGAAATTTGTTATCATTGGGGTGGTCATTAGGTTAAAAATTGACTATATTGACCAAAATTAACTTTTGGTCAAAAGTTGACCTATTGTGTTAATGGGTTGGTCATTGTGTCAAGGATTGACTATTTTACTAAAGTTCACTTTTTGGTAAAAAGTTGACCTATTGGGTAAATGGGTTGGTAATTGGGTCAAGGATTGACCATTATGACTAAAGTTGACCTTTTTTTAGAGATTGACTTATTGGGTTAATAATTGCTCATTAGGTTAAAAATTGAATTTTTTGGTCAAAAGTTAACCTATTGGGTCTATGGGTTGGTCATTGGGTCAAGGGATGACCATTTTGACCAAAGTTGACTTTTTGGTCAAAAATTGACCTATTTCGACCAAAATTAACTTTTTGGTCAAATGTTGACCTATTGTGTCAATGGGTTGGTCATTGGGTCAAGATTGACCATTTTGACCCAAGGTGACTTTTTGGTCAAAAGTTGACCTATTGGGTCAATGGGTTGGTTATTGGGTCATTGATTGACCGTTTTGACCAAAGTTGACTTTTGGTCAGAGATTGGCTTACTAGGTTAAAAATTGGTCATTATGTCAAAAATTAACTATTTTGACCAAAGTTGACTTTTTTGGTCAAAAGTTGAGCTATTGGGTCAAAGGGTTGGTCATTGGGTCAAGGATTGACCATTTTGACAAAAATTTACTTTTTGGTCAGAAATTGACCTATTGGGTCAATAATTGGCCATTAGGTCAAAAATTAACTATTTTGACCAAAATTGAATTTTTGATCTAAAGTTGACCCATTAGGTCAACGAGGTAGTCATTGGGTCAGAAATTGGCCATTTTGACCAAAGTTGACTTTTTGGTCAAAAGTTGGCATATTTGGTCATTGAGTTCGTAATTGGGTCAAGAATTGACCATATTGACCGAAGATGACTTTTTGGTCGAAAGTTGTTACTTATTGGGTCAATGGGTTGGTCGTTGGGTAAAAAACTGACCATTTTGATCGAAGTTGACTTTTTGGTCAAAAGTTGATCTATTCTGTCACTGGGTGGTCATTAAGTTAAAAATTGATTATTTTGACCAAAACTAACTTTTTGTTCAAAAGTTGACCTTTTGGGTCAATGGGTTCATCATTGGAGTCGAGGATTGACCAAAGTTGACTTTTTGGTCAGATTTTGACTTATTGTCTCAATAATTGTTCATAAGGTCAAAAGTTAACTATCTTAACCAAGGTTGACTTTTTGGATAAAAGTTGACCAATTGGTTCAATGGGTTGGTCATTGGGTCAAAAATTGACCATTTTGATAAAAGTTGTCTTTTCGGTCAAAAGTTTACCTATTGGGTCAATCAGTTGGTTATTAGGTCAAGGATTGACAACTTTGACCATAGTTGACTTTCTGGTCAGAGATTGACTTATTGGGTTAATAATTGGTCATTAGGTTACAAATTGACTATTTTGACCAAAATTGAATTTTTGGTCAAAAGTTGACCCATTGGGTCAACGGGGTGGTCATTAGGTCAGAATTTGACCATTTTGACCAAAGTTGACTTTTTGATCAAAAGTTGACCAATTTGGTTAATGGGTTGGTAAACGGGTTAAGAATTGACCTATTTGACAAAAGATGACTTTTTGGTCAAAAGTTGACCTATTGGGTCAAAAATTAACCATTTTGACTAAATTTGACTTTTTGTCGAAAGTAGTCTGGAGTCGATGGGAGGTCGTTCGATCAAAAATTTATGAGTTTGACCAAAATTGACTTTTGAGTCGAAAGGTTGACCTATTGGTCAATGGGTTTGTCATTGGGTCAAGGATTGACCATTTTGACCAAAGTTGACTTTTTTGTCAAAGATTGACTTATTGGATTAATAATTGGTCATTAGTTCAAAAATTGACCATTTTGACCAAAATTGATTTTTTGGACAAAAGTTAACCCATTGGGTTAACGAGGTCGTCATAGGGTCAGAAATTAACCATTTTAACCAACATTAACTTTTTGTTTAAAAGTTGAACTATTCAGTCATTGAGTTGGTAATTTGTTTAAGAAATGGCTATTATGACCAAAATTGACTTTTTTGTCAAAAGTTGAAATTTTGAATCAATGGGGTGGTCATTAGGTAAAAAATTAACTATGTTGACCAAAATTAACTTTTTGGTCAAAAGTTGTCCTATTGTGTCAATGGGTTGGTCATTGTGTCAAGGATTGACTATTTTGACTAAAGTTCACTTTTTGGTTCAAAGTTGACCTATTGGGTCAATGGGCTGGTCAACAAGTCAAGGATTGACTGTTTTGACCGAAGTTGACCTTTTTTTAGAGATTGACTTATTAGGTCAATAATTTCTCATTATGTCAAAAGTTGACTATGTTGGTCAAAAGTTGACTTATTGGGTCTATAGGTTGGTCATTGGGTCAAGGATTGACCATTTTAACCAAAGTTGACTTTTTCGTCAAAAATTGACCTATTGGGTTAATGGGTTTGTCATTGGGTCACAAATTTATCATTTTAAGCTAACTTAATTTTTTGGTTAAAAGATGACTTATTGGGTTAATGGAGTTAGTCGATTAGGTGAAAAATTAACAATTTTGACCAAAATTAACTTTTTGGTCAAAAGTTGACCTATTGTGTCAATGGTTTAGTCATTAGGTCAAGGTTGACCATTTTGACCAAAGGTGACTTTTTGGTCAAAAGTTGACCTATTGGGTCAATGGGTTGGTCATTGGGTCAATGATTGACTATTTTGACCAAATTTGACTTTTTGGTCAGAGATTGGCTTACTAGGTCAAAAATTGGGCATTAGATTAAAAATTGACTATTTTGACCAAAGTTGACTTTTTGTCAAAAGTTGACATATTGGGTCAAAGGGTTGGTCGTTGGGAGAAGGCTCGACCATTTTGACAAAAGTTAACTTTTTGGTCAGAAATTGACTTATTGGGTCAAAAATTAGTTATTAGGTCAAAAATTGACTATTTTGGCCAAAATTGAATTTTTGGTCAAAAGTTGACCCATTAGGTCAACATGGTGGTCGATGGAGTCGAAATTGGTCATTTTGACCAAAGTTGACTTTTTGGTCAAAAGTTGGCCTATTTGGTCAATGAGTTCGTAATTAGATCAAGAATTGACCATTTTTACCAATGATGACTTTTTGCTCAAAAGTTGTTACCTATTGGATTAATGGGTTGGACATTGGGTTAAAAATTGACCATTTTGAGCAAAGTTAACTTTTTGGTCAAAAGTTGACCTATTGGTTAATGGGTTGTAATTAAGTCAAAAATTAGTATTTTGACCGAAATTAATTTTTGGTCAAAAGTTGACCCAATAGGTCAACGGGTTGGTAATTAGGTCGAAAATTGACTAATTTGAATAAAATTGACTTTTTGGTTAATAGTTGACCTTTTGGGTTAATGGGTTGGTCTTTGGGTCAATGATTGAGCATTTTGGCAAAAGTTGACTCTTTGGTTAAAAGTTGACCTATTGGGTCAATGGGTTATTCATTTGGTCAGAAATTGACCATTTTGACCAAAGTTGACTTTTTGGTCAAAAGTTGACTTATTGTGTCAATGTGTGGTCATTACGTCAAAAAATGACTATTTTGATCAAAATTAACTTTTTGATCAAAAGTTGACCTATTGGGTCAATGGGTTCGCCATTGGGTCATTGTTTGACCATTTTGACTAAAGTTGTCTTTTTGGTCAAAAGTTAACCTATTGGGTCAATGGGTTGGTCATTCGGTTAAGGGTTGATCATTTTGACCAAAGTTGACTTTTTGGTCGAAAGTTGACCTATTTGGTCAATGAGTTAGTAATTGGGTCAAGAATTGACCATTTTGACCAAATATGACTTTTGGTCAAAAGTTAACATATGTGTCAATGGCTTTGTCATTGGGTTAAAAATTGACCATTTTTAGCAAAGTTGACTTTTTGGTCAAAAGTTGACCTATTGGGTCAATGGGTGGTCATTAGGTCAAAAATTGACTATTTTAACCCAAATTGACTTTTTGGTTAAAAGTTGACCTATTGGATCAAGGATTGACAATTTTGACAAAAGTTGACTTTTTGCTCAGTCATTGACTTATTGGGTCGATAATTGGTCATTAGATCGAAATTGATTATTTTGACCAAAGATAAATTTTGATCAAAAGTTAACCCATTAGATCATCGAGGTGGTTTTGGGTCAGAAATTGACCATTTTCACGAAAGTTGACTTTTTGGTCAAAAGTTGACCTATTTGGTCAGTGAGTTGTTAATTTAGTCAAGAATTAACCATTTGGACCAAATTTGACTTTTTTGGTCAAAAGTTGACTTATTCGGTCAATGGGTTTGTCATTGGGTAAAAAATTGTCCGAAGTTGACTTTTTGGTCAAACGTTGACTTTTGGGTTAATGAGTGGTCATTTGGTTAAAAATTGACTATTTTGACCAAAATTAACTTTTTGGTCAAAAGTTGACCTATTGGATCAATGGGTTGGTCATTGGATCAAAGATTGAGCATTTTGACCAAAGTCGACATTTTGGTCAGATATAGAATAATTTGGTCAATAATTTGTCATTAATTTAAAAATTGACTTTTTTGACGAAAATTAACTTTTTGGTCAAATGTTGACCAATTGGGTCAATGGGTTGGTTATTGGGAAAGAAATTAACCATTTTAACTAAAGTTTACCTTTTGGTCAAAAGTTGACCTTTTGGGTCAATGGGGTGGTTGTTAGGTTAAAATTGACTATTTTGACCAAAATTTACTTTTTTTATCAAAGTTGACCATTTGGGTGGGTATGTCATTGTGTCAAGGATTAACCATTTTAACGAAAATTGTCATTTTGGTCAAAAGTTGACCCATTGGGTCATTGGGGTGGTCATTAGTTTTCAATTGACTATTTGTAGAAAATTTGACTTTTTGGTCAAAAGTTGACCTATTGGGTCAATGGGTTGGTCATTTGGTCAGAATTGACCATTCTGACAAAAGTTGACATTTTGGTGAAAAGTTAACCTATTGGGTCAATGGGTTGGTCATTAGGTCAAGGATTGACCATATTGAACAAAGTTGACTTTTTGTACAGAGATTGACTTATTAGGTCTATATTGGTCATTAGGTCAAAAATTGACTATTTTGACCAAAATTGACTTTTTGGTCAAAAGTTGTCCTATTGGATCAATGAGATGATCATTGGGTCAGAAATCGACCATTTGACCAAAGTTGACTTTTTGTTCAAAAGTTGACTTAATGGGTCAATGAGTTGGTAATTATGACAAAAATTGATTATTTTGACCAAAATTGACATTTTGGTCAAAAGTTGACCTTTTGGGTCATAAGGTCAAAGATTGACCATTTTGACCATAGTTGACTTTTTTGTCAAAAGTTAACTGTTGGATTGATGGGTTGGTCATTGGGTCGAAGATTGACGATTTTGGCCAAAGTTGACTTTTTGGTCAGAGATTGTCTTATTGGGTCGACAATTGGTTATTAGGTAAAAAATTAACTATTTTGACAAAAATTGAATTTTTGGTTAAAAGTTGACCCATTGGGTCAATGGGGTGGTCATTGGTCAGAAATTGATCATTTTGACCGAAGTTGACTTTTGGTCGAAAGTTGACATATTGGGTTAATGGGGTGGTCATTAGTTAAAAAGTTGACTATATTGACCAAAATTAATTTATTGGTCAAAAGTTAACTTATTGTGTCAATGGGTTGGTCATTGTGTCAACGATTGACTATTTTGACTAAAATTCACTTTTTGGTCAAAAGTTGACCTATTGGGTCAATGGGTTGGTCATTGGGTCAAGGATTGACCATTTTGACCAGAGTTGATCTTTTGGTCAGAAATTGACTTATTGGGTCATAAATTGGTCATTATGTCAAAAATTGACTATTTGGTCAAAAGTTGACCTATTGGGTCTACGGGTTGGTCATTGGGTCAAGGATTGACCATTTTGACCAAAGTTGAATTTTTGGTCAAAAGTTAACACATTGGGTCAACGAGGTGGTCATTGGGTCAGAAATTGACCATTTTTCACGAAAGTTTACTTTTTGGTCAAAAGTTGACCTATTTGGTCAATGAGTTGGTAATTTGGTCAAGAATTAACCATTTCGACCAAAGATGATTTTTTGGTCAAAAGTTGAGTTATTGGGTCATTGGGTTGGTCATTGGGTAAAAAATTGACCAAAGTTGACTTTTTGGTCAAAAGTTAACTTTTGGGTTAATGGGTGGTCATTCGGTTAAAAATTGACTATTTTGACCAAAATTAACTTTTTGGTCAAAAGTTGACCTATTGGGTCAATGGGTTGGTCATTGGGTCAAAGATTGAGCATTTTGACCAAAGTTGACTTTTTGGTCAGAGATAGAATAATTTGGTCAATAATTTGTCTTTAATTCAAAAATTGACTATTTTGACGAAAAATTGACTTTTTGGTCAAAAGTTGACCAATTGGGTCAATGGGTTGGTTATTTGGAAAGAAATTGACAATTTTAACTAAAGTTTACCTTTTGGTCAAATGTTGACCTTTTGGGTTAATGGAGTGGTTGTTAGGTTAAAAATTGACTATTTTAACCAAATTTTACTTTTTTATCAAAAGTTGACCATTTGGGTGGGTATGTCATTTTGTCAAGTATTAACCATTTTAACGAAAATTGTCATTTTGGTCAAAAGTTGACCCATTGGGTCAATGGGGTGGTCATTAGTTCACAATTGACTATTTTGACAATATTTGACTTTTTGGTCAAAACTTGACCTATTGGGTCAATGAGTTGGTCATTTGGTCAGAATTGACCATTCTGACCAAAGTTGACTTTTTGGTAAAAAGTTAACCTATTGGGTCAATGCGTTGGTCATTAGGTCAAGGATTGACCATTTTGAACAAAGTTGATTTTTTGTTCGGAGATTGACTTATTCGGTCTATATTGGTCATTAGGTCAAAAATTGACTATATTGATCAAAAGTAACTTTTTGGTCAAAAGTTGTCCTATTGGATCAACGGGTTGGTCATTGCGTCAGAAATTGACCATTTGACCGAAGTTGACTTTTTTTTCAAAAGTTGACCTAATGGGTCAATGAGTTAGTCATTTTGTCAAAAATTAACTATTTTGAGCAAAATTGACTTTTTGGTCGAAAGTGGACTGTTGCGTCTTAAGATCGAAAGATTGATAATTTTGATCATAGTTTACTTTTTGTCATAAGTTGACTGTTGGGTCAATGGGTTGGTCATTGGGTCAAGGATTGACCATTTTGGCCAAAGTTGACTTTTTGGTCAGAGATTGTCTTATTGGGTCAACAATTGGTCATTAGGTCAAAAATTAACTATTTTGACCAAAATTGAATTTTTGGTTAAAAGTTGACCCATTGGGTCAATGGGGTGGTCATTGGTCAGAAATTGATCATTTTGACCGAAGTTGACTTTTTGGTCAAAAGTTGACATATTGGGTTAATGGGGTGGTCATTAGTTAAAAAGTTGACTATATTGACCAAAATTAATTTTTTGGTCAAAAGTTAACTTATTGTGTCAATGGGTTGGTCATTGTGTCAACGATTGACTATTTTGACTAAAATTCACTTTTTGGTCAAAAGTTGACTCTATTAGGTCGATGGGTTAGTCATTAGGTCGAGGATTGATCATTTTGACCGAGTTGATCTTTTGGTCATTAATTGGTCATTATGTCGAAAATTGGTATTTTGGTCAAAAGTTGACCTATTGGGTCAATGGGTTGGTCATTTGGTCAAGGATTGAACATTTTGACCAAAGTTGACTTTTTGGTCAAAAGTTGACCTATTGAGTTAATGGGTTGGTCATTGGGTCAGAAATTGACCATTTTAACCAAACTTGTCTTTTTGGTCGAAAGTTGTTTATTGGGTAATGGGGTGGTCATTAGGATAAAAATTGTCAATTCTAACTAAAATTAACTTTTTGGTCAAAAGTTGACTTATTGGGTAAATAGGTTGGTCATTATGTCAAGGGTTGACTATTTTGACGAAAGTTTACTTTTTGGTCGAAAGTTGACTTATTGGATCGATCGAGTTGGTCATTGAGTAAAAGATTGACAATTTTGACCAAAGTTGACTTTCTGGTCAGAGATTGACTTATTGGGTCAATAATTGGTCATTCGGTCAAATTAATCATTTTGACCAACATTTGATTTTTGGTCAAAAGTAGACCCATTGGATCAAATGGGTGGTCATCATGTCACAAATTGACCATTTTGACCAAACTTTAGTTTTTGTCAAAAGTTGACCTATTAGGTAAATGGGTTGGCCATTGGGTCAGAAATTGACAATATTGACCAAACTTGACTTTTTTCTCAAAAGTTGACCTATTGGGTCAATGGGGTGGTCATTAGGTAAAAAATTGATTGTTTTGACCAAAAATTATCTGTTTAGTCAAAAGTTGACCTATTGGGTAGGGTTGTTCATTGGGTCAAGGATTGACCATTTTGACCAAAGTTGCCTTTTTGGTCAAAAGTTGACCTATTGAGTCAATGAGTTGGTTATTGGGATTGACCATTTTGACAAATGTTGATTTTTTTAGTTATTGGGTCAGAAATTTACCATTTTGACCAAAGTTGATTTTTTTGTCAAAAGTTTATCAATTGCGTCAAGGGGATGGTCATTAGGTCAAAAATTAACTATTTTGATCAAAATTAACTTTTTGGTCAAAAGTTGAGCTATTTAGTCAATGGACTGGTCATTGGGTTAAGGATTGACTGTTTTGACCAAAGTTGACTTTTTTGTCAAACATTAACTTATTGGGTCAATAATTTGTCATTAGGTAAAAAATTGACTATTTTGAAAAAAATTGAATTTTTGGCCAATAGTTAACCGATTAGATTGACGAGGTGGTCATTGGGTTAGAAAATAACCATTTTGACCAAAGTTAGCTTTATGGTCGAAAGTTGACCTATTTGGGCATTGAGTTGGTTATTGGGTGAAAATTGATCATTTTGACTAAAGTTGACTTTTTCTTGAAAAGTTGACTGTTAGATCGATGGGTGGTCATTAAATCAAATTGATTTATTTTGACCAAAATTAAATTTTTGGTCGAAAGTTGACTGATGGGTCGACATGGTGGTCTTAGGGTAAAAAAATTACAATTTGACTAAAATTGACCTTTTGGTCAAAAGTTGACTGTTTGTGTTAATGGGTTGGTCATTGGGTCGATGATTGACCACTTTTGCTTAAGGTTGACTTTTTGCTCGAGACTTGACTTATTGGGTCGATGGGTTGGTTATTGGGTCGGGATTTGACCATTTTGACCAAAGTTAACTTTTTGGTCAAAAGTTGACCTATTGGGTCAATGGATGGTCATTCATTTAAAAATAGACTATTTTGACCAAAATTGACTTTTTAGTCAAAAGTTTACTTATTGGGTCAAAGAGTTGGTCATTGGGTCAAGGTATGACCATTTTGACCAAAGTTATCTTTTTGGTCAAAAGTTGACCTATTGGGTCAATGAGTTGGTCATTGGGTCAATGATTGACCATTTTAATTAAAGTTGACTTTTTGGTCAGAGATTGACTTATTGGGTCAATAATTGGCATTAGGTCAAAATTTGACTATTTTGACTTTTTGGTCATTGGGTCAAACATTGACCACTTTGACGAAAGTTGACTTTTTAGTCAAAAGTTGACCTATTGGGTCAATGGGTGTTCATTAGGCAAAAAATTAACTCTTTTGACCAAAATTAACTTTTTGGTCAATAGTTGACTTATTGGGTAAATAAGTTTGTCATTGAAGTGAAAATTGGTTATTTTAACAGAAGTTGACTTTTTTTCCAGAGCTTTACTTATTGGGTCAATAATTGATCATTAATTCAAAAATTGACTATTTTGGCATAAATTGACTTTTTAGTCAAAAGTTGACCTATTAGGTCAATGGGTTGGTCATTGGGTCAAGGATTGATCATTTTGACTAGAGTTGACTTGTGTGTCAAAAGTTGACTTATTGGGTCAATGGGTTGGTCATTGGGTCAAGGAATGACCTTTTTGACTAAATTAACTTTTTGGTTAGAGGTTGGCTTACTGGGTCAATAAATAGTCATTCGGTCAAAAATTATCTTTTTTGACCAAAATTGACTTTTTGGTCAAAAGTTAACCAATTGGGTCAATGGGTTGGTCATTGGATCAAGAATTGACCGTATTGACCAAAGTTGACTTTTTGGTCAAAAGTTGACCATTGGGTCAATGGGTTGGTCAATTTTGTCAAGGATTGACCCTTTTGACCAAAGTTAACTTTTTAGCTAGAGATTGCCTTATTGACTCAATAATTGGTCATTAGGTCAAAAATTAATTATTTTGACCAAAATTGAATTTTTTGTCAAAAATTGACCCTTTGGGTCAATGGGGTGGTTGTTATGTCAGAAATTGACAACTTTGACCAAGGTTTACTTTTTGGTCAAAAGTTGACCTATTTAGGTCAATGTTGTGGTCATTAGGTCAAAAATTAACAATTTGACCAAAATTGAATTTTTAGTCAAAAGTTAACCTATTGGGTTAATGGGTTGGTTATTTGGTCAATGATTGATAATTTTGGCCAAAGTTGAATTTTTGGTTAAAAGTTCTCTGTTAGATTCGATGGGTTGGTCATTGGGTCGAGAAATTGACCATTTTGATCAAAGTTGACTTTTTGGTCGAAGTTTTGTTGTGTTAATGGGTGGTCATTAGGTCGAAAAATTGAATATTTTGACCAAAGCTGACTTTTGGTCGAATGTTGACCTATTAGATCAATGGGTTGGTCATTGGGTCAAGGTTTGACCATTTTGACCAAAGTTGTCTTTTTGGTCAAAAGTTGACCGATTAGGTCAATAGGTTAGTCATTGGGTCAAGGATTGACCATTTTGACCAAAGTTGACTTGTTGGTTATATATTGACTTATTGAGTCAATAATTGGTCATTAGGTCAAAGATTGACTATTTTTAACAAAATTAAATTTTTGGTCAAAAGTTGACCATTTGGTCAACGGGGTGGTCTTTTGGTCAGAAATTGAACATTTTGATAAAAGTTAAGTTTTTGGCCAATGAGTTAGTAATTGGGTCAAGCGTTGACCATTTTGACCAAAGGTGACTTTTTGCTCAAAAGTTGGTCTATTAGATCAATGGGATGGTCATTGGGTCAAAAATTGTTCATTTTGACGAAAGTTGACTTTTTCGTCAAAAGTTGACCCATTGGGTCAATGGGTGGTCATTGGATAAAAAATTCACTATTTTGACCAAAGTTGACTTTCGGTCAAAAGTTGACTTATTTGTTCAATGGGTTTGCATTAGATCGAAGGTTGACCATTTTGACTAAAGTTGACTTTTTGGTCAAAGATTAACTTATTAGATCAATAATTGATCAATAGGTGAAAAATTGACTATTTTGACAAAAATTGAATTTTTGGTCAATAGTTAACCCATTGGGTCACGGGGTGGTCATTGGGTCAGAAATTAACCATTTTAACCAAAGTTGACTTTTTGGTCAAAAGTTGACCTATTTGGTCAAAAGTTGGTAATTTGGTTAAGAATTGACCATTTTGACCAAAGATGACTTTTTGGTTAATGAGTTGGTGATTGGGTCAAATATTAACCATTTTGACCAATGTTGACCTTTTGGTCAAAAGTTGACCTATTGGTCAATGGGTGTTCATTAGGTCAAAAATTGACTATTTTAATCAAAATTGATTTTTTGGTTAAAAGTTGAACAATTGGATCGATAAGTTGGTCATTGGGTCATGGTTTGGCCATTATGACCAAAGTTGACTTTTTGGTTAGAGAATGACTTATTGGGTCAATAATTGGTCATTAGTTAAAAAATTGATTTTTTGTCAAAAGTTGACTTATTAGGCCAATGGTTGGTCATTGTGTCAAAGATTGATCATTTTGGCCAAAGTTGACTTTTTGGTCAAATTTTGACCTATTGCGTGAATGGGTTGGTCATTGAGTTAAGGATTGACCATTTAGACCAATGTTGGCTTTTTGGTCAGAAATTGGCTTACTGGGTCAATAATTAGTCATTAGGTCAAAAATTGACTATTTGACCAAAATTAACTTTTTGGTCAAAAGTTAACCTATTGGGTCATTGGGTTGGTCATTGGGTCAAGGATTGATTGTTTTGACCAATGTTAAATTTCGTATCAAAAGTTGACCTATTGGGTTAACGGGTTGGTCGTTGGGTCAAGGATTGACCATTTTGAACAAAGTTGACTTTTTTGTTAGAGATTGACTTTTTGGGTCAATAGTTGGTTATTAGGTCAAAAATTAATTATTTTGTCCTAAATTAAATTTTTTGTTAAAAGTTAACCTATTTTTTTAACGGGGCAGTCACTAGTTCAGAAATTGACCATTATGACCAAAATTGACTTTTTAGTCAAAAATTGACCTATTTATGCAATGAATTGATAATTGGGTCAATGGGTTGGTCATTGGGTCAAACTGAAGATGTCTTTCTGGTCAAAAGTTGATCTATTGAGTCAATGGGTTGGTCATTGGGTCAAAAATTGACCATTTTGACCAAAGTTGACTTTTCGGTCAAAAGTTGACCTATTGTGTCAATGGGTCGTCATTAGATCAAAAATTGACTATTTTGACCAAATTTAACTTTTTGGTTAAAATTTGACCTATTGGGTCAATGTGTTTGTTATTGGGTCAAAGATTGACCATTTTGACCAAAGTTGACTTTTTGGTCAGAGATTGACTTATTGAGTCGATAATTGGTCATTAGGTCGAAAATTTATTATTTTGACGAAAATTGATTTTTTGGTCGAAAAGTTAACTTGATTAGGTCGGCGAGGTGGTCATTGGATCAGAAACTTACAATTTTGTCAAAGTTAACTTTTTGGTCGAAAGTTGACCGATTTAGTCGATTAGTTGGTAATTGAGTCAGAATTGACCATTTTGGCCAAAGATGACTTTTTGGTCGAAAGTTGACTATTAGATCGATGGGTCGGAAATTGACCATTTTGACCGAGTTGACTTTTTGGTCGAAGGTTGACCTATTTGGTCGATGGGTTAGTCATTCGGTCGGATTGACGATTTTAACCAAAGTTGACTTTTTTGTGAAAGTTGACCTTTTCGGTCAGCTTGTTGGTCATTTGGTCAGGATTGACCATTTTGATAAAGTTGACTTTTGGTCGAAGATTAACTTATTAGGTCGATAATTGGTCTTTAATTCAAGAATTGTTATTTTGATCATAATTGACTTTTTGGTCGAAAGTTGACCTGTTAGCTTGATGGGTTGGTCATTGGGTCGAGATTGATCTTTTTGCAAAGTTAACTTTTTGGTTAAAAGTTGACTGTTAGATTGACGGGTTCGTCATTGGGTCAAGGATTGACCTTTTTGACCAAAGTTGACTTTTTGGTCAGAGATTAAGTTACTGGGTCCATAATTAGTCGTTAGGTAAAAAATTGACTATTTTGACAAAAATTGACTTTTTGGTCAAAAGTTAACATATTTGGTCAATGAGTTGGTCATTGGGTCAGGGATTGACCATTTTGACCAAAGTTGACTTTTTGGTTAAAACTTGTCCAATTGGGTAAATTGGGTGGTCATTAGGTAAAAAATTTACTATTTTGTCAAAAATTGACTTTTTGGTCAAAAGTTGACTTGTTGGGCCAATGAGTTGGTCATCATTTTAAAAATTGACTATTTTGACGAAAAGTTGACCTATCACGTCATTGGGTCAATAGGTTGGTCTTTGGGTCAAGGATTAACCATTTTGACCAAAGTTGACTTTTTATCAGAGATTGACTTATTCGGTCAATAATTACTCATTAGGTCAAAAATTGACTATTTTTAGCAAAATTGAATTTTTGATCAAAAGTTGACGCATTTGGTCAATTATTTGGTCATTGGGTCATAAATTGATCATTTTGACCAAAGTTGACTTTTTGCTCAAAAGTTGACATATTGGGTTAATGGGGTGGTCATTAAGTAAAAAATTGACTATAGTGGTCAAAAGCTGACCTATTGTGTCAATGGGTTGGTCATTGTGTCAAGGATTGATTATTTTGAGTAAAGTTTACTTTTTGGTCAAAAGTTGACATATTGGGTCAATGTGTTCGTCATTGGGTCAAGGATTGACCATTTTGACCAAAGTTAACCTATTGGGACAATAGGTTAGTCATTGGGTCAGAAATTGACAATTTTAACCAAAGTTGACTTTCTGGTCAAAAGTTGACCATTTGGGTCAATGGGTGGTCATTAGGTCAAAAATTGACTTTTTTAACCAAAATTAACTTTTTGGTTAAAAGTTGACCTATTAGGTCAATGGGTTGGTCATTGGGTCAAGGATTGACCATTTTGACCAAAGTTGACTTTTTGGTCAGAGATTGACTTATTGGGTTAATAATTGGTCATTAGGTCAAAATTTGACTATTTTGACCAAATTGAATTTTTGGTCAAAAGTTGACTCATTGGGTCAACAAGGTGGTCATTGGGTTAGAAATTGACCATTTTGACCAAAGTTGACTTTTTGGTCAAAAGTTGACCTATTTGGTCAATGAGTTGGTAATGGGGTCAAGAATTGACCATCATAACTAAAGATGACTTTTTGGTCAAAAGTTGACCTATTGGATCAATGGGTTGGTCATTGGGTCAAAAATTGACCATTCTGACCAAAGTTGACTTTTTGTTCAAAAGTTTACCTATTGGGTCAATGGTTGGTCATTAGGTCAAAAATTGACCATTTTGACCAAAATTGACTTATTGGTCGAAAGTTGACAGCTAGGTCGAAAGGGTTTGTCATTGGGTCGAGGATTGGCCATTTTAACCAAAGTTGATTTTTTGGTCAGAGATAGACTTATTGGGTCAATAATTAGTCATTAATTTAAACATTAACAATTTTGACCAAAATTTGACTTTTTGGTCAAAAGTTCACCTATTAGGCCCATGGGTTGGTCATTGGGTCAAGGATTGATCATTTTGACCTAAGGTGACTTTTTGGTCAAAAGTTGCCTATTAGGTCAATGGGTTGGTCATTGGGTCAAGGATTGACCATTTTGACCAAAGTTGACTTTTTGGTCAGAGATTGGTTTACTGGGTTCATAATTAGTCATTAGGTAAAAAATTGTCTATTTTGACCAAAGTTGTTTTTTTGTTCAGAAGTTGACCTATTGGGTCAATGGGTCGCTGATTAGGTGAAGTATTGACAGTTTTGACCAAAGTTGACTTTTTGTCAAAGATTGGCCTACTGGGTGAATAATTGGTCATTAGGTCAAAAATCGACTTTTTTGACAAAAGTTGTCTTTTTAGTTAAAAGTTGACTCATTGGGTCAACGAGGTGGTCATTCGGTCGGAAATTGACCATTTTGACCAAAGTTTATTTTTCGTCAGAAGTTGACTTATTGGGTTAATGGGTGATCATTAAGTCGAAAATTGACTATTTTAACCAAAATTAAAATTTTGGTAAAAAATTGACCCATTGGGTTAATTGGGTGGTCATTGGGTCAAAAATTGAAAATTTGACCAAAATTAACATTTTGGTCAAAAGTTGACCTATTGGGTTAATGGGTTGGTCATTGGGTCAATGATTGGCCATTTTGGCTAAAGTTGACTTTAATGTTAAAAGTTGACCTATTGGGTCAATGGGTGATCATTTGGTCAAAATTGACTATTTTGAGAAAAATTGACTTTTTGGTCAAAAGTTGACCTATTGGGTCCCATTGTGTCAGTCTTTGACGATTTTTAAAAAAGTTGTCTTTTTGGTCAAAAGTTGACCTATTGGGTTAATAACTTAGAAATTGGGTCAAGGATTGACCATTTTGACCAAAGTTGACTTTCCGGTCAGAGATTGACTTATTGGGTCAATAATTGGTCATTAGGTCAAAAAAAACTATTTTGACCAAAATTGAATTTTTGGTCAAAAGTTGACTGCATGGGTCAGTGGGGTGATCATTGGGTTAGAAATTCACCATTTTGACCAAAGTTGACTTTTTAGTTAAAAGGTGACATATTTGTTCAATGAGTTGGTAATTAGGTCAACAATTGACCATTTTAACCAAAGTTGACTTTTTGGTCAAAAGTTGATCTATTGGGTCAATGGGTTGGTCATTGGGTCAAAAACTGACCATTTTGACCAAAGTTGACTTTTTGGTCAAAAGTTATCTTATTCGGTCAATGGGTGGTCATTAAGTAAAAAAATGATTATTTTGACCAAAACTGACTTTTTGGTCAAAAATTGACCTATTGGGTCAATGGGTTTGTCATTGGGTCAAGGATTGACCAAAGTTGACTTTTTGGTTAGAGATTGACTTATTGAGTCAATAATTGGTCATAAGGTCAAAAGTTGACTATTTTGACTAAGGTTGAATTTTTTGTTAAAAGTTGACGATTGGGTCGATGGGATGGTCATTGGGTCGAAATTGACATTTTGACAAAAGTTGTCTTTTTGGTCGAAAGTTGATCTATTAGGTCGATCAGTTGGTTATTTGGTCGAGGATTGACCATTTTGACCATAGTTGACTTTTTGGTCAGAGATTGACTCATTAGGTTAATAATTGCTCATTAGGTCACAAATTGAATATTTTGACCAAAATTGAATTTTTGGTTAAAAGTTGACCCATTGGATCAACGGGGTGGTCATTAGATTAAAAATTAACCATTTTGACCAAAATTGACTTTTGAATCAAAAGTTGACCAATTTGGTTAATGGGTTAGTAATCGGATCAGATATTGACTTCTTTGACAAAAGATGACTTTTTGGTCGAAAGTTGACTATTAGGTCGATGGGATGGTCATTAGGTCAAAATTAACCATTGTGACCAAAGTTGACTTTTTGGTCGAAAGTAGACCTGTTAGATTCGATGAGAGGTTATTCGGTCGAAAATTTTCTAATTTGACCAAAATTGACTTTTTGGTCAAAGGTTGACTTATTAGATTGATGGGTTTGTCGTTAGGTCGAGGATTGACCATTTTGACTAAAGTTGACTTTTTGGTCGAAGATCGACTTATTAGGTCGATAATAGATCATTAGTTGAAATTAGTTATTTTGACCAAATTTGATTTTTGGTGAAAGTTAACCGTTAGATCGATGAGGTGGTCATAGGGTCAGAAATTGACCATTTTAACCATTGTTGACTTTTTGGTTAAAGTTGAACTTTTGTCAATGAGTTGGTAATTTGGTCAAGAAATGATAATTATGAACAAAATTGACTTTTTGGTAAAAAGTTAAAATTTGTTATCATTGGGGTGGTCATTAGGTTAAAAATTGACTATATTGACCAAAATTAACTTTTTGGTCAAAAGTTGACCTATTGTGTCAATGGGTTGGTCATTGTGTTAAGGATTGACTATTTTACTAAAGTTCACTTTTTGGTAAAAAGTTGACCTATTGGGTCAATGGGTTGGTAATTGGGTCAAGGATTGACCATTATGACCAAAGTTGACCTTTTTTTAGAGATTGACTTATTGGGTCAATAATTGCTCATTAGGTTAAAAATTGAATTTTTGGTCAAAAGTTAACCTATTGGGTTACATGGGTTGGTCATTGGGTCAAGGGATGACCATTTTGACCAAAGTTGACTTTTTGGTCAAAAATTGACCTATTGGGTTAATTTGTTGGTCATTAGGTCAAAAATTAACAATTTCGACCAAAATTAACTTTTTGGTCAAATGTTGACCTATTGTGTCAATGGGTTGGTCATTGGGTCAAGATTGACCATTTTGACCCAAGGTGACTTTTTGGTCAAAAGTTGACCTATTGGGTCAATGGGTTGATTATTGGGTCAATGATTGACCGTTTTGACCAAAGTTGACTTTTGGTCAGAGATTGACTTACTAGGTTAAAAATTGGTCATTATGTCAAAAATTAACTATTTTGACCAAAGTTGACTTTTTTGGTCAAAAGTTGAGCTATTGGGTCAAAGGGTTGGTCATTGGGTCAAGGATTGACCATTTTGACAAAAGTTGACTTTTTGGTCAGAAATTGACCTATTGGGTCAATAATTGGCCATTAGGTCAAAAATTAACTATTTTGACCAAAATTGAATTTTTGATCTAAAGTTGACCCATTAGGTCAACGAGGTGGTCATTGGGTCAGAATTTGGCCATTTTGACCAAAGTTGACTTTTTGGTCAAAAGTTGGCCTATTTGGTCATTGAGTTCGTAATTAGGTCAAGAATTGACCATATTGACCGAAGATGACTTTTTGGTCGAAAGTTGTTACTTATTGGGTCAATGGGTTGGTCGTTAGATTAGTGACCATTTTATTGAAGTTGACTTTTTGGTCAAAAGTTGATCTATTCTGTCACTGGGTGGTCATTAAGTTAAAAATTGATTATTTTGACCAAAACTAACTTTTTGTTCAAAAGTTGACCTTTTGGGTCAATGGGTTTGTCATTGGGTCAAGGATTGACCAAAGTTGACTTTTTGGTCAGATTTTGACTTATTGTCTCAATAATTGTTCATAAGGTCAAAAGTTAACTATCTTAACCAAGGTTGACTTTTTCGATAAAAGTTGACCAATTGGTTCAATGGGTTGGTCATTGGGTCAAAAATTGACCATTTTGATAAAAGTTGTCTTTTCGGTCAAAAGTTTACCTATTGGGTCAATCAGTTGGTTATTAGGTCAAGGATTAACAACTTTGACCATAGTTGACTTTCTGGTCAGAGATTGACTTATTGGGTTAATAATTGGTTATTAGGTTACAAATTGACTATTTTGACCAAAATTGAATTTTTGGTCAAAAGTTGACCCATTGGGTCATCGGGGTGGTCATTAGGTCAGAAATTGACCATTTTGACCAAAGTTGACTTTTTGATCAAAAGTTGACCAATTTGGTTAATGGGTTGGTAAACGGGTTAAGAATTGACCATTTTGACAAAAGATGACTTTTTGGTCAAAAGTTGACCTATTGGGTCAAAAATTAACCATTTTGACCAAATTTGACTTTTTTGTCAAAAGTAGACCTAGGTCAATGGGTGGTCATTCGGTCAAAAATTTATGAGTTTGACCAAAATTGACTTTTTGGTCAAAGGTTGACCTATTGGTCAATGGGTTTGTCATTGGGTTAAGGATTGACCATTTTGACCAAAGTTGACTTTTTTGTCAAAGATTGACTTATTGGGTTAATAATTGGTCATTAGTTCAAAAATTGACCATTTTGGCCAAAATTGATTTTTTGGACAAAAGTTAACCCATTGGGTCAACGAGGTCGTCATAGGATCAGAAATTAACCATTTTAACCAACGTTGACTTTTTGTTTAAAAGTTGAACTATTCAGTCAATGTGTTGGTAATTTGTTTAAGAAATGACTATTATGACCAAAATTGACTTTTTTGTCAAATGTTGAAATTTTGAATCAATGGGATGGTCATTAGGTAAAAAATTGACTATGTTGAGCAAAATTAACTTTTTGGTCAAAAGTTGACCTATTGTGTCAATGGGTTGGTCATTGTGTCAAGGATTGACTATTTTGACTAAAGTTCACTTTTTGGTCAAAAGTTGACCTATTGGGTCACTGGGCTGGTCAATGATTCAAGGATTGACTGTTTTGACCGAAGTTGACCTTTTTTTTAGAGATTGACTTATTGGGTCAATAATTTCTCGTTATGTCAAAAGTTGACTATGTTGGTCAAAAGTTGACTTATTGGGTCTATGGGTTGGTCATTGGGTCAAGGATTGACCATTTTAACCAAAGTTGACTTTTTCGTCAAAAATCGACCTATTGGGTTAATGGGTTTGTCATTGGGTCACAAATTGACCATTTTAAGCTAACTTAACTTTTTGGTTAAAAGATGACTTATTGGGTTAATGGGCTGGTCATTAGGTGAAAAATTAACAATTTTGACCAAAATTAACTTTTTGGTCAAAAGTTGACCTATTGTGTCAATGGTTTAGTCATTTGGTCAAGGTTGACCATTTTGACCAAAGGTGACTTTTTGGTCAAAAGTTGACCTATTGGGTCAATGGGTTGGTCATTGGGTCAATGATTGACTATTTTGACCAAATTTGACTTTTTGGTCAGAGATTGACTTACTAAGTCAAAAATTGGTCATTAGATCAAAAATTGACTATTTTGACCAAAGTTGACTTTTTGTCAAAAGTTGACATATTGGGTCAAAGGGTTGGTCATTGGGTGAAGGCTTCACCATTTTGACAAAAGTTGACTTTTTGGTCAGAAATTGACTTATTGGGTCAAAAATTAGTCATTAGGTCAAAAATTGACTATTTTGGCCAAAATTGAATTTTTGGTCAAAAGTTGACCGATTAGGTCAACATGGTGGTCACTAGGTCAGAAATTGGTCATTTTGACCAAAGTTGACTTTTTGGTCAAAAGTTGGCCTATTTGGTCAATGAGTTCGTAATTAGATCAAGAATTGACCATTTTTACCAATGATAATTTTTTGGTCAAAAGTTGTTACCTATTGGATTAATGGGTTGGACATTGGGTCAAAAATTGACCATTTTGACCAAAGTTAACTTTTTGGTCAAAAGTTGACCTATTGGTTAATGGGTTGTAATTAAGTCAAAAATTGACTATTTTGACCCAAATTAAATTTTTGGTCAAAAGTTGACCCATTAGGTCAACGGGGTGGTAATTGGGTCAAAAATTGACAATTTGAATAAAATTGACTTTTTGGTTAAAAGTTGACCTTTTGGGTTAATGGGTTGGTCTTTGGGTCAATGATTGACCATTTTGGCAAAAGTTGCTCTTTGGTTAAAAGTTGACCTATTGGGTCAATGAGTTATTCATTGGGTCAGAAATTGACCATTTTGACCAAAGTTGACTTTTTGGTCAAAAGTTGACTTATTGTGTCAATGTGTGGTCATTAGGTCAAAAAATGACTATTTTGATCAAAATTAACTTTTTGATCAAAAGTTGACCTATTGGGTCAATGGGTTCGCCATTGGGTCATTGTTTGACCATTTTGACCAAAGTTGTCTTTTTGGTCAAATGTTGACCTATTGGGTCAATGGGTTGGTCATTCGGTCAAGGGTTGATCATTTTGACCAAAGTTGACTTTTTGGTCGAAAGTGACCTATTTGGTCAATGAGTTAATAATTGGGTCAAGAATTGACCATTTTGACCAAATATGAATTTTGGTCAAAAGTTAACATATGTGTCAATGGCTTTGTCATTGGGTCAAAAATTGACCATTTTTAGCAAAGTTGACTTTTTGGTCAAAAGTTGACCTGTTGGGTCAATGGGTGGTCATTAGGTCAAAAATTGACTATTTTAACCCAAATTGACTTTTTGGTTAAAAGTTGACCTATTGGATCAAGGATTGACAATTTTGACCAAAGTTGACTTTTTGGTCAGTCATTGACTTATTGGGTCAATAATTGGTCATTAGGTCAAAAATTGACTATTTTGACCAAAGATAAATTTTGATCAAAAGTTAAACCATAGGTCAACGAGGTGGTATTGGGTCAGAAATTGACCATTTTCACGAAAGTTTACTTTTTGGTCAAAAGTTGACCTATTTTGTCAGTGAGTTATTAATTTAGTCAAGAATTAACCAATTGGACCAAAGTTGACTTTTTAGGTCAAAAGTTGACTTATTGGGTCAATGGGTTGGTCATTTGGTAAAAAATTGTCCAAAGTTGGCTTTTTGGTCAAAAGTTGACTTTTGGGTTAATGAGCTGTCATTTGGTTAAAAATTGACTATTTTGACCAAAATTAACTTTTTGGTCAAAAGTTGACCTATTGGATCAATGGGTTGTTCATTGGGCCGAAGATTGAGCATTTTGACCAAAGTCGACATTTTGGTCAGATATAGAATAATTCGGTCAATAATTTGTCATTAATTCAAAAATTGACTTTTTTGATGAAAATTAACTTTTTGGTCAAATGTTGATCAATTGGGTCAATGAGTTGGTTATTGGGAAAGAAATTAACCATTTTAACTAAAGTTTACCTTTTGGTCGAAAAGTTGACCTTTTGGATTGATGGGGTGGTTGTTAGGTTAAAATTGATTTATTTTGACCAAAATTTACTTTTTATCAAAAGTTGACCATTTGGGTGGGTATGTCGTTGTGTCGAGGATTAACCATTTTAACGAAAATTGTCATTTTGGTCGAATGTTTTCCCATTGGGTCATTGGGGTGGTCATTAGTTTTCGATTGACTATTTGTAGAAAATTTGACTTTTTGGTCGAAAGTTGACTGTTAGATTGATGGGTTGGTCATTTGGTCGAATTGACCATTCGACAAAAGTTGACATTTTGGTGAAAAGTTAACTGTTAGATTGATGGGTTGGTCATTAGGTCGAGGATTGACCATATTGAACAAAGTTGACTTTTGTACAGAGATTGACTTATTAGGTCTATATTGGTCATTAGGTCAAAATTTGACTATTTTGACCAAAATTGACTTTTTGGTCAAAAGTTGTCCTATTGGATCAATGAGATGATCATTGGGTCAGAAATCGACCATTTGACCAAAGTTGACTTTTTGTTCAAAAGTTGACTTAATGGGTCAATGAGTTGGTCATTATGACAAAAATTGATTATTTTGACCAAAATTGACATTTTGGTCAAAAGTTGACCTATTGGGTCATAAGGTCAAAGATTGACCATTTTGACCATAGTTGACTTTTTTGTCAAAAGTTAACCTATTGGGTCAATGGGTTGGTCATTGGGTCAAGGATTGACCATTTTGGCCAAAGTTGACTTTTTGGTCAGAGATTGTCTTATTGATTCGACAATTGGTTATTAGGTCGAAAATTAACTATTTTGACCAAAATTGAATTTTGGTTAAAAGTTGACCCATTGGGTCGATAGAATTGGTCATTGGTCGAGAAATTGATCATTTTGACCGAAGTTGACTTTTTGGTCGAAAGTTGACATATTGGGTTAATGGGGTGGTCATTAGTTAAAAGTTGACTATATTGACCAAAATTATTTTTTGGTCGAAAGTTAACTTATTGTGTCGATGGGTTGGTCATTGTGTCGACGATTGACTATTTTGACTAAAATTCACTTTTTGGTCAAAAGTTGACCTATTGGGTCAATGGGTTGGTCATTGGGTCAAGGATTGACCATTTAGACCAGAGTTGAACTTTTGGTCAGAGATTGACTTATTGGGTCATAAATTGGTCATTATGTCAAAAATTGACTATTTGGTCAAAAGTTGACCTATTGGGTCTACGGGTTGGTCATTGTGTCAACGATTGACCATTTTGACCAAAGTTGAATTTTTGGTCAAAAGTTAACACATTTGGTCAACGAGGTGGTCATTGGGTCAGAAATTGACCATTTTTCACGAAAGTTGACTTTTTGGTCAAAAATTGACCTATTTGGTCAATGAGTTGGTAATTTGGTCAAGAATTAACCATTTCGACCAAAGATGACTTTTTTGGTCAAAAGTTGAGTTATTGGGTCATTGGGTAAAAAATTGACCAAAGTTGACTTTTTGGTCAAAAGTTGACTTTTGGGTTAATGGGTGGTCATTCGGTTAAAAATTGACTATTTTGACCAAAATTAACTTTTTGGTCAAAAGTTGACCTATTGGGTCAATTGGTTGGTCATTGGGTCAAAGATTGAGCATTTTGACCAAAGTTGACTTTTTGGTCAGAGATAGAATAATTTGGTCAATAATTTGCCTTTAATTCAAAAAATGTCTATTTTGACGAAAATTAACTTTTTGGTCAAAAGTTGACCAATTGGGTCAATGGGTTGGTTATTGGGAAAGAAGTTGACAATTTTAACTAAAGTTTACCTTTTGGTCAAATGTTGACCTTTTGGGTTAATGGAGTGGTTGTTAGGTTAAAAATTGACTATTTTAACCAAAATTTACTTTTTTATCAAAAGTTGACCATTTGGGTGGGTATGTCATTTTGTCAAGTATTAACCATTTTAACGAAAATTGTCATTTTGGTCAAAACTTGACCTATTGGGTCAATGGGTTGGTCAAAACTTGACTATTGGGTCAATGGGTTGGTCATTTAGTTAGAATTGACCATTCTGACCAAAGTTGACTTTTTGGTAAAAAGTTAACCTATTGGGTCAATGCGTTGGTCATTAGGTCAAGGATTGACCATTTTGAACAAAGTTGATTTTTTGTTCGGAGATTGACTTATTCGGTCTATATTGGTCATTAGGTCAAAAATTGACTATATTGACCAAAATTAACTTTTTGGTCTAAAGTTGTCCTATTGGATCAACGGGTTGGTCATTAGGTCAGAAATTGACCATTTGGCCGAAGTTGACTTTTTTTTCAAAAGTTGACCTAATGGGTCAATGAGTTAGTCATTTTGTCAAAAATTAACTATTTTGAGCAAAATTGACTTTTTGGTCAAAAGTGGACCTATGGCGTCATAGGATCAAAGATTGACCATTTTGATCATAGTTTACTTTTTTGTCATAAGTTGACCTATTGGGTCAATGGGTTGGTCATTTGGTCATGGATTGACCATTTTGGCCAAAGTTGACTTTTTGGTCAGAGATTGTCTTATTGGGTCAACAATTGGTCATTAGGTCAAAAATTAACTATTTTGACTAAAATTGAATTTTTGGTCAAAAGTTGACCCATTGGGTCAATGGGGTGGTCATTGGGTCATAAATTGACAATTTTGACCAAACTTGACTTTTTGATCAAAAGTTGACATTTTGGGTTAATGGGGTGGTCATTAGTTAAAAAGTTGACTATATTGACCAAAATTAATTTTTTGGTTAAAAGTTAACTTATTATGTCAATGGGTTGGTCATTGTGTTAAGGATTGACTATTTTGACTAAAATTCACTTTTTGGTCAAAAGTTGACCTATTAGGTCAATGGGTTGGTCATTGGGTCAAGGATTGATCATTTTGACCAGAGTTGATCTTTTGGTCATTAATTGGTCATTATGTCAAAAATTGACTATTTTGGTCAAAAGTTGACCTATTGGGTCTATGGGTTGGTCATTGGGTCAAGGATTGAACATTTTGACCAAAAGTTGACTTTTTGGTCAAAAGTTGACCTATTGAGTTAATGGGTTGGTCATTGGGTCAGAAATTGACCATTTTAACCAAACTTGTCTTTTTGGTCGAAAGTTGTTTATTGGGTAATGGGGTGGTCATTAGGATAAAAATTGTCAATTCTAACCAAAATTAACTTTTTGGTCAAAAGTTGACCTATTGGGTAAATAGGTTGGTCATTATGTCAAGGGTTGACTATTTTGACGAAAGTTTAGTTTTTGGTCAAAAGTTGACCTATTGGGTTAATCAGTTGGTCATTGAGTAAAAGATTGACAATTTTGACCAAAGTTGACTTTCTGGTCAGAGATTGACTTATTGGGTCAATAATTGGTCATTCGATCAAATTAATCATTTTGACCAAAATTTGATTTTTGGTCAAAAGTAGACCCATTGGATCAAATGGGTGGTCATCATGTCACAAATTGACCATTTTGACCAAACTTTAGTTTTTGTCAAAAGTTGACCTATTAGGTAAATGGGTTGGCCATTGGGTCAGAAATTGACAATATTGACCAAACTTGACTTTTTTCTCAAAAGTTGACCTATTGGGTCAATGGGGTGTTCATTAGGTAAAAAATTAATTGTTTTGACCAAAAATTATCTTTTTGGTCAAAAGTTGATCTATTGGGTAGGGTTGTTCATTGGGTCAAGGATTGACCATTTTGACCAAAGTTGCCTTTTTGGTCAAAAGTTGACCTATTGGGTCAATGAGTTGGTTATTGGGATTGACCATTTTGACCAATGTTGATTTTTTTGGTTATTGGGTCAGAAATTTACCATTTTGACCAAAGTTGACTTTTTGGTCAAAAGTTTATCTATTGCGTCAAGGGGATGGTCATTAGGTCAAAAATTAACTATTTTGATCAAAATTAACTTTTTGGTCAAAAGTTGAGCTATTTAGTCAGTGGACTGGTCATTGGGTTAAGAATTGACTGTTTCGACCAATGTTGACTTTTTTGTCAGACATTAACTTATTGGGTCAATAATTTGTCCTTAGGTAAAAAATTGACTATTTTGACAAAAATTGAATTTTTGGCCAATAGTTAACCGATTGGGTCAACGAGGTGGTCATTGGGTTAGAAAATAACCATTTTGACCAAAGTTAGCTTTATGGTCAAAAGTTGACCTATTTGGGCATTGAGTTGGTTATTGGGTGAAAAATTGATCATTTTGACTAAAGTTGACTTTTTCTTCAAAAGTTGACCTATTGGGTCAATGGGTGGTCATTAAATCAAAAATTGACTATTTTGATCAAAATTAAATTTTTGGTCAAAAGTTGACCCAATGGGTCAACAGGGTGGTCTTAGGGTAAAAAAATTACAATTTGACTAAAATTGACCTTTTGGTCAAAAGTTGACCTGCTGTGTTAATGGGTTGGTCATTGGGTCAATGATTGACCACTTTTGCTAAGGTTGACTTTTTTGCTCAAACTTGACTTATTGGGTCAATGGGTTGGTTATTGGGTCGGAATTTGACCATTTTGACCAAAGTTAACTTTTTGGTCAAAAGTTGACCTATTGGGTCAATGGATGGTCATTCGTTAAAAAATAGACTATTTTGACCAAAATTGACTTTTTAGTCAAAAGTTTACTTATTGGGTCAATGAGTTGGTCATTGGGTCAAGGTATGACCATTTTGACCAAAGTTATCTTTTTGGTCAAAAGTTGACCTATTGGGTCAATGGGTTGGTCATTGGGTCAATGATTGACCATTTTAATTAAAGTTGACTTTTTGGTCAGAGATTGACTTATTGGGTCAATAATTGGCATTAGGTCAAAATTTGATTATTTTGACCAAAATTAAATTTTTGGTCAAAATTTTACCCATTGGGTCAAAGGGGTGGTCATTAGGTCAGAAATTGACCATTTTGACCAATGTTAACTTTTTGCTCAAAAGTTGACATATTTGGTCAATAAGTTGGTAATTGGGTCAAGAATTGAACATTTTGACCAAAGATGACTTTTTGGTCAAAAGTTGAGCTTTTGGGTCAATTGTTTGGTCATTGGGTAAAAAAATTGACTATATTAACCAAACTTGACTTTTTAGTCAAAAGTTGACCTATTGGGTTAATGGGGTTGTCATTAGGTCAAAAATTGACAATTTTGAAAAAATTAACTTTTTGATCAAAAGTTAACCTATTGGGTCAATGGGTTGGTCTTTGGGTCATGGATTGACCATTTTAACCAAAGTTAACTTTTTGGTCAAAACTTGACCTATTTGATCTATGGGGTTGGTCTTTGGGTCAAAGATTGACCATTTCGACCAAAGTTGACTTTTTCTTCTGAGATTGACTTATTGGGTCAATACTTGGTCATTCGGTCAAAAATTAATTATTTTGACCAAAATTGAAAATTTAGTCAAAAGTTGACCCATTGGGTCAATTGGGTTGTCATTAGGTCTGAAATTGACCGTTTTAACCAAAGTTGACTTTTGTTAAAAGTTGACATATTGGGTCAATGTGTTGGTCATTGGGTCAGAAACTGGCTATCTTGACCAAAATTGACTTTTGGTCAAAAGTTAACCTATTGGGTCAATGATTGATCATTTTGGCCAAAGTTAACTTTTTTGTCAAAAGTTGACCTATTGGGTCAATGGGTCAGAAATTGTCCATTTTAACAAAAGTTGACTTTTTGATCAAAAGTTAACCTATTGGGTCAATGAGTGGTCATTATGTTAAAATTGACTATTTTGAGCAAAATTGACATTTTAATTAAAAGTTGACCTATTGGGTCAATGGGTTGGTCATTAGGTAAAGGAATGACCATTTTGACTAAAGTTAACTTTTTCGTCAAGAGTTAACTTATTGGGTCAATGGGGTGGTCATTGGGTCAAGGATTGACCATTTTGACCAATGTTGACTTTTTGGTCAGAGATTGACTTATAAGGTCAATAATTGGACATTATGTCAAAAATTGATTTTTTGCCCAAAATTGACTTTTTTGTCAAAAGTTGACACATTGGGTCAATGGGTTGGTCATTGAGTCAAAGTTAACCTTTTTGGTAAAAAGTTAACCTATTGGGTCAATGGGTTGGTCTATGCGTCAGAGATTGACAATCTTGACAAAAGTTAACTTTTTAGCCAGAGATTGACTTATTTGGTCAATGGGGTGGCATTAAGTCAAAAATTGATTATTTTGATCAAAATTGACTTTTTGGTCAAAAGTTGACCTATTAGGTTCTTAGGTCAATGATTGACCACTTTGACAAAGATTACTTTTCGGTCAAAAGTTGAACTATTGGGTCATTGGGTAAGTCATTGGGTCAATGATTGACCATTTTGACCAAAGTTGACTTTTTTTATCAAAGATTAACTTATTAGGTCAATAATTGGTCACTAGGTCAAAAATTGACTATTTTGACCAAAATTGACTTTTGGTCCAAAGTTGACTTATTGGGTTATTGGGTTGGTCATTAGATCAAGGATTAACCATTTTGACAAAAGTTGACTTTTTAGTCAAAAGTTGACTAGGTGGGTTAATGGGTTGGTCATTGCGTCAAGGATTGACCATTTTAAACAAATTTGACTTTTTAGCCAGAGATTGACAATTTGGGTCAATTAGGTTGTCATTAGGTTAAAAATTGACTATTTTGACCAAAATTAACTTTTTGGTCAAAAGTTGACTTATTGGGTCAATGGTTGTTTATTAGGTCATTGATTGATCATTTTGACTAAAGTTGACTTTTTTGTTAGAGATTGACTTATTGGGTAAATAATTTATCATTAAGTCAAAAATTAACTTTTTGACCAAAATTAAATTTTCAGTCAAAATTTGACTCATTGGGTCAATGGGGTCATTGGGCCAAAGATTGACCATTTCGACCAAAGTTGACTTTTTGGTAAATAGTTGACATATTCCGTCAACGGGTTGGTCATTAGGTCAAAAATTTACTATTTTGACCAAAATAGACTTTTTGGTCAAAAGTTGACCTATTGGGCCAATGGGTTGGTCGTTGGGTCAAGGATTGACCATTTTGACCAAAGCTGACTATTTGGTTAAAAGTTGAACGTTTGGGTTAATTGGTTGGTCATTGGGTCAAGGATATATCATTTTAACCAAAGTTGACTTTTTGATCAAAAGTTGGCCTATTCGGTCAATGGGTTTGTCGTTGGGTCATAAATTGATCATTTTAAAAATGTTGACCTATTAAGACAATGTGGTGGTCATTAGGTTAAAAATTGACTATTTCGTCTAAAATTAATTTTTCGGTCAAAAGTTGACCTATTAGGTCGCTGGGTTGGTCATTGGGTCAAGGATTGACTAAGTTGATCAAGTTTACTTTTTGGTAAAGAGTTGACCTATTGGGTCAATGGGTTGATCATTGGGTAAAAAATTGACCATTTTAACCAAAGTTGACTTTTTGGTCAAAAGTTGACCTATTGGGTCAATGGGGTGGTCATTAGGTCAAAAATTCACTATTTTGACCAAAATTATCTTTTTAGTCAAAAGTTGACCTATTGGGTCAATGAGTTAGTCATTGGGTTAAGGATTGACCATTTTGACCAAGTTTAATTTTTTGGTCAAAAGTTGACCTATTGGGTCAATGGGTTTTTCATTGCGTCAGAAATTGACCATTTTGACCAAAGTTGACTTTTTGGGCAAAAGTTGACCTATTGGGTCAATTGGGTGGTCATTAGGTCAATAATTGTCTATTTTGACCAAAATTAACTTTTTTGGTCAAAAGTTGACCTATTGGGTCAATGGGTTGGTCATTGGGTCAAGGATTGACCATTTTGACCAATGTTGACTTTATGGTCAGAGATTGACTTATTGGGTCAATAATTGGACATTATGTCAAAAATTGACTATTTTGGTCAAAAGTTAACTTATTAGGTCTATGGGTTGGTCATTGGGTCAAGGTTTGCCCATTTTGACCAAAGTTGAATTTTTGATCAAAAGTTGATCTATTGGGTCAATCGGTTGGTCATTGGGTAAGAAATTGACCATTTTAACCAAACTTGACATTTTAGTCAAAAGTTGACCTATTGGGTTAATGGGGTGGTCATTAGATCTAAAATTGACAATTTTGAAAAAATTAACTTTTTTGGTCAAAAGTTGACCTATTGGGTTAATGGGTTGGTCATTGGGTCAATGATTGACTATTTTGACCAAAGTTAACTTTTTGGTCAAAAGTTAACCTATTGGGTCAGTGGATTGGTCTTTGGGTCGAAGATTGACCGTTTCGACCAAATTTGACTTTTTGTTGAAAGATTGACTTATTGAGTCGATAATTGGTCATTTGGTAAAAAAATGATTATTTTTACAAAATTTTAAATTTTTAGTCAAAAGTTGACTCATTGGGTCAATTTGGTACTCATCAGGTCAGAAACTGACCGTTTTAACCAAAGTTGACTTTTTGTCAAAAGTTGACTTATTAGGTCAATGAGTTGGTCATTGGGTCAGAAATTGACCATTTTGACCAAAATTAACTTTTAGGTCAAAAGTTGACATATTGGGTCAATGGGTTTGTCATTGGGTCAAAGATTAACCATTTTGATCAAAGTTGACTTTTTGATTAGAGATTGACTTATTGGGTCAATAATTGGTCATTAGGTCAAAAATTGACAATTTTGACCAAAATTGACTTTCAATCAAAAGTTAAACTATGGGGTCAATGGATTGGTCATTGGGTCAAGGATTGATCATTTTGCTCAAAGTTGACTTTTTGGTCAAAAGTTGACCATTGGGTCAATGGGTCAGAAATTGACCATCTTAACCAAAGTTGACTTTTTGGTCAAAAGTTGACCTATTGAGTCAATGAATGGTCATTAGGTTAAAATTGACTATTTTCACCAAAATTAACATTTTGGTCAAAAGTTGACCTATTGGGTCAATGGGTTGGTCATTGGGTAAAGGAATGAACATTTTTATTAAAGTTGACTTTTTGGTGAAGAGTTAGCCTATTGGGTCAATGGGGGTAGTCATCGGGTTAAGGATTGACCTTTTTGACCAAAGTTGACTTTTTGGTCAGAGATTGACTTATTAGGTCAATAATTGAACATTAGGTTAAAAAATGATTTTTTGATCAAAATTGACTTTTTAGCCAAAAGTTGACACATTGGGTCAATGGATTGGTCAATGGGTCAAGGATTAATCATTTTGACCAAAGTTAACATTTTGGTCAAAAGTTAACGTATTTGGTCAATGGATTGAGCAATGGGTCAGGGATTGAACATTTTAACCAAAGTTGACTTTTTAGCCAAAGATTGACATATTAGGATAATGGGTTGGTCATAGGTCAAAAATTGTCTATTTTGACCAAATTTGACTTTTTGGTCAAGTGTTGACCTATTGGGTTTTTGGGTCAAGGATTGACCATTTTGACAAAGTTGACTTTTTTGTTAAAAGTTGAACTATTGGATCAATAGGTTGGTCATTGGGTCAATGATTGACCATTCTAACAAAAGTTAACTTTTTTGTCAGAGATTGACTTATTAGGTTGAAAATTGATCACTAGGTCAAAAATTAACTATTTTGACCAATTGACTTTTTGGTCCAAAGTTGACCTATTGGGTTAAGGGGTTGGTCATTGGATCAAGGATTAACCATTTTGACTAAAGTTGACTTTTTGGTCAAAAGTTGAGGTATTGGGTCGATGGGTTTGTCATTGGGTCAAGGATTGACCATTTTGACCAAATTTGACTTTTTCGCCAATGATTGACTTATTGGCTCAATTGGGTGGTATTAGGTCAAAAATTGATTATTTTGACCAAAATTGTCTTTTTGGTCAAAAGTTGACCTATTTGGTCATTGGGTGAAGGATTGACCATTTTGGTTAAAGTTAGCTTTTTAGTCAAAAGTAGACCTACTGGGTCAATGGGTTGGTTATTGGGTCAAGGATTGACCATTTTGACCAAAGTTCACTTTTTGGTTAGAGATTTACTTATTGGGTCAATAATTGGTCATTAGGTTAAAATTGACTATTTTGACCAAAATTGATTTTTCTGTCAAAATTTGACCTGTTGGATCAATGGGGTGGTCATTAGGTCAAAAATTGACTATATTGACCAAAATTGACATTTTGGTCAAAAGTTGACATATTGGGTCAATGGGTTGGTCATTGGGTCAAGGATTGATCATTTTGACCAAAGTTGACTTTTTGGCCAGAGATTGATTTGTTGGGTTAATAGGGTGGTCAATTGGTCAAAAATAAACTATTTTGATAAAAAATTAACTTTTTGGTCAAAAGTTGTCCTAATTAGTCAAAGAGTTGGTCATTGGGTCAAGGATTGACCATTTTGACCAAAGCTGTCCTCTTGGTCAGAGATTGACTTATTAGATTAATAATTGGTCATTAGGTTAAAATTGACTTTTTGATACAAATTGAATTTTTGGTAAAAATTTCACCCATTGGGTCAATGGGGCGGTCATTTGGTCTAAAATTGACTATATTGACCAAAATTGACTTTTTGGTCAAAAGTTGACTTATTTGGTTAATGGTTGGTCATTCGGTTAAGGATTAACCATTTTTATCAAAGTTGACTTTTTGGTCAAAAGTTGACCTATTGTATCAATGGGTTAGTCATTGGGTCAAAGATTGACTATTTTGACCAAAGTTGACTTTTTGGTCAGAGATTGACTTACTGAGTCAATAATTGGTCATTAGGTCAAAAATTGACTATTTTGATCAAAATTGACTTTTTGGACAAAAGTTGACCTATTGGCCAATGGCTTAGTCATTGATTCAACGATTGATCATTTTGACCGAAGATGACTTTTTGGTCAAAAGCTGACCCATTGGTTCAATGGGTTGGTCGTTGGGTCAGAAATTGACAATTTTAAGACAAGCTGACCTATTGGGTTAATGTGGTGGTCATTAGGTTAAAAATTGACTATTTTTAGAAAAATTGACTTTTTTGTCAAAAATTGACCTTATTGGGTCAATAAGTTGGTCATTCGGCCACGAATTGATCATTTTAACAAAAGTTAACTTTTTGGTCAAAAGTTGACATATTGGGTCAATGGGCTGGTCATTGGGTCAAGGATTGGCCATTTTCGCCAAAGTTAACTTTTTTGTCTAAGATTGACTTATTGGGTCAATAATTGGTCATTAGGTAAAAAATTGACAATTTTGATCAAAATTGACTTTTTGGTCAAAAATTGACTTATTGGGTCGATGTGTTGGTCATTTGGTCAAGGATTGTCCATTTTGATAAAAGTTGACTTTTTGGTCAGAGATTGACGTATTGGGTTGACAATTAGTCATTAGGTCAAAATTGAGTATGTTGATCCAATTTAAATTTTCAGTCAAAAGTTGACCCATTGGAACAATGAGGTAGTCAGTAGGTCAAAAATTTATAATATTGACCAAAATTGACTTTTTGGTCAAAAGTTGACCTATTGGGTTAATGCGTTGGTCATTGGATCAAGGATTGACCATTTTCACCAAAGTTAACTTTTTGGTTAAAAGTTGAAATATTGGGTCAAAGGGTTAGTCATTGGGTCAAGGATTGACCATTTTCACCAAAGTTAACTTTTTGGTCTGTGATTGACTTATTGGGTCAATAATTCGTCATTAGGTCAAAAATTGATTATTTTAACCAAATTGACTTTTTGGTCAAAAATTTGACCTATTGGGTGCATAGGTTGGTCATTTGGTCAAGGATTGACCATTTTGACCAAAGTTGACATTTTGGTCAAAAGTTGACTTATTAGGTCAAAGGGTTGGTCATTGGGTCAAAAATTGACCAATTTAACCAAAGTTAACTTTTGAGTAAATAGCAGACATATTGGGTCAATGGGTTGGTCATTGGGTTAAGGATTGACAATTTTGACCAAAGTTGACTTTTTGGGCTTAGATTGACTTATTTGGTCAATAATTGGTCATTAGGTAAAAAATTGACTATTTTGACAAAAATGAAATTTTTGGTCAAAGGTTGACCCGTTTGGTCAATGGGGAGGTCATTCGGTCAGAAATTGACCATTTTGACTAAAGTTGACTTTTTCGCCAGAAGTTGACCTATTGGGTCAATGGGGTGGTCATTAGGTCAAAAATTGATTATTTTGACCAAAATTAACATTTTGGTCAACAGTTGACGTTTTGGATCAATGGGTTGGTCATTGGGTCAAGAATTGAACATTTTGACCAAAGTTGACTTTTTGGTGAAAAGTTGACATATTGGTTCAATGAGTTGGTCATTGGGTCAATGATTGACCATTTTGACCAAAGTTGTCCTTTACGTCAAAAGTTGACATATTGGGTCAACGGGATGGTCATTAGATCAAAAATTGAATATTTTGACCAAAATAGACTTTTGGTCAAAAGTTGACCTATTGGGTCAACGGGGTGGTCATTAGATCAAAAATTGACTATTTTGACCAAAATAGACTTTTGCTCAAAAGTTGACCTATTGGGCCAATGGGTTGGTCATTGGGTCAAGGATTGACCGTTTTGACCAAAGCTAACTTTTTGGTCAAAAAGTTGACCTTTTGGGTCAATGGGTCAAGGTTAGATCATTTTGACCAAAGTTGACTTTTTGATCAAAAGTTGGCCTATTGGGTCAATGGGTTGGTCGTTGGGTCATAAATTGATCATTTTAAAAAATTGACCTATTGTGTCAATGTGGTGGTCATTAGTTCAAAAATTGACTAATTTATCCAAAATTAATTTTTTTGTCAGTATTTAACCTATTAGGTCACTAGGTTGGTCATTGGGTCAAGGATTGACCATGTTGACCAATGTTGACTTTTTGGTCAAGAGTTAACCTATTGGGTCAATGGGTTGGACATTGGTTCAAAAATTGACCATTTTAACCAAAGTTTATTTTTTGGTCAAAAGTTGACCTATTGGGTCAATGGGGGCGGTCATTAGGTCAAAAATTCACTATTTTGACCAAAATTATCTTTTTAGTCAAAAGTTGACCTATTGGGTCAATGAGTTAGTCATTGGGTTAAGGATTGACCATTTTGATCAAGTTGAATTTTTTGGTCAAAAGTTGGCCTTTGGGTCAGAGGGTTTTTCACAGAAATTAACCATTTTGACCAAAGTTGACTTTTTGGTCAAAAGTTGACCTATTGGGTAATTGTGTAGTCATTAGGTCAATATATGTCTATTTTGACCAAAATTGACTTTATGGTCAAAAGTTGACCTATTGGGTCAATGGGTTGGTCATTAGATCAAGGATTGACCATTTTGACCAATGTTGACTTTATGGTCAGAGATTGACTTATTGGGTCAATAATTAGACATTATGTCAAAAATTGACTATTTTGGTCAAAAGTTGACCTATTTGGTCTATGGGTTGGTCATTAGGTCAAGATTTGCCCATTTTTACCAAAGTTGACTTTTTAGTCAAAAGTTGACTTATTGGGTCAATGATTTTGTCATTTGGTAAGAATTTGACCATTTTTACCAAACTTGAAATTTTGGTCAAAAGTTGATATATTGGGTTAATGGGGTGGTCATTAGGTCTAAAATTAACAATTTTGAAAAAATTAACTTTTTTGGTCAAAAGTTGACATATTGGTCAATGGGTTGGTCATTGGGTCAAGGATTCACCATTTTGACCAAAGTTAACTTTTTTTTCAAAAGTTGACCTATTGGGTCAATGGGTTGGTCTTTGGGTCAAAGATTGAATACTTCAACCAAATTTGTCTTTTTGATGAAAGATTAACTTTTGGGTCAATAATTGGTTATTTGGTAAAAAATGATTATTTTGACCAAAATTGAATTTTTAGTCAAACGTTGACCCATTGGGTCACTTGGGAAGTCATCAGGTTAGAAACTGACCGTTTTAACCAAAGTTGACTTTTTGTCAAAATTGACTTATTGGGTCAATGGGTTGGTCATTGGGTCAGAAATTGACCATTTTGACTAAAATTGACTTTTAGGTCAAAAGTTGACATATTAGGTCAATGGGCTTGTCATTGGGTTAAAGATTAACCATTTTGATCAAAATTGACTTTTTGGTTAGAGATTGACTTATTGGCTCAGTAATTGGTCATTAGGTCAAAAATTGACTATTTTGACCAAAATTGACTTTTGGTCAAAAGTTAAACTATTTGGTTAATGGGTTGGTCATTGGGTCAAGGATTGATCATTTTGCCCAAAGTTGACTTTTTGGTCAAAAGACCATTGGGTCAATGAGTCAGAAATTGACCATCTTAACCAAAGTTGACTTTTTGGTCAAAAGTTGACCTATTGGGTCAATGAGTGGTCATTAGGTTAAAATTAACTATTTTGACCAAAATTAACATTTTGGTCAAAAGTTGACCTATTGGGTCAAAGGGTTGGTCATTGGGTAAAGGAATGACCATTTTTACCAAAGTTGACTTTTTGTGAAGAGTTAACCAATTCGGTCAATGGGGTAGTCATTGTGTCAAGGATTGATAATTTTGACCAAAGTTGACTTTTTGGTCAGAGATTTACTTATTAGGTCAATGATTGAACATTAGGTCAATAATTTATTTTTTTGACCAAAATTGACTTTTTAGTCAAAAGTTGACACGTTGTGTCAATGGGTTCGTCAATTGGTCATGGAGTGATCATTTTGAGCAAAGTTAACTTTTTGGTCAAAAGTTAACTTATTTGGTCAATGAGTTGGGCAATGGGTTAAGGATTGACCATTTTAACCAAAGTTGACTTTTTAGCCAGAGATTGATTTATTAGGTCAATGGGGTGGTCATTAGGTCAGAAATTGACTATTTTGACCAAAATTAACTTTTTGGTCAAAAGTTGACCTATTGGGTTTCTGAGTCAAGGATTGACCATTTTGACAAAGTTGCTTTTTGGTTAAAAGTTGAACTAATGGATCAGTGGGTTGGTCATTGGGTCAATGTTTGACCATTTTGACCAAAGTTAACTTTTTGTTAGAGATTGACTTATTAGGTTGATAATTGATCACTAGGTCAAAAATTAACTATTTTGACCAAAAGTGACTTTTTGGTCCAAAGTTGACCTATTGGGTTAATGGGTTGGTCATTGGGTCAAGAATTAAACATTTTGACTAAAGTTGACTTTTTGGTCAAAAGTTGACCTATTGGGTCAATGGGTTTGTCATTGGGTCAAGGATTGACCATTTTGACCAAATTTGACTTTTTAGCCAGAGATTGACTAATTGGGTCAATTGGGTGGTCATTAGGTTAAAAATTGATTATTTTGAGCAAAATTAACTTTTTGGTCAAAAGTTAACCTATTTGGTCATTGGGTGATGGGTAGACCATTTTGACCAAAGTTGGCTTTTTGGCCAACATTGGTCAAAAGTAGACCTATTGGGTCAATGGGTTGGTTATTGGGTCAAGGATTGACCATTTTGACCAAAGTTAACTTTTTGGTTAGAGATTTACTTATTGGGTCAATAATTGGTCATTAGGTCAAAATTGACTATTTTGACCAAAATTGATTTTTCGGTCAAAATTTTACCTGTTGGGTCAAAGGGTTGGTCATTAGGTCGAAATTTGACTATATTAACCAAAATTGACATTTTGGTCAAAAGTTGACCTATTGGGACAATGAGTTGGTCATTGGGTCAAGGATTGACCATTTTAACCAAAGTTGACATTTTGGGCTCCATGCTTTCCGGTACTTTGGTCATTAGCACGAAGAGGGTAACATCTACGAACTTGATGTCCGTGTTATCGAATCCTTGTCTGAAGCGAATGATTGCATCATCAGGCAGTTCGTCCTTGCTGACTGCCAAGTCCAGTCCATTGGTGAAGGAGAAAATCAGCTTCAGTGCGAACATATTCTGCAGGGTAGATTTCGAACATCAGTTCCATACTATGTTCCTTCCGTCATAAAATTCTTAGGACGAAAAAGAAAAATAGAGTCCGAATACATTCTTATCCATTTTGTTAGTTTTGTTTACAAAGTATTTCAAATTTCGTTTTATTTGTTGGCTTAGTTTTTAGTTTAGAAGGTTCATTTGTTCATAGTTAAAAAGGTTCGTTAGGAATGAAATAATTAAAGGAGGAAGAGAAAGGGAAGGTAAAGCACCCAATCCAGAACTGGAAAGGGAGAGAAAACCTCACATAACTCTCATCTTGACGAGCTGCTCCTAAGGGTAACACATATTGGGGGTACACCCCACCTTGGAGAGACAAAAGGATTCGGAACATCTGCGGTTAGGAATGTCATACAACGGTGGCTCAAAATCCGAGAATAGTTGACTATACATTTTCGAGACAGAAATGAACATGGTATGTCAACGGAAAGAAGGGTAGTTTGATCCACTAGGAGCATGGACTCACTACCGATTTATGAAAGCAAAACCATTTGATCAAGATGGAGAGAAGAACTAATCCCCGGCGGAGTCGCCAGAAAAGTTGTCGACATATTTTAGTTTAACTGCGTATTTTAAAAAGGGGTAAGAAGTCACCAACAAAAGTTGTCGGTGGATTTTAAATTTTAAATTTAATTTACATATATATATAATTTAGAAAGTAGGATTTGATTTTTTTAAAAAATAATTTTAAGTTTGAAAATTTTAAGATATGAAATTAAACCGATCTCACATCCCAAATTGTTTATATAAACGAGCACCGCACCACAAGCTCGTGTATATATCCCGAAGAATAGATAAACTACTTGATGGTGGAGCTTGATTAAACAAAGTAGAAGATTTGCAACATCCGTTTGGTCTGTGAATCAATTTTATGAGCCGACAAATTTCCCTACCTAATATAAAGAAATTAAGTAGGGTTTATTTTACCTAGGTTATTAAAATTACCTATAAGGGCGAGCCCTATATTTAATTACATCTTAAATAACGGGAATCATTTATAAAAACTCTCGATAATGATCGAGTGGTTTTGCTCTCGAGAATTTCAAAGTTTAAGGTTTCAAACAATTTGGATTTTAGAAATTTCAATAGGAAATAGCTCAAATGTTGTAATCCTTCCAATTTTAGTTAATTATGACTTATGTCGTATGATATAATCATACAAATAGCCTGGAAGATGTGAGGGTTTATGTCGTACCAAACGACTACCTCGGAGTCCTAAGACGAGTTAGGGCTTATTTTGCACAACATGATTATGCAAATGCCTAATAAAAAACTGTGGATTTATGTTGCGCTATGCAAACTACCTCGAAATCCTATAGCTTGGTTATTTAAAACTAGGAAAGGGTTTACCTGATGAAGACCCAAGTATGGCTATTGAGGATGGCCATGCTGCCCACCGTAATCCAAGCTCCTTGTTGCAGAAGGTTTAGTTTTAGAAAATGGCAATCAAGAGATGAGAGAAATTTTTTGGTTTAGAGAGGTTTAAAAAATTGAGATGGCTTAGTATTTTAATTAAAATAAATCTTAAAGTTGATTAAGCAGAACCGATTAAGATCCGCGGTTCCGTCATCCCGGCACCACTATTTTCATCGGATTCACTTAGTCCGAATGAATTTACTAAACTCAGCCGAATGAGTTCCACACTTTCATTTAGACCGTGGGAAATCTCGTTAGCAACGCGTGGGTTACATAATCCGAAGGATTCTCGATCATCCATTGAGATGTTTTAACTTTAGTTGTAATTGCAGTTTTAGTTGTTTTGTTTATGATTAAGTTTTGAGTTATTTTATATTTTGAAGGTTGTGGCGGTGAATTTTATCTTATTTTGATTTTTAATTTAGTTTTGGTTCATTTTTGCAGCTATCCTAAAGGTTTCAGTTTTCATGCAGGGTGGCATTATTGTTTAACATGCAAGCTTGCAATAAAAAGAGAGTACATCACAGGTAAATAAATTGTTATAAAATAAAAGCGTACCTGGCAGGTTTTCTCGTCGTTTCGAGTTGCACTTGAAAACACATGTCAGAGCATTTATATATTTAAAAGAAATCACCTAGGTGAAGCTAAGGGAAGGCTCTGGTTGTCTACCAAAATACTAATCCTATCACTAGTCAAGTCTTATGACGTCTAGGTTCTCATGTTTTGTTAAGGATGACTTTCTTCATCAAAGAAGAATGAAGTTCAACTATTCTTCTAAAACATCTCATTAGGTTGAGAAAGTTCGTAGGACAGGTCCTGAACATCTTTTCACCATTGTTAGGATTATTCTGAGTCGAAATGAAGATCATTATACGGATTGGTTGGTCATCCGGGAATTTAGTTAAGTCTTGATTCTTGCTCAGTGAACTAGGATGTTTGATTATCCTATGAGTATAGTGACATTTCATTTGACATTTTATTTAAGAATTATAAGAGTGATAACTTTTAGGGGCAAGTTGGTTCATTAAAGAATTTAACAGCTCTTAATTGAAGTTTGAGTTAATAGTTTAAAGTGATTTAATTTAGTTATAAGGTTTGATTTGGTATTTTTATATGTTTCAAATTATTTTAAGTTGGAAAAGTATCTTTTGGTTCAGTTAAGTTTAATGACTCAAGTCTGTTGTAACTTAATTATGATGTTTTCTTTTTTTTTTTAATTAACCTTTAATGAGTTTGATTTTAATGCCTTGATTATGAATTATTTTTTAAATTTACCTTAATATTCCAGTTTTGTTGCAATCTTAGTTATGGGTGATTTCAAATTGGTTTTAACACCTTAAGTTATTTTAATTTAATTTTAAATCATCCTCCATTAACTTAAGTATCTTAAGCTTTTAATTTTAATTATAAAATTTCAAGATTATTCCTTTTAATTTCAAACATTGTTTGTTTTGACTTCATTAGTGGAGATTAAGTGATGTTTGATCAATTCATTGATTAGGGATTAAATTTCAAAGTATTAGAATCTTCCTGGGTCAAAATCCCTTAACCTTTAATAATTCATTTTTTAACTGACTTCCAATGTTTAATGTTTTAATTAATTAAGGTTCCTTCTTTAAATGTTCAAGGTGATTAATGGGTTTCTACCCCTTAACTCCCTTAGTTTCAATCGTCGAAATGAAAATTAGGATCAAATATTTTACCCTCCCTTTGGTTAAACCTAAATATTAATTAAGATTAAAGCCTTTTAATTACCTTAATGCCTTCTTAAGCTTATTCATCTCATAATTCATTAAATTGAGCTCAAATGAGCTTGGAAATTTTATTTCACTTCACTCACATGTCAATTAAGACATTAGAGGAGAAAATGTGATTTTTCTATTTTTAATTTAATTTATATATTTATTTTAGTGAAAAATATAGATTTTCAATGAAAGTTCAACAACATGACTAAGATAAAGTTTCTATCCTTAGGAAAATTAGGGAAGGTTTCTACTGACCCGAAGACCACTTGAACCAATTTTGGTGATTTTTTGACTTTTATTTTATTCATTATAAATATTTTGAGTTTTGGAGTATTAATTAATTATAAAATAAAATTGAATTGGAAAATTAAATTTTTATATTTTTATTAAATCTCCCTAATCTCAAGGAGCTAAGAGAAAGAAATGTTATATTTTTCTGATTTTTCTTCTAATTTTTAAAATTATTTTAGTGAAAGGTTGGAAAATCCATTTTTAATATTAAAAATTACCCTAAGCCTTTAAAATTCAATATCTTTACTTACAGAGTTGAGAAAAATTTTTCGTTTGTTCCTAAGTGATTAGGGGACCAAATATGATATTTTTATGAATTTTAATTTTTTTATGATTATTATGATTTTTTAATTATTAACATATTCAAAATTAGGTTAAAAATGAGTATTTTAGAAAAATTTCAATTTTAATTTTTTTAGGCTTCTCTGATATCGGAGAGTCCTCAAAATCAATTTGATGAATTTTTGAAATGTATTTTGAGTTTTATGATTTTTTTTAATTCCAAGAGTGGTTATGTAACTTGAATAATCCTTATAGTGCATTAAATCACTTCCAATTGACTTGAAATTTTTATGTGGGATTCCCCTAACCCTAAAGATCAGTGGAGAATTAATTTCATGTAATTTTGAAGTGTGGTTGTTTCAAATTAATTTAATTTCAATTTTGGGGTTTTGGCCAAATTAGGGTTTATTTAAGTGAATTAAGCCAAGTTACAATTTTTCAAGGGTCCTCTGGTCCAGAGATACTTCCGCTAATTTTCTAGATTTTTATGGTCAACATGGTAATTTTCACAATTAATTTTGTACAAAATGACTCTGAACTTAGAAAACAGATAACTTGCCAAAGACATAGCCTCTGGCCTTAAAAAATTTAGGGAATGTTCCTAAGATAAGAGGCTACAAATGCCCTATGGTCTCATGCCATGGTGAATTATGCATGCTAATGGAGAATTAAAACATTCATAACAATATTAAATTAATTAAAAATTAAATACTCAACAAAATAACATAACTCTTTTTCCACGTTATTCTCTTTTGTTCACTGAGCAAGTGGATATTTTTAGTTTATTTTTAGGATTTTTTTTGCAAAGTTATGCATTATTAAAATTTTAGGTATTTAATTAATTCTGAAAAAGCCTATTTTCCTACTTATCCGACGCGGCGCCACCTAATCTTAGGCAGATTCAAAACTCCATGAGGTGAGCTACCATTCAACGCCGCCATATGAGTCAGCGCGCACTTTCCATTCTACGATTCCATCCGGCTGCATCTCCACCGTTCGTTTGATACACGCGCGATCGAAGGGTCTATGGTCATCGTCTCCGTCTGGTTTATCCCAAGTGTTGTCCACCCTAAAACCTTAAAATCTCGCTAAAGACTCAACCAAGTCAAGCGTGGTTGGTCTCTATCGACATGTCTAGCCTAGACCAACACATCTATACGACATGCATTGAAATTGCATAGAACAAAATGGAGAATTGCTGAAAGCTCGGGAAGGAGAAGAGGTCAATACCTTTGCTCTGCGAAGTGAAGCTTCAATCAGTGATGCTTGGCACATTCGTTGGAGTCCCAGAAGCCTACGAATGAAGCCTCGAGCGCTGGTGAAATGCCTAAGTATGAAAGTGTCCAAACCCGATTCGGTGTTTTAGCCGATAAAGCAAATGGCTGGCCTGGTGAGGGGGCTTTCAGTGGAAAACTCTCTCTACCTCTGGTGAAGGTGTGGGAAGGTTCAATTTGATTTCTGTGGAGTTTCAGAGATTGTCCTGGTTTCTGGCCTAAAATTGAACTCCAAAATTGAGCTCAACTAGTGGGGATTAGGGTAGGAGGACAGTGGGGCTCTTCTTCTCTAGGATGGGAGAAGGTTTGGGAGCAATTTAGGGGAGTTCTGTGAGAAAAATTTCAACATCTTTGGCAAGGCCGAGAGGTGTGGATTTTATAGCCATGGCAGCCTGGTGGAGCTCAGGGCCAGGCAATGAGTGTTCTTGGCTGCTTAGGGCAAGGGCTGAGCAGGCAAGGTGGCTGGAGAGGAGATGACACACTGCCAAGGCTCAATTTTGAAATTTCAAGGACAATGGGGTGCTCAAGTGTGGCTGTTCCGGCAGCTGGGGTGGCTGGCAAGGACAATCAGGTGGCTGGGCAGGCTGAGGAGGAGTGGAGGAGAGGTTTAGCTACATTAATTGGGGCAGGGAGCTTGCTTAAGGAGAGTTTATAGATGCGACATGGCTTTAGCCTAATGGCCTGATCAATTGGTCCAAAGTGTTGGACCATTAGTCCATGGCTCAAGGGGCATGGGTTGGGTCAGGTCAAACCCACCCTAGGAGTCCTAGGGTTGGCTGTCAAGAGGTTGGTTTGATCAAATTTGGTTTGGTTAGGTTCAATTTGGCTCGTGTGTGCACATGAGTTGGTTTGGGTTCAACTTAGGCTAGCATGAGTTTGGGTTTGGATTGGATCAAATTGATTGATCAAAATGGTCAAAATGATTGTCATAAAGCTTTTGGAAAAGGTTTGGGGTTAAATTTAATTGATTTGGGAGGTGAATTTGGTAGATTTAGGTGCTTTGGTTTAACTTGGTCACCATGGGTTAAGCTTGGGTTTACGTTAGGTTAGAGCTTTTCTAGGGCCCAATTGATGATTCAAAATGAAGCAAGTGATTGTTATGGAAGGTTTAGGATAGAAATTTGTTGGAAATTTTGTGTTTAGGGTATTCAATCTTGAGGTTTAGGGCTAGGTGACAATTTTAGGGAAAATTTGGGGATTTTGGTTTTAAATGATTTTGCATGGAATTTTGATCAAACGTTTGGCCAAATGAATATTGTATTTGGTATGGGAATGTGTTAGGAAGAGTTTGGAATTTGGTTTGGGGAAAATTAAGTAACTTTGGGTCATTTTGGGGTGAATTGGGTCATAAGGCCAAAATTGGGGGTTTTGGATTCAAGTTGAAATTGAACTAAAATGTAAACCAACTTAGGCTTGGTTTTGATTGAAATTGGTATTGGGGATGTTGATTTAAGGTTTAGAATTGAATTTGATCAAGATTGGGGTTAATTGGGTTAATTTGGTTTGACATTGGGTTCTTTTGGGTTAAATTAGCCCAACTTGGGATTTTGGGTTGAAAGTGGGTTATTTTAGTAGAACTGGCTTATAGTGTAGTTGAACAAAATGAAATTGGGAATATTGGGATTTCCTGGATTTTTTGGAGAATTTTTGGAATTTTTGGCAAAAAGGGGTATTTAGGGTATTTGGAGGTTATTTGGAGGGTATTAGGGTATTTTGGTGGATTTAAGAGGTGGGAACTATTTTAAAATGATTTTTAGAAATTTTGAGAATTTTAGGTAATTTTTGTGAAATTTTTGGAGAGTTTTGTGGTTTTAGGGGCAATTTAGGTAATTTTAGGTAGGTTAAGGACCCAATATCAAAACCAGAAATTTTGGAAAAATGAAGTGGGCTTCAAATGGGGACGTGTGGGATCATTTTGGTGGGGTCAAGATTGAGTAAAAGTGATTTAGAATGGAATTAGGGTTTTAGAAGTATGAGCCATGGACTTAGCCAAGTCCAACCACTTTGGGACCAAGTCTAGCAAAAAGGTGACCACTTTATGACCCTTCACATACTGACCCTAGCCATCTTAATCAAAGACTAGTGGCTGGGTTCAAACATGTGAGTTTCTTAAAGGGTAGAAGACAAAGGGGTTCAACGTTTATAGGTTTGGGTTTAGTGGCTTAGGGTGTGTGTAGGAGTGTATTGTGTGCAAGATAGGCCTCACCAAGACCAGGCCACCCAGGGTCGTCTTAAGGCTTGAACATCCTATAGGAATTCATCCTTGTCTTCCTGCATATTGGTCCTAACCTTCCAAGTGGTTTGGAGGTTGATGACCATCCATGTAGTTTTTCAAAGAGAATTAAGATTTTGGTTTGAATTTCTAAATGGTGGGTTCCATCTCTAGTCTTCTAGGAAAGTCAAAGAAAAGTCCTATGGCTAGATCCTAAGAACTAAGAGGAAAGAAAAGACATCACCAAAAATGAGGTCAACAATTATATAATAATTATGATAGGTTCAAAATGATCTCAATGTAACTCAAAAGAATTGTGAAATATCTAGGTATCTCCTAGAGGCTCTTCACAAGTCTTTTGGACACCTTGTAGGACTACTACACTGATCATATTTATTAAATGAAAATATCTCATAAATGAATAGGACCCACCAGGTTATGACCTAGGACTTTGTAGGCCTGTGACGAACATATCTATAAGGTATTACTTCCCTGCAAATATAAATGTTTATTGCACAGAATACTAATGTTTCAGTTGGAGGAACGAGAAGACTCTCCAGGTACACTTTTATAAGTTTACAGTGCTTTCCTTTCCCGTGTTTTCTTTACTGCACGTTACTTTTCTTGCAATCTACATGAAAAACAACAATGTCACCCTTCATGAAAACTAAAACCTTTAGGATAGCCACAAAACCAAAGCCAAAACTAAATTAAAAAAAAATCAAGACAAGATAAAATTCACCCCCACAACATTCAAAATTTAAAACAACTCAAAATTTAATAAAAAACAAAACAACAAAAATCACAATTATAATTAAATTAAAACTTCTCGTTGGATGATCGGGAATTCCATGGAGGAGGTAACCCACATGCTGCTGACAGGTTTTTCCCACGGTCTAAATGAAAGTATGGAACTCGATAAGTTGAGTTTAGTAAATTCATTTGGACTAAGTGAATCCGATGAAAATAGCGGTGCCGGGATGATGGAACCGTGGGATCCTAACCAGTGTTGCTATAATCAACTTTAATGTTTCCCCTAATCAAATATTAAGACATCTCAATTTTAATATTTCTAAAACCTGACACTGCTCTCTTCTCCTCAATTGACACCTCTTTAAAGTAAACCTGCTACGACAAGGAGCTTGGAGCATGCATAGTGGGCAGCACGACCATCTTCAACACCAAAACTTTTCTACACCATCTAAACTTTTTCTTAGTCTAAACAACGAACCATAGGACTTCAAGGTAGCTTGCTCAGTGCAGCATAAATCCTCACCTTTTCTATAGGCCTTTGCACAGCCCTGCCGTGCAATATAAGCCCTAAATCATTTTAGGATTCCGAGGTTGTCATCTGATACGACATAAATCCTCCCATCTTCCAGGTTATTAGCATAATCGGGTATCATGCAGATGTAATTCCTATAATTAATTGGCAAAATTGAATTTTAAATAACTTCATTTCCAAGATTTAAAGCCAAACTATAGGATAGTTTGGGAGGACATCAAGGTTTCCCTTGAATCTGTGTTCTTCCCCTAGCCTTCTCTCCTTTGGATTCTGACAAAATAAAATGTTCCAAAATTTGAGCCATTCACCTATTGAATTTCCGAATATCACATTTTCTTGGAAAACCTTACCTTTGGAAGTCATGAATATAAATATTTCTTGATATATATCAAAAGTTTTCTTAGGTGACTTCGGTTATCTAAGATGTAATTAACTATAGGGGCTTGCCCTTATAGAAAACTTAAAGACCCCAGATTAATATAACCCTATCATATTCCTTCATAATAGATAGGGGAACTTGTCGGTCAAAATGGTTCGCATATCAAATGAATACCATAAATTCTTTAGTTTATTTGATTAAGTTTCACCTCAAACCACGTACTTTTTCTATGGGATAAATACTTGTCTTGCGGTGAAATGCTTGATTATTTAAACTATTATTTATATGAGATCGGTTTGATTTCATATAATTCAAAATCCATATATATATATATATATATATATATATATATATATATATATATATATATATATGGATATACACTATTTATAAAAATATATTGGTTATAATGGTCATGGAGGGAAGTGCTCGCTGTAGGGTTTCCTTGGCTTCCATGGCAGGTGGTGATCCGTGGGAGGCTTCTTGTTGGTGTGGTGGCGCTCGGGGAAGGTAGAGTCTGTTTGGTGGTGTTGGTGGGCTGAGGTGGTCTGCTGCTTTTCCCCTTCCGGGCTCTGTTTTTCAAATTCTTTGGTGCAGTTCTTGTTGGATTGCTTTTGGGTTTACGTGGTGGAGGACTGTTGCCGGCTCTATGGCTATCAATGTTGGACACAGAAACTAACATTCAATGGTCTAAGGACACTTTTGCTAGTGTTGTTGGTAACGGCAAAAATGTGGAGTCTAATCTGAAGGAACCTTCTTCCCACAATACCTCCATGATCTTCTTTGCGAGAAGGTCGACTTGCCCTTTTGTTCATCCAATGGAACCAAAGATGGTGAGCCTCTCTGTCCTTTTCTTTGACCGGGATATTATGCGACTCAGATGATGAGGTGAAGCTCACTCTTATTGGGAAGTTTGCTCTTGGACACCCACAAATGGAACTCGGTTAGAAAGTTTTTGAGTCTCTACGATTTCTTTGGTACTCAGCGGTAGGTCTACTTGATGGTAGACATCTTCTCATTCAACTGTCTACTGAGGAAGATTTTGTAAGGATCTTTGCAAAGAAGGCTGTTATCATTGCTGGTTCTGAAATGAGAATTTTCAAGTGGACTCCAGAGTTTAACCCCAGAAATGAGCCACCAATAGTTCCCATCTGGTTTAAATTTCCTGAGCTCCCTCTCAGATATTTTAACCAGAATGCCCTTTCAACATTGCTAAAAGCTATTGGCACTCCTTTAAGAATGGATAATCCCACCAAGAACAAGGCTAGAACCTGTTCTGCAAGGGTTCTAATTGAGAGAGATGTTACACTCCACGAAATTAAGAGGCTTTGGGTAGGTTCGATGGGGAGGCTTACTTGCGGCTGTGATCATGGAGCGACGGCCTTATTCTGCAATCATTGCGGAATGTTTGGACACACGGTTAACAAATGCTATAGACTCCACCCTCCATCAAGAAAGCATGCTGAGGTGTACTGCTTCACTTTCTGTTGGTGTACTTGGGCTCGTCCACCGGTTGTGAACCTTTCCCCCATCCTATATCTCCACCTCAATCCCTTTCTAACCCTCTTATGGGCAACTGTCGTCACCCCCCTCTAAACCATCTACCTTACCTAGTACTACTGAATTATTACCTCCCCTTCATCCAGCCCCCCCCCCTCACTTCACCCAGCTCCCTCACATTTAGACTGTTCACCTCTACCCACCTAACCTTCTCATAGGCCATCCCATCCCCCTCATCACCCCTTCCCCTCCATCCCCTATTAACCCATCGAATTTGCTATTTCAACCTCTTCCCTCCTATCTTCCCCATTCCTTCATTGCTCTCCTCACAGGTAGAATGAGGGAGGAAGTTCTTCCTGTTGTCATCATCTCCCCCACTACTTCATCTGATCCTGTTGTTAGTGAGAATAAATTGACTGAGAGAGAGTGGCATGTCATTACCCCTAAAAAGAAAAGAAAAAATAGTAAAGAACTCCTCAGGCTCCACCCTCCCCCATCTGAAGAAGAGCTGGATTCTCTCCTGACAGCTGCACCCCAGGTGAATACTAGAGGGAGAACCAGATCAAAATCTCAATCATCTATTTACCACCCAACATAAATTTCTAATATCCAATGATTAACATCCTTTGTTGGAATATTAGAGGGGTTGCTCACCCCTCATCCCTTCAAAGATTAATCAACTTGAATAGAAAGCACAAATTTTGGTGCATAGTCCTACTTGAACCTATGGTCCATAAAAAACCTGAAAAAATTCTCCTTAAATTCCCTGGTTTTTACCATTATTCTAATATCAGCAATAAAATTTGGATTTTCTGTAGATATGAACTCAGGTGGTCTTTTCTATTGGACCAAAGGCAACTTCTTCACATTTCAATCTCTCTTCATGGGATGCAAGGAGTGGCTTCTTTCATATATGCTGGTTGTACTAAAAATGACAGGCTGGAGCTGTGGTCTTCTCTACATTCTATTGGAAAAGATCTGGACTCTCCTTGGTTGGTTGGGGGAGACTTTAATTGCATCTCTACCTCTGCTGAGAAGTTGGGAGGGAGACCACCTAATCTCACCACCATGAATAACTTCTGTAATAATATATCTCTTGCTGGTCTCTTTGATTTGGGTTTTTCTGGTCCTGAATTTACTTGGAAGAGAGGTAGGCTGTGGGAGAGACTGGACAGATTCCTGGTGAATGGCTACTGGCAGATCCGAGTTTCTCCACACTTTTGTGACCCACCTTCCGATTCTTTGGGTCGGACCATGAGACCTCTTCTCATTACCATTACTTCTCCTCCCTACTGCAAGACGATCCCTTTCGGATACCTAAATTTTTGTTCAGCTAATGACTCTTTCCTTGCTCGAGGTGGCCTCTTTGTGGTGCGGTGTCTCTCACCACGACCATTGGACTAGACTTTGCCTTCTGCATCGAGAAGGTGGGCAAGGGCCTCAGAAGTGGAGACTGGGCGGTAATTGGAGATGTTTTTCTCTGTGGAGGTTGCAAGCGGGAAGGTTGCCCGATTAGAGAAGGATGTTTTGGAAGATGAATCCTTGGATGGACTTCTTCTTCAAGCACGGGAAAACTCACTCACCACCACTTCTATTCGGGAACTCTTATTAAAGCAAAAGCAATTTGTGAATATTTTTGCGATGATTATAGGAACACAAAATTTTTTCATGCTCATATCAAATACAAGAGAAGATGCAATACTATTCATAACATCATTTCTGTTGATGGTACCTCCCTCACTGATAACTCTGCCATTGCACTTGATGCTGTCCAGTATTACCAGCACATTCTTAGCCAACCCCAGCTTGAGAGAACCCAGTTTGATAAATCTTTGTTTGTTCAGGATGCCCAGTTCACCAATAACATTGATTTCTGTCAAATTCCTACTGAGCAGGAAGTTTGGGCTGCCATTTCCACTCTTGATAGTTCCAAAGCTGCAGGTCCTGATGGATTTACTGTTGACTTCTATAAGAAAACATGGAGCATTATAAAGATGGAGGTGATCCATTCCATTCAGTCTTTTTTCCTGGCACAGGACATTCCATACTACTTTAATCATTCTAATATTGTTTTAATTCTTAAATCTGCTAAAGAGTTGAATCATGGAATCATTATAGGCCTATTAGTCTCTCTTACATTATCAGCGAAGACCATCGGCAAGATCCGGTTTCTAGATTGCTGACCTCTTTTGGATAAAATTATATCTCCCAGCCAATCTGCTTTTGTTCATGGCCATTCCATTACTGACAATGTCCTTCTGGCCCATGAAATGCTTCTGGATTTGGATAGGAGTTGTAGAGGTGGGAATCTCATTTATAAGCTGGACATCAGTAAGGCCTATGAAACTCTCCACTGGGATTTTCTTCTGGATGTTTTATCTGCTAGGGATTTCTCTGAGCAGTTTTGTAATCTTATCCACAGATGGCTCCAGTCGAACAGCCACTCCATTCTTATCAATGGTCAAGCATTGGGTAATTTTATTGCTTCTAGGGGTCTTAAGCAAGGAGACCCTTTGTCCCCCTCCCTTTTCATTTTGGTCATGGATTATTTTTCCGAGGTGCTCGAATTCCCCTAACCATTCCCAGCACCTCTATAGATACCATCATAAGTCCAATATTCATATTTCCCACCTCATCTATCTTGATGATGTGATTATTTTCTCCAATGCTCGGAAGAATGCTTCGTTAAGAATATTATGAAATGTCTCCGACATTTCCGGTCTTGCTCGGAGTTTACAATTCGATGCTGATAAGTGCCGATTGATCCGCCACAAAAGAATGGCACTCGGTCATAAGAATTGGCTTCTTCGATTCTTGGTTTCGAAGTTCTCCCGGCCCTCTTATATATGTTGGTGTTCCATTACTTAGAGGGAGAGTTAAGCGGACCCACTTTGACTCTATTCTCTAGAAGATTCACGATCAAGTTCGTCTAGTCGGTCCCATTCCTTCTTATCTAGTGGAGGGAGGATCACTCTTCTTAAAGGCATTCTCACTACCTTCCCTTCTTACACCCTCCAGATGATAGCTATGACTAAATCAACTCAGCTGCAGATGGAAAGACTTTTTAACAAATTTCTGTGGTCTGGGAATAGGAGGCAACTGCATTGACTTCCTGGCTTAAGGTTGCCAAACCTACTTGGGTAGGGGGTATTGGTGTTAAAAGTCGCGAATCAAATCTCCCGGATCAACCACTGCAAGTTCGTGGATCGGATTTCAATCTCGAGAATTCTCTTTGGGCTAAATTCATGAAGGGCAAGATCTTGTAGAGATACTCACCCGAGCTTTCGGTATCCAGAAAGTTGGGAGATTCTAGAGTGTGGGCCAACATGCTTCAGGCTAGACCCAAGGCTTGTAATATGTTCCCATGGGAGCTGGGTTTTGGCCAAATCTCCTTTTTGTTAGACAAATGGTGCCCTGAGGACAGGCTCCTGCCAGCCCCTAATGTCACCAAAGCACCCCTGCTGAAAGTTGCTGACTGCTGGAGCAATGGTGAATGGTCTCTTCCCATGCTCAATTCTCTTCTTCAACCATATTCTGCTAAGCTTGTGGCTCCTATACCTCTACAACCCTCCATACCTGACAGAATTAGCTGGGCTGCTAATAAATCACAAAGTCTATCTAAAGCAATTTATTCTAAGTTGTTCCAGTGGCAGGCTTCTCCTAGGGACTGTGCCATATGGAATAAATTTCAAACTCCCTCTATGTCCTTTTTTTGCTGGAAGCTGCTCCATAATGTCCTTCCCACTAATGACCTCCTCAAGTTAAAAGGTTTGAGGGGACCCTCTTGCTGCAGATTATGTATGAAGGATGAGGAATCCTCTACCCATCTTTTCTTTGAATGTCCTTTCTCTCAATGGGTCTGGGCTTACTGTACATAGTTTTTTAAGCTGAATCTTGTCAATCTCTCCTGGATGTGTCTCTCTTCTTGCCGGGTTGAGTGGAAGAAAGCAAATTTGGGGGATGTCCCATATATTATTTCCTGGTTTATATGGATGAGCAGGAATAACTCCACCTTTGATAATGTTACCCCTTGTGCCAGGAGAGTGGCTAGGAATAGTCTCTCTTACATTGCCAAGTTAATCCATTGGAAAGGTTATCCTAATTTCTGCTCTTTCCCTTCAGCTGCTAGGAGGGTGCTACCTACCATCACCTGTGTGGAGTGGACAAACCCGATTTACCCCTATATCAAGGTAAATACTGATGGCAGTTTCTCCCCTCAGGGAGCTGGGGTGGGGGGTGTGTTCAGGAACTGTAGAGGCAAGTGCTTAATTTTCTTCCAGATCCCTGTCAGTGCTGTTGATGCCTTTGAGGCTGAAGTCATTGTTGTTTACTGGGCTTTCAAGGTAGCTGCACACTTTCAATGGTCCTCACGATTGTGGAGGTGGATTCTGCTGTCTGTTTCAATCCTTGGGGGATGCGACTCCTCCCTTGGCATATCCAGATTGTGGATGGATAAAATTTCGGACTTGAAAAGAAATTGTAATTACCATTTTCGGTTCATTTACGGAGAGGGCAATCTTCCGACTAATTGGTTAGCTAGGGAAGCCGGGATTACCTGTACCGGCAGGATTTCTAACTCTCCCCTCCCCTCTCTCCTTTCTACTTGCTTGGTGATCGAAATGCCTTTTCCACATCTCGAGAATTACTAAACCACGACATGGAGTGGTTTTTTAGGCTAGTTGGAGGAGGTGCGAGTGAACTATTAATATATATGTGTATATATATATATATATATATATATATATATATATATATATATATAGTATACTAGTAGCAGTGGGTTTCCTTTAATTTTATGTTTTGGTGTGGAGTTGTAATGTGAAAAGTGGCCCCCTAGGAGTTTTGAGGGGGTCTCCCTCTTGTTGTAATCCTTTTTCATATTAACACGTAGGGAGCTATGAGCTGCTCCTTTTACCAAATATATATATATATATATATATATATATATATTAAATTAAATCAAATTTCTATTTTATAAAATTAAAACCCATTTGAAAATGAAACACCCAAAAACATATTTTTTCAACAAAAATGGGAATAAAAAATAACTGACATGATCATTTTGACCAAAGTTGACTTTTTTATCAGAAGTTGACCTATTGGTTCAATGGATTGCTCATTGGGTCAAGGATTAACCAGTTTGACCAAAGTTTACATTTTAGTCAGAGATTAACTTATTGGGTCAATAAATGGTCATTAGGTCCAAAATTGACCATTTATACCAAAATTGACTTTTTGGTCAAAAGTTGACCCGTTGGTTATTGGGTCTAGGATTAACCATTTTGACAAAAGTTGACTTTTGTCAAAAGTTAACCTATTAGGCAAATGGCTTGGTCATTGGGTCAAAAATTGACCATTTTAACCAAAGTTGACTTTTTGGTCAAAAGTTGACCTATTGGGTCAATGGATGGTCATTAGATTAAAAATTGACTATTTTGACCAAAATTGAATTTTTGGACAAAAGTTGACCTATTGGGTCTATGTGTATGTCATTAATTTAAGGATTGATCATTTTGACTAAAGTTGACTTTTTGGTCAAAAGTTTACCAATTAGGTCAATTAGTTGGTCATTTGGTCAACAAAACTTGATTTTTTGTTCAAAAGTTGACCTATTGGGTCAAGGGGTTAGTCATTGTGTCAAGGATTGACCATTTTAACCAAAGTTATCTTTTTGGACAAAAGTTGATCGATTGAATTAATGGGTTGGTCATTGGGTCAGAAATTAACTATTTTGACCAAAGTTAACTTTTTGGTCAAAAGTTGACCTTTTGGGTCAATAGGGTGGTCATTAGGTCAAAAATTGATAATTTTGACCAAAATTGACTTTTTGGTCAAAAGTTGACATATTGGCTCATTGGGTCAAGGATTGATTATTTTGACAAAAGTTGACTTTTTGGACTAATGTTGACCTATTTGGTCAATCGGTTGACTATTGGGTCAAGGATTGATCATTTGGACCAAAGTTGACTTTTTGGTCATAGATTGACTTATTGGGCCAATAATTGGTCATTAGGTAAAAAATTGATTATTTTGACCAAAATTGAATTTTTGGTCAAAAGTTGACCCATTGGGTTAATGGGATGGTCATTGTGTCAGAAATTGACCATTTTGACCAAAGTTGACTTTTTGGTCAAAAGTTAACCTATTGTATCGATGGGTTAGTCATTAGGTCAGAAACTGACCGTTTTCACAAAACTTAGCTTTTTGGTCAACAGTTGACTTATTGGGTCAATGGGTGGTCATTACTTCAAAAATTAACTATTTTGACCATAATTGACTTTTTGGTCAAAATTTGACCAATTGGGTAAATGGGGTCGTCGTTGTGTCAAGGATTGAACACTTAGACCAAAGTTGACTTTTTGGTTGAAAGTTAACCTATTGGGTCAATAGGTTGGTCATTGGGTCAAGGATTGACCATTTTGACCAAAGTTGACTTTTTGGTCAGAGATTGACTTATCGGGTCAATAATTGGTCATTAGGTAAAAAATTGACTATATCGACCAAAATTGACTTTTTGGTCAAATAATGACCTAGTGGGTCAAAGGGTTGGTCATTGGGCCAATGATTGACCACTCTGATAAATGTTGACTTTTTGGTCAAAAGTTGACCTATTGGGTTAAAGGGTTGGTCATTGGGTTAGGGATTAACCATTTTGACCAAACATTACATTTTGGTCAAAGATTAGCTTATTGGGTCAATAATTGGTCATTAGGTCAAAATTAGATGATTTTGACCAAAATGAACTTTTTGGTCAAAAGTTGATCTATTGGGCAGTGGGTTTGTCATCGCGTTAAGGATTTACCATTTTGACCAGAGTTGACTTATTGGGTTAATGGGTTGGTCATTGGGTCAAGGATTGACCATTATGACCAAAGTTAACTTTTTGGTCAGAGATTGATTTATTGAATCAATTTTTGGTCATTAGGTCAAAAATTGACTATTTTAACCAAAATTGACATTTTGTTCAAAAGTTGATCTATTAGGTCAATTAGTTGGTCATTGGGTCAAGAATTGACCATTTTGATCAAAGTTGACTTTTTAGTCAAAAGACGACCTGTTGGATTTATGGGTTTCTCATTGGGTCAGAAATTAAACATTTTGACCAAAGTTGACTATTTGGTCAAAAGTTGACCTATTGGGTCAATTGGGTGGTCATTAGGTCAAAAATTGACTATATCGACCAAAATTAGCTTTTTGGTCGAATGTTAACCTATATTGTCAATGGGTTGGTCATTGGGTCAAGGATTGACCATTTAGACTAAAGTTGACTTTTTGGTCAAAAGATGACCTATTGGGTCATTGGGTTGGTCATTGGGTCAGGGATTAACCATTTTGACCAAAGTTGACTTTTGGGTAAAAGATTGATTTATTGAGTCAATAATTGGTCATTCAGTCAAAAATTAACTATTTTGACTAAATTAACATTTTGGTCAAATATTGACCTATTGGGTCAATCGGTTGGTCATTGGGGCAAGGATTGACCATTTTGACCAACGTTGACCCATTGGGCCAATGTGGTGATCATTGGGTCAGTAATTGACCATTTTGACCAAAATTGACTTTTTATCAAAAGATAAACTATTTGGTCAATGGGTTCGTTATTTGCTCAAGGATTGAACAATTTTACCAATGTTGACTTTTTGGTCAAAAGTTGACCTATTGGGTCAATTGGTTGGTCATTAGGTCAAGGATTGACCATTTTAACCAAAGTTGACTTTTTGGTCAAAGATTGACTTATTGGGTCAATAATTGGTCATTAGGTCAAAAATTGACTATTTTGACAAAAGATAGATTTTTGGTCAAAATTTGATATATTGGGTCAATGGGTTGGTCATTGGGTCAAGGGTTGATCATTTTGACCAAAATTGACTTTTTGGTCAAAAGTTGTCCTATTGGATCAATGGGTTGGTCGTTGGGTCAGCAATTGACCATTTTAACCAAAGTTGATCTATTGAGTCGATGGGGTGGTCATTTGGTCAAAAATTAAAAATTTTGTCCAAATTAGCCTTTTTAGTGAAAAATTGACCTATTTGGTCATTGGGTTGGTCATTGAGTCAAGGATTGACCATTTTGACCAAAGTTGACTTTTTGGTCATAAGTTGACCTATTGGGTCACTGGGTTGGTCATTGGGTTAGAAATTGACTTTTTCGTCAATAGTTGATGTAATGGGTCAATTGGGTGGTCATTAGGTCAAAAATTGACTATATCGACCAAAACTGACTTTTTGGTCAAAAGTTGACATATTGGGTCAATGGGTTGGTAATTGGGTCAAGGATTGACCATTTTGACCAAAGTTGACTTTTTGGTCAAAATTTGAACTATTAGGTTAATGGGTTGGTCATTGGGTCAAGGTTTTACCATTTTGACCAAAGTTAACGTTTTGGTCAGAGATTGGCTTATTGGGTCTATAATTGGTCATTAGGTCAAAAATTTGCTATTTTGACCAAAATTAATTTTTTAGTCAAAAGTTGACCTATTTTGTCAGTGGGTTGGTTATTTGGTTAGAAATTTTCCATTTTGACCAAAGTTGACTTTTTGGTCAAAAGTTGACCTATTGGGTCAATAAGATAGTCATTTGGTCAAAACTTGACAATATTGACCAAAATTGACTTTTTGGTCAAAAGTTGACCTATTGGGACAATGGGTTGGTCATTGCGTCAAGGGTTGACCATTTTAACAAAAGTTGACTTTTTGGTCAGAGATTAACTTATTGGGTGAATAAATGGTCATTATGTCAAAAATTGACTATTTTGACCAAAATTAAATTTTTGATCAAACGTTGACCTTATGGGTCAATGGGGTGGTTATTGGGTCAGAGATTGACCATTTTGACCAAAGTTGACTTTTTGGTCAAAAGTTGAGCTATTGGTTAAATGGGGTGATCATTAGGTCAAAAGTTGACTATACTGACAAAAATTAACTTTTTGGTCAAATGTTGACCTATTGGGTCAATGGATTGGTCGTTGGAGCAATGATTGACATTTTTGACCAAAGTTGACTTTTTGGTCAAAAGTTGACCTATTGGGTCAATGGATTGGTCATTTGGTTAAGGATTGGCCATTTTGACCAAAGTTGACTTTTTGGTTTGAGATTGACTTATTGGGTCAATAATTGCTCATTAGGTAAAAAATTGATTATTTTGGCCAAAATTGACGTTTTTTTCAAAAGTTGACCAAATGGATTAATGGGTTGTTCATTGGGTCAAGGATTGATCATTTTGATCAAAAGTTGACCTATTGGGTCAATGAGTTAATCTTGGGTCAGAAAATTGACCATTTTAACCAAAGTTGACCTATTGGATCAATGGTGTGGTAATTAGGTAAAAAATTAACTATTTTGACCAAAATTGACTTTTTGGTCAAAAGTTTACCACTTTGGTCAATGGGTTGGTCATTAGGTCAAGGATTGACCATTTTGACGAATGTTGACTTTTTAATCAAAAGTTGACCTGTTGAGTCAATGGGTTGGTTATGGGTTGGTCATTTGGTCAGAAATTTACCTTTTTGTCTAAAGTTGACTTTTTGGTCGAAAGTTGACCTATTTGGTCGATGGGGTGGTCATTAGGTCAAAACTTAACTATATTGACCAAAATTGAATTTTTGATCAAAAGTTGACCTGTTGGGTCAATGGTTTGGTCGGTGGGTCAAGGATTGACAATTTTGGCAAAAGTTGACTTTCTGTTCAAAAGTTGGCCAATTGTGTCAACGGGTTGGTGATTTGGGTTAAGTATTGACCATTTTGCACAAAGTTCACTTTTTTGTCAGAGATTGACTAATTCGGTTAATGGGTGGGAATTAAGTTAAAAATTGACTATTTTGACAAAAATTGACTTTTTGGTCAAAACTTGACCTATTGAGTCATTGGGTCAAGGATTAACCATTTTGTCCAAAGTTGACTTTTTGGTCAAAAGTTAACTTATTGGGTCAATTGTTGGTCGTTGGGTCAAGGATTGAACATTTTGACTAAAGTTGGCTTTTTTGTCAGAGTAATAACTTATTGGGTCAATAATTGGCCATTATCTCAAAAATTGACAATTTTGACCAAAATTGAATTTTTGATCAAAAGTTGACCTATTGGGTCGTTGGGGTGGTCATTGCGTCAGAAATTGATCATTTTGACCAAAGTTAACTTTTTGATCAAAAGTTGACCTTTTGAGCAAGGGTTTGGTCATGGGGTCAGAAACTGACCATTTAGATCAAACAAGACTTTTTTGGTTAAAAGTTAACCTATTGGGTCAAGTGTTGGTTATTTGGTCAATGATTGACCATTTTGACCAAAGTTGACTTTTTGGTCAGAGATTAACATATTGGGTCAATAATTGGTCATTAAGTCTAGAATTGACTATTTTGAGAAAAATTGAATTTTTGGTCAAAAGTTGACCCATTGGGTCAACGGGGTGGTTATTGGGTCAAAAATTGAGCATTTCGACCAAAGTTGACTTTTTGGTCAAAAGTTGACATATTGGGTCAATGGGATGGTCATTAAGTCAAAAATTGACTATTTTAACCAAAATTGACTTTTTTTTCAAAACTTGACCAGTTGGGGCAATAGGTTGGTCATTGGGTCGAGGATTGTCATTTTGACCAAAGTTGACTTTTTGGTCAAAAGTTGACCTGTTTGGTCGATGGGTTGGTCATTGGGTCAAGGATTGATAATTTTGACCAAAGTTGACTTTTTGGTAAGAGATTGACTTATTAGGTCAACAATTGGTCATTAGGTAAAAATTAACTATTTTGACTAAAATTAATTTTTTGGTTAAATATTGACCTATTGGGTCAATGGGTTGGTCATTCGGTCAAGGATTGACAAATTTGACCAAAGTTGACTTTTTGGTCAAAAGTTGACATATTAGGTTAATTTGTTGGTCGTTGGGTCAGAAATTGACCATTTCAATCAAAGTTGACTTTTTTATTAAAGTTTGACCTGTTGGGTCAATGGGTTTGTCATTGGGTCAAAGATTGACCATTTTGACCAAAGTTGACTTTTTGGTAAGAGAGTCACTTATTAGGCAATAATTGGTCTTTAGGTCAAAATTTGACTATTTTGACTAAGATTGCCTTTTTGGTCAAAAGTTGACCTATTGGGTCAATGGGTTCGTGATTGGGTCAAGGATTGTCATTTTGACAAAAGTTAACTTTTTGGCCAAAAGTTGTCCTATTGGGCCAATGGTTGGTCTTTAGGTTAAAAATTGACTATTTTGACCAAAATTAAATTTTTGGTTAAAAGTTGACCCATTGGATCAAAGGGTAAGTCATTGGTTCAAGGATTGACCATTTTGACTAATGTTGACCTATTGGGTCATTGGGATGAACATTGGGTCAAGGATTGACAATTTTAACCAAAGTTTACTTTTTGGTCTAAAGTTGGCCTATTGGATTAATGGGTTGGTCATTGGGTCAGAAATTGACCATTTTGACCAAAGTTGACTTTTTGGTCAAAAGTTGATCTATTGAGTCAAGGATTTGGTCAAGGGGTCACAAAATGACCATTTTGACCAAACTTGACTTTTTTGGTCAAAAGTCGACTATTGACTTATTGGTCAAAATTGGTCATTAATTGGTCATTAGGTCAAAAATTATTATTTTAACCAAAATTGACTTATTGGGTCAATAATTGGTCATTAGGTCAAAAATTAACTATTTTGACCAAAATTGAATTTTTGGTCAAAATTGGATCTGTTAGGTCAACGGGAGTGGTCATTGGGTCAGAAATTGACAATTTCGAGCAAAGTTAACTTTTTGTAGCAAAGTTAACTTTTGGTCAAAGGTTGACCTATTGGGTCAATGGGATGGTCAGTAGGTAAAAAATTGATTATTTTGACCAAAATTGAATTTTTGGTAAAAGGTTAACCAATTGGGTCAATGGGTTGGTCATTGGGTTAAGGATTGACCATTTTGACCAAAGTTGACTTTTTGGTGAAAAGTTGACCTATTATGTCAAAGGGTTAGTCCTTGGGTCAAGGATTGACTATTTTGACCAAAGTTTACTTTTTCGTAAGAGATTGACTTTTTGGGTCAATAATTGGTTAGTAGGATAAAAATTGACTATTTTGACCAAGTTTGACTTTTTTGTCAAAAGTTGACCAATTAGGTCAATGGGTTGGTCATTGAGTTAAGGATTAAACATTTTGACCAAAGTTGACTTTTTGGTTAAAAGTTGAAATATTGAGTCAATGGGTTGGTCATTGGGTCAGAAATTGACTATTTTGACAAAAATCGACTTTTTGGCCAAAGTTGACATATTAGGTTAATTGGGTGATGATTAGGTAAAAATCTGACTATTTTGACCAAATTTCTTTTTAGTCAAAGGTTGATCTATTGGGTCATTGGGTCAAAAGTTGACCAATTTGACCATAGTTGACTTTTTGGTCAAAAGTTGACCTATTAGGTCGATGGGTTAGTCATTGCGCCAAGGATTGACCATTTTGACAAAAGTTAACTTTTTGGTAAAAAGTTGACCATTAAGTCAATGGGTTGGTCATTGGGTCAGAAATAGACCATTTTGACCAAAGTCATTTTTTTTGTCAAAGTTGACATGTTGGATCAATTGGGTGGTCATTAGGTTAAAAAATGAGTATTTTGACCAAAATTGCTTTTTGGTCAAAGGTTGGTTTATTAGGTCATTGGGTCAAAGATTGATCACTTTGACCATTGTTGACTTTTTGGTCTAAAGTTGACCTATTAGGTCAATGGGTTTGTCATTGGGTCAAGGATTGACCATTTTGACAAAAGTTGACTTTTTGTTTAGAGATTGACTTATTTGGTCAATAATTGGTCATTAGGTCAAAAATTAAATATTTTGACAAAAATTAAATTTTTTGTCAAATTTGACCCATTGGGTCAACGGGGTGGTCATTGGGTCAGAAATTGACCATTTTGACCAAAGTTGACCTTTTGGTCAAAAGTTGACCTATTGAGTTAATGGGGTGGTCATGAAGTCAAAAATTGACTATTTTAACCAAAATTGACTTTTTGGTTAAAAGTTGACCTATTGGTCAATGGGTTTTTCATTGGGTAAAGGATTGACCATTTAGATCAAAATTTACTTTTTGGTCAAAAGTTGAACTATTTAGTCAATGGGTTGGTCATTAGGTCAAGAATTGACCATTTTGACCAAAGTTGTCTTTTTGGTCAAAAGTTGAACTATTAGGTCAATGGGTTGGTTATTGGGTCAGAAATTGACCATTCTAACTAAAGTTGACTTTTTTGTTAAAAGATGACCTGTTTGGTCAACGGGGTTATTTTTAGGTTAAAAATTTACTATTTTGACAAAACTTTACTTTTTTTGTCAAAAGTTGACCAATTGGGTCAATGGGTATGTCATTATGTCAATGATTGACAATTTTGACCAAAATTGAATTTTTAGTCAAAAGTTGACCCAATGGGTCAACGAGGTGCTCCTTGGGTAAGAAATTAACCATTTTGACCAAAGTTTACTTGTTGGTCAAAAGTTGATTTATTGGGTCAATAGGTTGGTCATCGAGTCAAGGATTGACCAATTTGACAAAAGTTGACCTTTTGGTCAAAAGCTGACCTATTGGGTCAATGGGTTGGTCATTGGGTCAAAAACTGACCATTTTGACCAAAGTTTACTTTTTGGTAAAAAGATGACCTATTGGGTCAATTGGGTGGTCATTAAGTCAAAAATTGACTATTATTAACCGAAATTGACTTTTTGGTGAAAAGTTGACCTGTTGGGTCAATGTGTTAGTCATTGGGTCAATGATTGACCATTTTGATCAATGTTGACTTTTGATTAAAATTTGACCTATTGTTCAATGGGTTGGTCAATTGGTCAAAAATTGACCATTTTAACAAAAGTTGACTTTTAGCTTAAAAGTTGATTTATTGGGTCAATGAGGTGTTCATTAGGTCAAAAATTAAAAAATTTAACCAAATTGACTTTTTGGTTAAAAGTTGACATATTGGGTCAATGTTTTGGTCATTGGGTCAAGGATTTACCATTTTGACCAAATATAAATTTTTTGTCAACAGTTGACATATTGGGTTAATGGGTTGGTCATTGGGGTAGAAATTGACCATTTTGACTAAAGTTGACTTTTTGGTCAAAATTTGACCTATTAGGTCAATTGGGTGGTCATTAAGTCAAAAATTGACTATTTTGACCAAATGTGACTTTTGGTCAAAAGTTGACCTATTAGGTCAATGGGTTGGTCATTGGGTCAAGGATTAACCATTTCGACCAAAGTTGACTTTTTTGTCAATAGTTGACATATTGGGTTAATGGGTTGGTCATTGGGTTAGAAATTGACCATTTTGACGAAAGTTAACTTTTTGGTCAAAATTTGACATATTGGGTCAATTGGGTGGTCATTAGGTCAAAAATTGACTATTTTGACCAAATGTGACTTTTGGTCAAAAGTTGACCTATTAGGTCAACGGGTTAGTCAATGGGTCAAGGATTAACCATTTTGACCAAAGTTGACTTTTTGGCCAAAAGTTGACATAATGAATCAATGGGTTGTTCGTTGGGTCAGAAATTGTCCATTTTGACCAAGGTCGTCTTTTTGGTCAAAGTTGACATATTGGGTTAATTGGGTGATCATTAGGTCAAAAATTGACTATTTTGACCAAATAGCTTTTTGGTCGAAGGTTGATCTATTGGGTCATTGGGTCAAAGATTGACCATTTTGACCATAGTTGACTTTTTGGTCAAAAGTTGACCTATGGGTCGATGGGTTGGTCATTGCGTCAAGGGTTGACCATTTTGACCAAAGTAAACTTTTTGGTCAAAAGTTGACCTATTAAGTCAACGGGTTCGTCATTGGGTTGGAAATAGACCATTTTGACCAAAGTCGACTTTTTGGTCAAAGTTGACATATTGGATCAATTTGCTGGTCATTAGGTCAAAAATTGAGTATTTTGACCAAAATTGCTTTTTGGTCAAATGTTGATTTTTTGGGTCATTGGGTCAAAGATTGATCATTTTGACCATAGTTGACTTTTTGGTCTAAAGTTGACCTAGTAGGTCAATGGGTTTGTCATTAGGTCAAGGATTGACCAATTGTCCAAAGTTGACTTTTTGGTCAGAGATTGACTTATTTGGTCAATAATTGGTCATTAGGTCAAAAATTGACTATTTTGACCAAAATTGAATTTTTGGTCAAAGTTGACTCATTGGGTCAACGGGTTGGTCATTGGGTCAGAAATTGACCATTTTGACCAAAGTTGACTTTTTGGTCAAAAGTTAACATATTGGGTCAATGGGGTGGTCACGAGGTCAAAAATTGACTATTTTAACCAAAATTGACTTTGGTTAAAAGTTGACATATTGGTCAAAGGGTTGGTCATTGGGTAAGGATTGACCATTTTGATCAAAATTGACTTTTTGGTCAAAAGTTGAACTATTTAGTCAATTGGTTGGTCATTAGGTCAAGGATTGACCATTTTGTCTAAAGTTGTCTTTTTGGTCAAAAGTTGACCTATTAGGTCAATGGGTTGGTTATTGGGTCAGAAATTGACCATTTTAATTAAAGTTGACTTTTTGGCCAAAAGTTGACCTATTTGGTCAACGCGGTTATTGTTTGGTTAAAAATTAACTATTTTGACAAAAAAATTGATTTTTTGTCAAACATTGACCAATTGGGTTAATGGGTTTGTCATTGTGTCAATGATTGATAATTTTGAGCAAAATTGAATTTTTGGTCAAAAGTTGACCCAATGGGTCAAAAGGGTGGTCCTTAGGTAAGAAATTAACCATTTTAACCAAAGTTGACTTTTTGGTTAAAAGTTTATTTATTGGGTAAATAGGTTGGTCATTGGTTCAAGGATTAACAAATTTGACAAAAGTTGACTTTTTTGTCAAAAGTTAACCTATTAGGTCAATGGTTTGGTCGTTGGGTCATAAATTGACCATTTTGACCAAAGTTGATTTTTTTCTTAAAAGTTGACCTATTGGGTCAATTGGGTGGTTATTAAGTCAAAAATTGATTATTATTGACCGAAATTGACTTTTTGGTCAAAAGTTGACCTATTGGGTCAATGGGTCAATGATTGACCTTTGACCAAAGTTGACTTTTTGGTCAAAATTTGACCTATTGGGTCAATGGGTTTGTCATTTGGACAAAAATTGACCATTTTAACCAAAGTTGACTTTTAGCTCAAAAGTTGATCTATTGGATCAATGGGGTGTTCATTTAGTCAAAAATTGAAAATTTTGACCAAATTGACTTTTTGGTTAAAAGTTGACCTATTGGGTCAATGGGTTGGTCATTGGGTCAAGGATTTACCATTTTGACCAAATTTGACTTTTTTGTCAAAAGTTGACATATTGGCTCAATGGGTTGGTCATTGGGTTAGAAACTGACCATTTTGACCAAAATTGAATTTTTGGTCAAAAGTTGACCTATTGGGTCAATTGGATGGTCATTAGGTTAAAAATTGACTATTTTGACCAAATGTGACTTTTTGGTCAAAAGTTGACCTATTGGGTCAATGGGTTGGTCGTTGGGTCAAGGATTAACCATTTTGACCAAAGTTGACTTTTTGGTCAAAAGTTGACATATTGAATCAATGGGTTGGTCATGAGGTCAGAAATTGACCATTTTGACCAAAGTCCACATTTTGCTCAAAGTTGACATATTGCGTTAATTGGGTGATCATTAGGTCAAAAATTGATTATTTAGACCAAATTGCTTTATGGTCAAAGGTTGATCTATTGGGTCATTGGGTCAAAGATTGACCATTTTGACCATAGTTGACTTTTTGGTCAAAAGTTGACCTATTGGGTCAATGGGTTGGTCATTGGGTCAAGGATTGACCATTTTAACTAAAGTTGACTTTTTAGTCAAAAGTTGACATATTAAGTCAACGGGTTGGTCATTCGGTCAGAAATATACCATTTTGACCAAAGTAAACTTTTTCGTCCAAGTTGATATATTGGATCAATTGGGTAGTCATTAGGTCAAAAATTGAGTATTTTGACCAAAATTGCTATTTGGTCAAAGGTTGATTTATTGGGTCATTGGGTCAAAGATTGAGCATTTTGACCATAGTGACTTTTTGGTCTAAAGTTGACCTTTTGGGTTAATGGGTTTGTCATTGGGTCATGGATTGACCATTTTGATCAAAGTTGACTTTTTGGTCAGAGATTGACTCATTTGGTTAATAATTACTCATTAGGTCAAAAATTGACAATTTTGGCCAAAATTGATTTTGTTTGGTCAAAGTTGACTCATTGGGTCAACGAGGTGGTCATTGGGTCAGAAATTGACCATTTTGACCAAAGCTGACTTTTTGGTCAAAAGTTGACCTATTGGGTCAATGGGGTGGTCATGAGGTCAAAAATTGACTATTTTGACCAAAATTGACTTTTTGGTTAAAAGTTGACCTTTTGTTCAATGGGTTGGTCATTGGGTAAAGGATTGACCATTTTGATCAAAATTGACTTTTTGGACAAAAGTTGAACTATTTATTCAATGGGTTGGTCATTAGGTCAAGGATTGACCATATGGACCAAAGTTGTCTTTTTTGTCAAAAGTTGACCTATTATGTCAATGGGTTGGTTATTGGGTTAGAATTTGACCATTTTAACTAAAGTTGAGTTTTTGGTCAAAAGTTGACATGTTTGGTCAACGAGGTTATTGTTAGGTTAAAAATTGACTATTTCGACAAACATTTACTTTTTTATCAAAAGTTGACCAATTGGGTCAATGGGTATGTCATTATGTCAACGATTGACAATTTTGACCAAAATTGAATTTTTGGTCAAAAAGTTGACCCAATGGGTCAACGGGGTGGTCCTTGTGTAATAAATTAACCATTTTGACTAAAGTTGACTTTTCGCTCAAAAGTTGATCTATTGGGTTAATGGGGAACACCTTAGGTCAAAAATTGAAAATTTTGACCAAATTGATTTTTTGGTTAAAAGTTGACCTATTGGGTCAAGGATTTACCTTTTTGACCGAATTGTACTTTTTTGTCAAAATTGACATGTTGGGTCAATGGGTTGGTCAAGGGGTTAGAAACTGATCATTTTGACCAAAAGTTGACTTTTTGATTAAAAGTTGAACTATTGGGTCAATTGGGTGGTCTTTAGGTCAAAAATTGACTATTTTGTCCAAATGTGATTTTTTGGTTAAAAATTAACCTATTGGGTCAATGGATTGGTCATTGGGTCAAGGATTAACAATTTTGACCAAAGTTGACTTTTTGGTCAAAAGTTGACATATTAAGTCAATGGGTTGGTCATTGGGTTAGAAATTGACCATTTTGACCAAAGTCGACTTTCTGGTGAAAGTTGACAAATTGGGTTAATTGGGTGATCATTAGGTCAAAAAATGACTATTTTGACCAAATTTCTTCTTGGTCAAAGGTTAATCTATTGGGTCATTGGGTCAAAGATTGACCATTTTGACCGTAATTGACTTTTTGGTCAAAAGTTGACCTGTTGGGTCGATGGGTTGGTCATTGCGTTGACGATTGACCATTTTGACCAAAGTTGACTTTTTGGTCAAAAGTTGATATATTAAGTCATCTGGTTAGTCATTGGGTCAGAAATAGACTATTTTCACTAAAGTTGACTTTTTGGTTAAAGTTGAAATATTGGATCCATTGGGTGGTCATTAGGTCAAAAATTGAGTATTTTGACCAAAATTGCTTTTTGGTCAAAGGTTTATTTATTGTGTCATTGGGTCAAAGATTGATCATTTTGACCATAGTTGGCTTTTTGGTCTAAAGTTGACATATTGGGTCAATGAGCTTGTCATTGGGTTAAGGTTTGACCTTTTTGACCAAAGTTGACTTTTTGGTCAGAGATTGACTTATTTGGTCAATAATTGGTCATTAGGACAAAAATTGATTATTTTGACCAAAATTGAATTTTTGGTCAAAGTTGACCCATTAGGTCAACGGGGTGGTCATTGGGTCAGAAATTAGCCATTTTAACCAAAGATGACTTTTTGGTCAAAAGTTGACCTTTTGGGTCAATGGGATGGTCACGAGGTGAAAAATTAACTAATTTAACCAAAATTGACTTGTTGGTTAAAAGTTGACCTATTGGTCAATGGGTTGGTCATTGGGTAAAGGATTGACCATTTTGATCAAAATTGACTTTTTGGTCAAAAAATGAACTATTTAGTCAATGGATTGGTCATTAGGTCAAGGATTGACCATTTTGACTAAAGTTGACTTTTTAGTCAAAAGTTGACCTATTAGGTCAATGGTTTCGAAATTGACCATTTTAACTAAAGTTGACTTTTTGGTTAAAAGTTGACCTATTTGGTCAGCGGGGCTATTTTTATGTTAAAAATTGACTATTTTGACAAAAATTTACTTTTTTTGTCAAAAGTTGACCAAATGGGTTAATGGGTATGTCATTGTGTTAATGATTGACAATTTTGACCAAAATTGAATTTTTGGTCAAAAGTTGAGCCAATGGGTTAAAAGGGTGGTCTTTGGGTAAGAAAGTAACCTTTTAGACCAAATTTCACTTTTTGGTCAAAAGTTGATTAATTGGGTCACTAGGTTGGTCATTGGGTCAAGGATTGACCAATTTGACAAAAGTTGACTTTTTGGTCAAAAGTTGACCTATTGGGTCAATGGGTTTATCATTAGGCAGAAATTTATCATTTTGACCAAAGTTGACTTTTTGTCAAAAGTTGACCGGCCATTAAGTCAAAAATTGACTATTATTGACCGAAATTGACTTTTTGGTCTAAAGTTGACCTATTGGACAACGGGTTAGTCATTGGGTCAATGATTGACCATTTTGACCAAAGTTGACTTTTTGGTCAAAATTTAACCTATCGGGTCGATGGGTTGGTCATTTGGTCAAAAATTGACCATTTTAACCAAAATTGACTTTTTGCTCAAAAGTTGATCTTTTGGGTCAATAGGTTGTTCATTAGGTCAAAAATTGAAACTTCTGACCAAATTGACTTTTTGGTTAAAAGTTGACCTATTTGGTCAATGGGTTGGTCATTAGGTCAAGGATTTACCATTTTGACCTAATTTGACTTTTTTGTCAAAAGTTGACATATTGGGTCAATGGGTTGGTCAATGGGTTGGAAATTGACCTTTTTGTCCAAAGTTGACTTTTTGGTCAAAAGTTGATCTATTGGGTTAATTGGGTGGTCATTAGGTGAAAAATTGACTATTTTGACCAAATGAGACTTTTTGATCAAAAATTAACATATTGGGTCAATGGGTTGGTCGTTGGGTTAAGGATTTACTATTTTGACCAAAGTTGACTTTTTGGTCAAAAATTGACAAATTGAGTCAATGGGTTGGTTATTGAGTCAGAGATTAACCATTTTGACCAAAGTCGACTTTTTGGTCAAAGTTGACATACTAGGTTAATTGGGTGATCATTGGTAAAAAATTGACAATTTTGACCAAATTGGTTTTTGCTCAAAGGTTGATCTTTTGGGTCATTGGGTCACAGATTGATCATTTTAACCATAGTTGACTTTTTGGTAAAAAGTTGTCCTATTGGGTCGATGGGTTGGTCATTGCGTCAAGGATTGACCATTTTGACCAAAGTTGACTTTTTGGTCAAAAGTTGACCTATTTAGTCAACAGGTTGGTCATTGGGTGAGAAATAGATCATTTTAACAAAAGTCGACTTTTTTGTCAAAGTTGACATATTGGATCAATTGGGTGGTTGTTAGGTCAAAAATTGAGTATTTTAACAAAAATTGCTTTTTGGTCAAAGTTGATTTATTGGCTCATTGCGTCAAAGATTGATCATTTTGACCATAGTTGACTTTTTGATCTAAAGTTGATCTATTGGGTCAATGGGTTTGTCATTGGGTCAAGGATTGACCATTTTGACCAAAGTTGACTTTTTGGTAAGAGATTGACTTATTTGGTCGATAATTGGTCATTAGGTCAAAAATTGTCTATTTTGACCAAAATTATATTTTTGGTTAAAGTTGCTCCATTGGGTAAATGTGGTGGTCATTGGCTCAGAAATTGACAATCTTGAACAAAGTTGAGTTTTGGTCAAAAGTTGACCTATTAGGTCAATGGTGTGGTCATGAGGTCAAAAATTGACTATTTTGACCAAAATTAACTTTTTGATTAAAAGTTGACCAATTGGTCATTGGGTAAAGGGTTGACCATTTTGATCAAAATTGACTTTTTGGTCGAAAGGTGAACTATTTAGTTAATGGGTTGGTCATTAGGTCAAGGATTGACAATTTTAACCAAAGTTGTCGTTTTGGTCAAAAGTTGACCTATTAGGTCTATGGATTCGTTATTGGGTCAGAAATTGACCATTTTAACTAAAGTTGACTTTTTGGTCAAAAGTTGACTTGTTTGGTTAACGGGGTTATTGTTAGGTTAAAAATTAATTATTTGACAAAAAATTACTTTTTTTGTCAAAAGTTGACCAATTGGGTCAATGGGTATGTCATTGTGTCAATGATTGACAATTTTGACCAAAATTGAATTTTTGGTCAAAAGTTGACCCGATCGGTCAACGGGGTGGTCCTTGGGAAGGAAATTAACCATTTTTAACAAAGTTAACTTTTAAGTTAAAGTTTGATTTATTGGGTTAATAGGTTGGTCATTGTGTCAAGGATTGACCAATTTGACAAAAGTTGACTTTTTGGTCAAAAGTTCACCATTTGGGTCAATGGTTTCGTCATTGGGCCAGAAATTGACCATTTTGATCAAAGTTAACTTTTTGGTCAAAAGTTGACCTATTGGGTCAATTGGGTGGTCATTAAGTCAAAAATTGACTATTATTGACCGAAATTAACTTTTTGGTCAAAAGTTGACCTATTGGGTCAATGATTGACCATTTTGACTAAAGTTAACTTTTTGGTCAAAATTTGACCTATTGGGTTAATGGGTTGGTCATTTGGTAAAAAATAGACCATTTTAACCAAAGTTGATTTTTTGCTCAAAAGTTGATATATTGGGTCAATGGGGTGTTCATTAGGTCAAAATTGAAAATGTTTACCAAATTGACTTTTTAGTTAAAAGTTGACTTATTGGGTCATTGGGTTGGTCATTGGGTAAATGATTTAAAATTTTGACCAAATTTGACTTTTGGTCAAAAGTTGACATATTGGGTCAATGGGTTGGTCATTGGGTTAGAAATTGATCACTTTGACCAAAGTTGACTTTTTGGTGAAAAGTTGATCTATTGGGTCAATGGGTTGGTCATGGGTCAAGGATTGACCATTTTGACTAAAGTTTACTTTTTGGTCAAAAGTTGACTTTTTAGGTTAAGGATTGACCATTTTGACCAAACTTGACTTTTTTGTTAGAGTTGAATTATTGGGTCATTAATTAGTCATTCGGTCCAAAGTTGATTATTTCGACCAAAATTAAATTTTTGGTCAAAAGTTGACCAATTGAGCCAATGAGGTGATCGTTGTGTCAGAAATTGACAATTTTGACCAAAGTTGACTTTTTGGTCAAAAAATGACCTATTGGGTCGATGGGTTGTTCATTGGGTCAGAAATTGATCATTTTGACCAAACTTAACTTTTTGGTCAAATATTGACCTCTTGGGTCAATGGATTGGTCTTTGGGTCATGGATTGACCAATTTGATCGAAGTTGATTTTTTGGTCAAAAATTGAGATATTGGGTCAATTTGATGGTCATTGGGTAAAAAATTAACCATTTTGATCAAAGTTGACTTTTTGGTCAAAAGTTAATGTGTTGGGTCAATGGGTTTGTCGTTGGGTCAAAGATTGACCAATTTTACCAAAGTTGACTTTTTGGTAAGAGATTGACTTATTGGGCAATAATTGGTCATTAGATAAAAAATTGACCATTTTGACCAAAATTGACTTGTTGGTCAAAAGTTGGTCTATTGGGTTAATGAGTTGGTCATTAGGTCAAGGATTGATCATTTTAACCAAAGTTGACTTTTTGGTCAAAGGTTGATCTATTGGGTCAATGGGTATGTCATTGATTCACGGATTAACCAATTTGACTAATGTTGACTTTTTGTTCAAAAGTTGACATATTAAGTCAATGGGTTGGTCATTGGGTCAAAGATTGATCATTTTTACCAAACTTTTTTGGCGAAATTTGACTAATTGGATTAATGTGTTGGTCATTGGGTCAGAAATTGATCATTTTGACCAAAGTTGACTTTTGGTCAAAAGTTGACATTTTGGGTCAATGGGATGGTCATTAGGTCAAAAATTGATATTTTGACCGAAGTTGACTTTTTGGTCAAAAGTTGACCTATTGAGTCAAAGGGTCAAGGATCGATTGTTTTGACCTAAGTTGACCTTTTGGTCAAAAGTTTACCTATTCGGTCAATCGGTAGGTCGTTAGATCAAGGATTGACCATTTTAACCAAAGTTGACTTTTTGGGTCAATAATTTTTCATTAGATCAAAATTTGGTTATATTGACCAAAATTTAATTTTTGGATAAAAGTAGACCGATTGGGTTAATGGGGTGGTAATTGTGTCAGAAATTAACCATTTTGACCAAAGTTCACTTTTTAGTCAAAAGTTGACCTGTTGGGGTCAGGGGTTTGGTCATTGGGTAAAAAATTGTCCATTTTGACCAAACTTGACTTTTGGTCAAAAGTTGACCTATTGGGTCAATGGGTTGTTCATAAGGTCAATGATTGAACATTTTGACCAAAGTTGACTTTTTGGTTAGAGATTGACTTATTGGGTCAATAATTAGTCATGAGGTCTAAAATTGACAATTTTGACAAAAAATGAATTATTGGTCAAAGGTTGACCCATTGGGTCAACGAGGTGGTCATTGAATCAGAAATTAAGCATTTCGAGCAAAGTTTACTTTTTAGTCAAAAGTTGACCTATTTGGTCATTGGGATTGTCATTAGGTCAAAAATTGACTATTTTGACCAAAATTGACTTTTTGTTCAAAACTTGACCTGTTGGGCCAATGGGTTGGTCATTGGGTCGAGGATTGACCATTTTGACCAAAATTGACTTTTTGATCAAAAGTTCACTTATTTGGTCGGTGGGTTGGTCATTGGGTTAAGGATTGATAATTTTGACTAAAGTTGACTTTTTGGTAAGAGATTGACTTATTAGGTCAATAATTGGGCATTATGTTAATAATTAACTATTTTGACCAAAATTGACTTTTGGTCAAATATTAACCTATTGGGTCAATGGGTTGGTCTTTGGGTCAAGGATGATTAGTTTGACCAAAGTTTACTTTTTAGTCAAAAATTGACACATGGGTCAATTTGTTGGTCATTGTGTCAGAAATTGACCTTTTTGATCAAAGTTAACTTTTTCATCAAAGTTTGACCTGTTGGGTCAATGGGTTTGTCATTGGGTCAAAGATTGACCATTTTGACAAAAGTTGACACTTTGGTAAGAGATTGACTTATTGGGCAATAATTGGTCATTAGGTCAAAATTTGACTATTTTGACAAAAATTGACTTTTTGGTCAAAAGATGACCTATTGGGTCAATGGGTTGTTCAATGGGTCAAGGATTGATCACTTTAACAAAAGTTGACTTTTTGGTCAAAAGTTGACCTATTGGGCACAATGGGTGGTCATTAGGTTAAAGTTTGACTATTTTGACCAAAATTAAATTTTTGGTTAAAATTTGACCCATTGGATCAATGTGTAAGTCATTGGTTCAAGGATTGACCATTTTAACTAAAGTTTACTTTTTGGACAAAAGTTGACATATTAGGACAATTGGTTGGTCATTGGGTCAAGGATTGACTATTTTGACCAAAGTTAACCTATTGGGTCAATGGGTTGGTCATTTGGTCAAGGATTGACCACTTTAACCAAAGTTGTCTTTTTCGTCTAAAGTTAACTTTTTTGTCAAAAGTTGACCTATTGGATGAATGGGTTAGTCATTGGGTCAAAAATTGACCATTTTGACCGAAGTTGACTCTTGGTCAAAAGTTACCATTTGGATCATTCGCGTAGTCAATAGGTCAAAATTGATTTTTTTGATCGAAATTGACTTTTTGGTCAAAAGTTATCCTTTTGGGTCATTGGGTTAACGATTGACCATTTTGACTAAAGTTGACTTTTTGGTCAAAAGATTACCTATTTGGTTAATCGGTTGGTCATTTGGTCAATGATTGATCATTTTGACCAAAGTTGACTTTTTGGTCAGAGATTGACTTATTGGGTCAATAATTGGTCATTATGTCAAAAAATGACTATTTTGACAAAAATTGACTTTTTTTATAAAAAGTTGACCTATTGGGTTGATGGGTTGGTCATTGGGTTAATGATTAACCATTTTGACCAAAGTTGACTTTTTGGTCAAAAGTTGACCTATTGAGTCAATGGGTTGGTCATTGGGTCAGAAGTTGACAATTTTGACTAAAGTCGACTTTTTTGTCAAAGTTGATATATTGGGTTAATTGGGTGATCATTAAGTTAAAAATTGATTATTTTGAAAAAATTGTTTTTTGGTCAAAGGTTGATCTATTGGGTCATTGGGTCAAAGATTGACCATTTTGACCTTAGTTGACTTTTTGGTCAAAAGTTTACCTATTGGGTCAATGGGTTGATCATTGCATTAAGGATTGACCATTTTGACCAAAGTTGACTTTTTTTGTCAAAAGTTGACCTATTAAGTCAACGGGTTGGTCATTTGGTCTGAAATAGACCATTTTGACCAAAGTCGTCTTTTTGGTCAAAGTTGACATATTGGATCAATTGGTTGGTCATTAGGTCAAAAATTGAGTATTTTGACCAAAAATACTTTTTGGTCAAAGGATGATTTATTGGATCATTGGCTCAGAGATTGTTCATCTTGTCCATAGTTGACTTTTTGGTCTAAAGTTGACCGATTGGGTCAATGGGTTTGTCATTAGGTCAAGGATTGACCATTTTGACCAAAGTTGACTTTTTGGTCAAAGATTAACTTATTTGGTCAATAATTGGTTATTAGGTTAAAAATTGACTATTTTGACCAAAATTGAATTTTTGGTCCAAAGTTGACCCATTCGGTCAACATGGTGGTCATTGGGTCAGAAATTGATCATTTTGACCAAAGTTGACTTTTTGGTCAAAAGTTAACCTATTGGGTCAATGAGTTGGTCATGAGGTCAAAAATTGACTATTTTGCCAAAATTGACTTTTTTGTTAAAAGTTGACATATTGGTCAATGGGTTGGTCATTGGGTAAAGGATTGACCATTTTGATCAAAATTGACTTTTTTATCAAAAGTTGACCTATTTAGTCAATGGGTTGGTCATTAGGTTAATGATTGACCATTTTGACCAAAGTTGTCTTTTTGGTCAAAAATTGACGTATTAGGTCAATGGGTTGGTTATTGGGTCAGAAATTGACCATTTTAACTAAAGTTGACTTTTTGGTCAAAAGTTGACCTATTTAGTCAACGGGGTTATTGTTAGGTTAAAAATTGATTATTTTGACAAAAATTTACTTTTTTGTCAAAAGTTGACCAATTGGGTCAATGGGTATGTCATTGTGTCAATGATTGACAATGTTGACCAAAATTGAATTTTTGGTCAAAAGTTGACCCTATGGGTCAACGCGGTGATCCTTGGGTAAGAAATTAACCATTTTGACCAAAGTTGGCTTTTTGGTCAAAAGTTGATTTATTTGGTCAAGGATTGACCAATTTGACAAAAGTTGACTTTTTGGTCAAAAGTTGACCTATTGGGTCAATGGGTTAGTCATTGGGTCAGAAATTGACCATTTTGACCAAAGTTGACTTTTTGGTCAAAAGTTAACCTATTGGGTCAATTGGGTAGTCATTGAGTCAAAAATTGACTATTATTGACCAAAATTGACTTTTTTCTCAAAAATTCACCTATTGGGTCAATGGGTTAATCATTGGGTCAATGATTGACCATTTTGACCAAAGTTGACTTTTTGGTCAAAATTTGACCTATTGGGTCAATGGGTTGGTCATTTGGTCAAAAATTAACCATTTTAACCAAAGTTGAGTTTTTGCTCAAAAGTTGATCTATTGATTCAATGGGATGTTCATTAGGTTAAAAATTGAAAATTTTGACCAATTTGACATTTTGGTTAAAGGTTGACCTATTTGGTCAATGAGTTGGTCATTGGGTTAAGGATTTACCATTTTGACCAAATTTAACTTTTTTGTCAAAAGTTGACTTATTGGGTCAATGAGTTGGTCATGTTGTTAGAAATTGACCATTTTAACCAAAGTTAACTTTTTGGTCAAATGTTGACCTATTAGGTCAATTGGGTGGTCATTACGTCAAAAATTGACTATTTTGACAAATTGTAACTTTTTGGTCAAAAGTTGATCTATTGGGTCAATGGGTTGTCATTGTGTCAAGGATTGATCATTTTGACTAATGTTTACCTTTTGGTCAAAAATTGACCTATTGGGTCAAGGATTGACCATTTTGACCAAACTTGACTTTTTGGTCAGAGTTGACTTATTGGGTCAATAATTAGTCATTTGATCAAAAGTTGATTATTTTGACCAAAATTGAATTTTTGGTCAAAAGTTGAAGCATTGAGTCAATAGAGTGGTCATTGTGTCAGAAAATGACCATTTTGACCAAAATTGATTTTTTGGTCAAAAAAAGAATTATTAGGTCGATGGGTTGTTCATTAGGTCAGAAATTAACGATTTTGACCAAACTTGACTTTTTGGTCAAATATTGACCTCTTGAGTCAATGGATTTGTCATTGGGCTAAGGATTTACCAAAGTTAACTTTTTTGTCAAAAGTTGACATATTGGGTAAATTTGTTGGTCATTGGGTCAGAAATTGACCATTTTGATCAAAGTTGACGTGTTGGGTCAACGAGTTTGTCATTGGGTCAAAGATTGACCAATTTGACCAAAGTTGACTTTTTGTTATAAGATTGACTTATTGGGCAATAATTGGTCATCAGGTCAAAAATTGACCATTTTCACCAAAATTGACTTATTGGTCAATAGTTGACCAAATGGGTCAATGGGTTAGTCACTAGATCAAGGATTGATCATTTTAACAAAAGTTGACCTTTTCGTTAAAATTTGACCATTAGGTCAATGGGTTGGTCATCAGGTCAGAAATTGGTCATTTTAACCAAAGTTGACCTTTTGGTCAAAAGTTGACCTATTGGGACAATGAGTGACCATTAGGTTAAAAATTACTCTTTGACCAAAAATGACTTTTTGGTCAAAAGTTGACCTATTGGGTCAATGGGTATGTCATTGTTTCAAGGATTAACCATTTGACAAAAGTTGACTTTTTGGTCAAAAGTTGACATATTGGGCCAATTGGTTGGTAATTGGATCAAGGATTGACCATTTTGATCAAAGTGGACTTTTTGGTTAAAAGTTGACATATTGGGTCAATGGGTTGGTCATTGGGTCGAAGATTGACTATTTTGACCAAAGTTGACTTTTTTGTCAAAAGTTGACCTATTTGATCAATGGGTTGGTCATTAGGTTAAAAATTGATCTTTTTGATCGAAGTTGACTTTTGGTAAAAAGTTGACCTTCTGGGTCGAAGGGGTGGTCATTAGGTCAAAAATTGATTTTTTTTACCGAAATTGACTTTTTGGTCAAAAGTTGTTGGGTCAAGGATTGATCGTTTTGACCAAAGTTGACTTTTTAGTCAAAAGTTTACCTATTTGGTCAAACGGTAGGTCATTGGGTCAAGGATTGATCATTTTGACCAAACTTGACCTTTTTGTCTAAGATTGACTTATTGGGTCAAGGATTGGTCATTAGGTAAAAATTTGGTTATATTAACAAAATTTAATTTTTGGACAAAAGTTGTCCTATCGGGTCAATGGGGTGGTCATTGTGTCAGAAATTAGCCATTTTGACCAAAGTTGACTTTTTAGTCAAAAGTTGACCTGTTAGGGTCAGGGGTTTGGTCATTGGGTAAAAAATTGTCCATTTTGACCACACTTGACTTTTTGGTCAAAAGTTGACCTATTGGGTTAATGGGTTGGTCATTAGGTCAATGATTGACCATTTTGACCAAAGTTGACTTTTTGGTCAGAGATTGACTTATTGGGTCAATAATTTGTCATTAAGTCTAAAATTGACTATTTTTACAAAAATTGAATTTTTGGTCAATAGTTGACCCATTGGGTTAACGAGGTAGTCATTGGGTCAGAAATTGAGCATTCCGACCAAAATTGACTTTTTGGTCAAAAGTTGACCTATTGGGTCAATGGGATGGTCGTTAGGTCAAAAATTGACTTTTTTACCAAAATTGACTTTTGTTCAAAACTTGACCTCTTGGGCCAATGGGTTGGTCATTGGGTCAAGGATTGACCATTTTGACCAAGGTTGACTTTTTGGTCAAAAGTTGACCTATTTGGTCAATGAGTTGGTCATTGGGTCAAGGATTGATAATTTTGAACAAAGTTGACTTTTTGGTAAGAGAATGACTTATTAGGTCAATAATTGGTCATTAATTAAAAAATTAACTATTTTAACCAAAATTAAATGTTTAGTCAAATATCGACATATTAGGTCAATGGGTTGTCATTGGGTCAAGGATTGACTAATTCGACCAAAGTTAACCTTTTGGTCAAAAGTTGACATATTGGGTCAATTTGTTGGTCATTGGGTCAGAAATTGACCATTTTGATCAAAGTTGACTTTTTGGTCAAAGTTTGACCAGTTGGGTCAATGGGTTTGTCATTGGGTCAAAGATTGACCATTTTGACCAAAGTTGACTTTTTGGTAAGAGATTGACTTATTTGACAATAATTGGTCATTTGGTCAAAAATTAACTATTTTGACCTAAATTGACTTTTTGGTCAAAAGTTGACCTATTGGATCAATGAGTTGGTCATTGGGTCAAGGATTGTTCATTTTGACAAAAGTTGACTTTTTAGTCAAAAGTTGACCTATTGGGCCAATGGGTGGTCATTAGGCTAAAATTTGACTATTTTGACCAAAATTAAATTTTTGGTTAAAAGTTGACCCATTGGATCAATGCGTAAACCATTGGTTCAAGGATTGACCATTTCAACAAAATTTGACTTTTTGGTCAAAAGTTGACATTTTGGGACAATTGATTGGTCATTGGGTCAAGGATTGACCATTTTGACCAAAGTTGGCCTATTGGGTCAATGGGTTGGTCATTGGGTCAAGGATTGACCATTTTAACCAAAGTTAACATTTTTTGTCAAAAGTTGACCTATTCAATCAATGGTTTGGTCATTGTGTCAGAAATTCATCATTTTGACCAAAGTTAACTTTAGGTCAAAAGTTAACCTTTTGGGTCAATGGCGTGGTCAATAGGTCAAAAATTGATTTTTTGACTGAAATTAACTTTTTGGTCAAAAGTTATCCTGTTGGGTCATTGGGTCAATGATTGACCAGTTTGACCAAAGTTAACTTTTTGGTCAAAAGTTTACCTATTTCGTTAATCAGTTGGTCATTTGGTTAAGGATAGACCATTTTGACCAAAGTTGACTTTTTGGTAAGAGATTGACTTATTGGGTCAATAATTGGTCATTAGGTCAAAAATTGATTATTTTGACCAAAATAAAATATTTGGTAAAAAGTTGACCCATTTGGTCAATAGGGTGATCATTTAGTCAGAAATTGACCATTTTGACCAAATTTGACTTATTAGTCAAAAGTTGACCTATTGTGTTAATGGGATGATCAGTAGGTCAAAAATTGATTATTTTGACCAAAATTGACTTTTTATTCAAAATTTGACCTATTGGGTCAATGGGTTGGTCATTGGGTCAAGGATTGGCCATTTTGACTAAAGTTGATTTATTGGTCAAAAGTTGAATAATTAGGTCAAAGGGTTGGTCATTGGGTCAAGGATTGACCATTTTGTCCAAAGTTACTTTTTGGTCAGAGATTGACTTATTGGGTCAATGATTGGTCAGTAGGTTAATAATTGATTATTTTGACCAAAATTGAATTTTTTGTCAGTAGTTGACCTATTGGATCAATCAGTTCGTCATTAGGTCAATGATTGACCAGTTTTACGATAGTTGACTTTTTGGGTCGAAAGTTGACCTATTGGGTTAATGGGTTGGTCATTGGGTCAAAAATTGATCATTTTAACCAAACTTGATGTTTTGGTCAAAATTTGTCCAATTGGGTTAATGGGGTGGTCATTAGGTAAAAAATTGACAATTTAGGTCAAAGTTAACTTTTAGGTCAAAAGTTGACCTGTTGGGTCAACTCGATGATCATTGGGTAAATGATTGACCAATTTGGCCAAAGTTGACTTTTTGGTCAAAAGTTGTCCAATTGGGTCAATGGGTTAGTCATTGGGTCAAAGATTGACCATTTCGACCAAATTTGACTTTTGATCAGAGTGTGACTTATTGGGTCAATAATTGGTCATTCGGTGAAAAATTGATTATTTTAACCAAATTTGAATTTTTGGTCAAAAGTTGACCTATTGGGTCAATTTAGTGGTCATTATGTCAAAAATTTATCATTTTGACCAAAGTTGACTTTTTGTCAAAAGTTGACCTATTGGGTCAATGGGGTGGTCATTAGGTAAAAGATTTACTATTTTAACCAAAATTGATTTTTTAGTCAAAAGTTGATCTTTCGAGACAATGGGTAAGTCATTGGGTCAAGGATTGACCTTTTTAACCAAAGTTGACCTTTTGGGTCAATGCGTTAGTTATTGGGTCAAAAATTGATCATTTTGCCCAAAGTTGACTTTATTATCATTGGGTGGGAAATTAACAATTTTGACCAAAGTTGACTTTTTGGTCAAAAGTTGACCTATTGGGCCAATGGGGTGGTCATCAGGTCAACAATTGACTATTTTGACCAAAATTGTCTTTTTGGTTAAAAGTTAACCTATTTGGTCAATGGGTTGGTCATTGTACCAATGATTGACCATTTTGACCAAAGTTGGCTTTTTGGTCAGAGATTGACTTATTCAGTCAATAATTGATCATTTGGTCAAAAATTAACTATTTTGACCAAAATTGACTTGTTGTCAAAAGTTAACCATTTGGTCAATGTGTTGGTCATTGGGTTAAGGATTGATCATTTTGACGAAAGTTGACTTTTTGGTCAGAGATTGACTTATTCAGTAAATAATTGGTCATTAGGTCAAAAATTGATAATTTTGACCAAAATTAACTTTTTGGGCAAAAGTTGTCCTTTTGGGTCAATGGGTTATTCATTGGGTCAAGGATTGACCATTTTAACTAAAGTTGACTTTTCAGTCAAAAGTTGAGCTTTTAGGTCAATGGGTCGGTCATTATTTGGGTCAATGGGTTAGTCATTGTGTCAAGGATAGTCTATTTTGACTAAAGTTCACCTTTTGTTCAAGAGTTGACCTTTTAGGTCAATGGGTTGGTCATTTGGCAAGGATTGACTATTATGACAAAAGTTGACTTTTTGGTTAGAGATTGACTTATGGGGTCAATAATTGCTCATTAGGTCAAAAATTTTCTATTTTGACCAAATTAACTTTTTGTTTAAAAGTTGACCTATTGGGTCAATGAGTTGGTCATCGTGTCAAAAATTGATCATTTTGACTAAAGTTTACTTTTTGGTCAAAAGTTGACCTATTGGATTAATGGGTTTGTCAATGGGTCAGAAATTGAACATTTTGTTCAAAGTTGACATTTTGGTTAAAAGTTGACCTATTGGGTCAATGGGTTGTCAGTAGGTCAAAATTGACTATTTCGACCAAAATTGACTTTTTGTTCAAAAGTTGACCTATTGGGCCAATGGGTTGGTCATTAGGTCAAGGACTGCCATTTTTACTAAAGTTGACTTTTTGGTCAAAAGTTGGCCTATTGAGTTAATGGATTGGTCATTTGGTCAAGGATTGGCCATTATGACCAAAGTCGGCTTTTTGGTCAGAGATTAACTTATTGGGTGAATAATTGGTCATTAGATTAAAAATTTGCTATTTTGACCATAATTGACTTTTTGTTCAAAAGTTGACCGATTGGGTCAATGAGTTGGTCATTAGGTTAAGAATTGACCATTTTAACTTACCAAAGTTCACTTTTTGGTCAAAAGTTGACCTATTGGAGTAATGAGTTTGTCATTGGGTCAGATATTGAACATTTTGACCAAGGTTGACTTTTTGGTCAAAAGTTGACCTATTGGGTCAATTGGATGTTATTAGGTCAAAAATTGACTAATTTGACCAAAATTGACTTTTTGTTCAAAAGTTGAGTAATTAGGTCATGGGTTGGTCATTTGGTCAAGGATTGACCATTTTGACCAAAGTTGACTTTTTGGTCAAATGTTGACCTTTTGGGTCAGTGGGTTAGTTATTGGGTCAACGATTGACCATTTTGACCAAAGTTGACGTTTTGGTCAGAGATTTTATTATTGGGTCTATAATTGGTCATTAGGTCAAAATTTGACGATTTTGACCAAAATTGACTTTTTGGTTTAAAGTTGATATCCTGGGTCAGTGGGTTGGTCATTGCGTCAAGGATTTATTATTTTGAACAAAGTTGATTTTTTGATCAAAGATTGACTTATTGGATCAATAATTGGTCATTAGGTAAAAAATTGACTATTTTGACCAAAATTGACTTTTTGTTCAAAAGTAGACCTATTGGGTCAATTCATTGGTAATTTGGTCAAGAATTGACCATTTTGACCAAAGTTGACTTTTTGGTCAAAATTCAACCTATTAGATTAATGGGGTTGTTATTGGGTCAGAAAGTGAATATTTTGAACAAGGTTAACTTTTTGGTCAAAAGTTGACATATTGGGTCAATTTGGTGGTCATTAGGTCAAAATTTGACTAATTTGACCAAAATTGACTTTTTATTCAAAATTTGACGAATTAGGTCAATGGGTTGGTCATTGGGTCAAGGATTGACCATTTTGACCAAAGTTAACTTTTTGGTCAAATGTTGACCCGTTGGGTCAATGGGGTGGTCATTGGGTCAGAAATTGGCCATTTTGACCAAAGTTGACATATTGGGTCAATGGGATGGTCATTAGGTCAAAAATTGATTATTGTGACCAAAATTAACTTTTTGGTCAAAAGTTAACCTGTTAGGTCAATGGGTTGGTCATTATGTCAAGGATTGAACATTTTGCCAAAGTTACTTTTGGTCAAAAGTTGACCTATTGGGTCAATGAGTTAGTCATTGGGGCAAAGATTGACCATTTTGACCAAAGTTTACTTTTAGATCAAAAGTTAACATATTAGGTCAATGAGGTGGTCATTGGGTCAAGGATTGACCATTTTGACCAAAGTTGACTTTTTGGTCAAAAGTTGACCTATTGAATTAATGGGTCCGTCATTAGGTCAAGTATTGACCATTTTGACAAAATTTGACTTTTTAGTCAGAAGTGGACATATTGAGTCAATGAGCAGTTCATTAGGTTAGAAATTGTCCACTTTTGACCAAATTTAACTTTTTGGTCAAAACTTGATCAATTGGGTGGTCATTAGGTAAATAATTGATTATTTTTAACAAAGTTGACATTTTGGTCAAAAGTTGACCAATTGGGTCAATGTGTTAGTCATTGGGTCACGGATTGAGGCTTTTGACCAAAATTGACTTTTTGGTCTAAAGTTGACTAATTGGGTCAATGGGTTAGTCATTTGGTAAAAAATTGACCATTTTAGCCAAAGTTGACTTTTAGCTCAAAGGTTGACCTATATGGTTAATGAGGTGGTCATTAGGTCAAAAATTGAAATTTTTGACTAGAATTGACTTTTTGGTTAAAAGTTGACCTATTTGGTCAATGGGTTGGTCATTGGGTCAAGGATTGACCATTTTGACTAAATTTGACTTTTTGTCAAAACTTGACCTATTGGGTCAATGGGTTGGTGATTGGGTTAGAAATTGACCATTTTGACCAAAGTTGACTTTTTGGTCAAAAGTTGACCTATTAGGTTATTTGGGTGGATATTGGGTCAAGGATTGACTATTTTGACCAAAAGTGACTTTTTGGTCAAAAGTTAACCTATTTGGTCAATTGGTTCGTCATTGGGTCAAGGATTGACCATTTTGATTAAAGTTGTCTTTTTGGTCAAAAGTTGACCTATTGGGTTAAGGATTGACCCTGTTGACCAAACATGACTTCTTTGTCATAGATTGACTTATTGGGTCAGTAATTAGTCATTTGGTAAAAAATTGATTATTTTGACCAAAATTGAATTTTTGGTCAAAAGTTGACACGTTGGGTCAATGGGGTAGTCATTATGTCAGAAATTGACCATTCTGACTAAAGTTGACTTTTGGTCAAAGGATGACCTGTTAGGTCAATGGGTTGGTCATTGGGTCAGAAATTGACCATTTTGACCAAACTTGACTTTTTGGTCAAAAGTTAGCCTATAAGGTCAATGAGTTGGTCATTAGGTCAAGAATTGACAATTTTGACCAAAGTTGATTTTTTGGTCAAAAGTTGACCTTTTGGGTTAATGGGTTGGTCATTGGGTTAATAATTGGTCATTATGTCAAAAATTGGCTAATTTGACCAAAATGTACTTTTTGGTCAAATATTGACCTATCCTGTCAATGGGTTGCTCATTGGGTCAAGGATTGACCAATTTGACCAAAGTTGACTTTTGGGTTAAAAGTTGACATATTGGGTCAGGTTGTTGGTCATTGCGTCAAAAATGGCCATTTTGATCAAATTTGACTTTTTTGGTCAAAAGTTGACCTATTGGGTAAATGAGTTGGTCATTAGGTCATTGATTGACCATTTTGACCAAAGTTGACTTTTTGGTCAGAGATTAACTTATTAGGTCAATAAATGGTCATTAGGTCAAAAATTGACTATTTTGACCGAAATTGAATTTTTTTTGTCAAAAGTTGACCCGTTGGGTCAACGGGGTGGCCATTGGGTCAGAAATTGACCATTTAGAACAATGTTGACTTTTTGGTCAAAAGTTGACCTATTGGGTCAATGGGATGGTCATTAGGTCAAAAATTGATTATTTTGATCAAAGGTGAATTTTTTGTTAAAATTTGACCTATTAGTGCAATGGGTTGGTCATTGGGTTAAGGATTGACCATTTTGACCAAAGTTTACTTTTTGATCGAAAGTTGACCTATTGGTTCAATGAGTTAGTCATTGGGTCAAGGATTGACTATTTTGACCGAAGTTGACTTTTTGGTAAGAGATTGACTAATTGGCTCAATAATTGGTCTGTAGGACAAAAATTTACTATTTTAACCAAAATTGACTTTTTTTATCAAAAGTTAACCTATTGATCAATGGATTGGTCATTTGGTTAAGAATTGACCATTTTGACCAAAGTTGACTTTTTGGTCAAAAGTTAACCTATTGAGTCAATGGGTTGTTCATTGGGTCAGAAATTGACCATTTTGACCAAAGTCGACTTTTTGGTCAAAGTTGACATATTGTTTCAATTGGGTGGTCATTAGGTCAAAAATTGACTATTTTGACCAAATTGGTTTTTGGTCGAAGGTTGATCTATTAGATAATTGGGTCTAATATTAACCATTTTGACCATAGTCAACTTTTTTGTCAAAAGTTGACCTATTGGGTCAATGGGTAGGTCATTGGGTCAAGGATTGACCATTTAGACCAAAGTTGACTTTTTTGTCAAAAGTTGACCTAATGAGTCAATGGGTTAGTCATTGGGTCAGAAATTGACCATTTTGACCTAAGTTGACTTTTTGGTAAAAGTTGACATATTGGGTCAATTGGGTAGTCATTGGTCAAAAATTGAGGATTTTGACCAAAATTGTTAAAGGTTGATCTATTGGGTCATTGGGTCAAAGATTAACCATTTTGACCGTAGTTGAGTTTTTGGTCAAAGTTGACCTATTGGGTTAATGGGTTGGTCAATGGGTCAACGATTGACCATTTTGACCAAAGTTGACTTTTTGGTAAAAAGTTGACCTTTTGGGTCAATGGTTGGTCATTAGGTCAAGGATTAAATAGTTTGACCAAAGTTGACTTTTTGCACAAAAGTTAACCTATTGGATCAATGGGTTGGTCATTGGGTCACAAATTGACAATTTTGACCAATGTTGACTTTTGATCAAAAGTTAACCTTTTGGGTCAATGAGGTGGTCATTAGGTCAAAAATTTATTTTTTTGACCGAATTTGATTTTTTTGTCAAAAGTTGACCTATTGGGTCATTGGGTGAAGGCTTGATCATTTTGACCAAAGTTAACTTTTTCGTCAAAAGATTACCTATTTGGTCAATCGGTTGGTCGTTGGATCAAGGATTGACCATTTTGACCGAAGTTGACTTTTTGGTCACAGATTGACTTATTAAGTCAATAATTGATCATTAGGTCAAAATTTGACTATTTTGATGAAGTTGAATTTTTGGTCAAAGGTTTACCCATTTGGTCAACGCGGTGGTCATTGGGTCAGAAATTGACCATTTCGAACAAAGTTAACTTTTTGGTCAAAAGTTGACCAATTAGGTCAATGAGATGGTCATTAGGTCAAAGATTGACTATTTTTACCAAAATTAAACTTTTGGTCAAAATTTGACCTATTAAGTCAATGGGATAGTCATTGGGTCAACGATTGACCATTTTGACCAAAGTTGACTTTTTGGTCGAAAGTTGACCTATTGAGTCAACGGGTTAGTCATTGGGTCAAGGATTGACTATTTTGACAAAAGTTGACTTTTTGGTAAGAGATTGACTTATTGGGTCAATAATTGGTCAATAAGACAAAATTTGACTATTTGACAAAAATTGACTTTTTTGTCAAAAGTTGACCTATTGGGTCAATAGATTGGTCATTGGGTCAATGATTGATCATTTTGACCAAAGTTGACTTTTTGGTCAAAAGTTGAAGTTTTGAGTCAATGGGTCGGTCATTGGGTTAGAAATTGACCATTTTGTCCAAAGTCGACTTTTTGGTCAAAGTTGACATATTGGGTCAATTTGGTGGTCATTAGGTGAAAAAGTGACTATTTTGACTAAATTTCTTTTTGGTCAAAGGTTGATTTATTGGATCATTGGGTCTAAGATTAGCAATTTTGGCCGTAGTTGACTTTTTGGTCAAAAGTTGACCTAGTGGGTCAAAAGTTGACCAATTAGGTTAATGGGATGGTCATTAGGTCAAAGATTGACTATTTTACCAAAATTAATTTTTTGGTCAAAATTTAACATATTGGGTCAATGGAATGGTCATTGGGTCAATGATTTACCATTTTGACCAAATTTGACTTTTTGGTCGATAGTTGACCTATTGGGTCAATGGGTTAGTCACTGGATCAAGGATTGACTATTTTGAAAAAAGTTGACTTTTTGGTAAGAGATTGACTTGTTGGGTCAATAATTGGCCAATAGGACAAAAATTGACTATTTGACAAAAATTTACTTTTTGTCAAAAGTTGACCGATTGGGTCAATGGATTGGTCATTGGGTCAAGGATTGACCATTTTGACCAAAGTTGACTTTTTGGTCAAAAGTTGAACTATGAGTCATTGGGTTAGAAATTGACCATTTTGACCAAAGTCGACTTTTTGGTCAAAGTTGACATATTGGGTCAATTAGGTGGTCATTAGGTGAAAAAGTGACTATTTTGACTAAATTTCTTTTTGGTCAAAGGTTGATCTTTTGGATCATTGGGTCTAAGATTGATCATTTTGACCGTGGTTGACTTTTTAGTCAAAAGTTGACCTAGTGGGTCAATGGGTTGGTCACTGGGTCAAGGATTGACCATTTTGACTAAAGTTAACTTTTTGGTCAAAAGTTGACCTAATGAGTCAGTGGATTGGTCATTGAGTCAGAGATTGACCCTTTTGACCAAAGTTGACTTCTTGGTCAAAGTTGCATATTGGGTCAATTGGGTGGTCATTAGGTCAAAAATTGACTATTTTGACCAAAATTGTTAAAGGTTGATCTATTTGGTCATTGGGTCAAAGATTAACCATTTTGACCATAGTAGACTTCTTTGTCAAAGTTGACCTATTGGGTCAATGGGTTGGTCATTGGCTCAAGGATTGACCATTTTGATCAAAGTTGACTTTTTAGTCAAAAGTTGGCCTATTGGGTTAATGAGTTGGTCATTTGGTCAAGGATTAAACATTTTGCCCAAAGTTGACTTTTTGATCAAAAGTTGACCTATTCGATCAAAGGATTGGTCATTGGTTTAGAAATTAACCATTTTGACCGAAGTTGACATTTGGTCAAAAGTTGACCTTTTGGGTCAATGGGGTGTCATTACGTAAAAAATTGATTCTTTTAACTGAATTGACTTCTTGGTCAAAAGTTGACATATTGGGTCATTGGGTCAAGGATTGACCATTTTGACCAAAGTTGATTTTTTTGTCAAAGGTTTACCTATTTTGTTAATCGGTTAGTCATTTGGTCAAGGATTGGCTATTTTGACCAAAGTTGACTTTTTGGTAGAGATTGACTGTCGGCATATTTTTAGGTTGTGTGTTGTATTTTGGAAAAAGGGGTCGCCTACAGAAATTGTCGGCGAAATTTAAATTTTAAATTTAATTTAAATAAATATATATATAATTTAGAAAGTAGCATTTGATTTTGAAAAGAGTTTATATAAATCTCACATCCCAAATAGTTTATATAAACGAGCACCACATCACAAACCGTGTATCTATCCCGAAGAATAGACACCTTGCTTGATGATGGGGCTCGATTAAATAAACTAGAAGATTTGTGACATTTGTTTGGTCTGCGAACCAATTTTATATGCCGACAAGTTCCCCTGCTTAATACAAAGAAATTAAGCAGGGTTTATATTACCCGAGTTCTTAAAGTTCCCTATAAGGGCAAGCCCCTATAGTTAATTACATCTTAAATGACGGGAATCATTTAAGAAAACTCTCGATAATGATCAGTGGTTTTGCTCTCAAGAATTTCAAAGTTTAAGGTTTTTAAAGGATTGGATTTCTGAAATTTCAAAAGGGAATGACTCAAAATTTGGAACAATTTATTTTTGAGAATCCAAAGGAAGAAAGGTAGGAGAAGCTGAGGATCCAAGAAGAATCTTGGCAACTTCCCGACTATCCTATTGTTTGGCTTCGATTTAACAAAATCCTAATATTATCTGATATTTCAATCTTGCCAATTTTAATTAATTAGGACTTATATTCGTATGACATAATCATACAATCAGCCTCAAAGATGTGAGGGTTTATGTCGTACCGAATGATCACCTCGGAGTCCTAAGACCAGTTAGGGCTTAATTTACATGATATGATCATGCAAATGCCTAATGAACTTTTGAGGATTTATGTTGTACTAGGCAAACTACCTCGAAGTCCTATGGCTTGGTTATTTAATTCTAAGAAAGTTTTGCTGAAGTACATCCGAGTCTTGCTGATGACGATGGACGTGCTGCCCACCATGCTCCGAGCTCCTTGTTGTTGCAGAGGTTTAGTTTTAGAAGTCATAAATCAGGAGATGAGAGAAGTGTTTTGGTTTAGAGAAAATCTTAAAATTCAAGTGTTTTTAATATTTTAATTAAAACAAATCTTAAAGTTGATTAAATAAAACCGATTAAGATCCCACGGTTCTGTCATCCCGGCACCGTTATTTTCATCGAATTCACTTAGTCCAGATGAATTTGCTAAACTCAACTGAATGAGTTCCACACCTTCATTTAGACCGTGGAAAATCCTGTTAGCAACGCGTGGGTTACATCATCCGAGGTATTCCCGATCATTCAACGAGACGTTTTAATTTAGTTGCAATTGTAGTTTTGTGTTCTGTTTGTGATTAAATTTTGAGTGTTTTATTTCTTTGGAATGTTGTGGCGATGAATTTTATCTTGCAGTGATTTTTAATTTAGTTTTGGTTTCAGTTTAGGGACTATCCTAAAGGTTTTGGTTTTCATGCAACTGTTGTTTGTCATGCAAGAAAAGAAAGTGCAACGCAATTAATTAAATTGCGAGAAGGTAAATTGCAATAAAATAAAAGCGTACCTGGAGGGTGTTCCCGTCATCCCAAGCTGCACTTGAAACACATGTTAGAGCATTTAAGTATTTATAGTAATTACCTAGGTAAAGCTAAGGGCAAGGTTTCTGGTTTTCTACCAAAATCCTAGTCCTATAGCTAGTCATTCCTATGACGTCTAGGTTTTCAATTTTGTTTATGGATGATTTTCTGCACCAAAGAATAATTAGGTTCAATTGTTCTTATAAAACACCCCGTCATATTGAGGAAGTGCTTAAGACGAATCTTAAACATCTTTTCAATATTGCTGGAATTATTCTAAGTCCAAATGGATTTAATTAATAAGGTGAATTAATCATCCGGGGTTTAATTAAGTTTTATTCTTTTGCTCAGTGAACTAGGTTATTTGAATATCCTATGAATGAAGTGACACTTCACTTAATACTCCGTTTAGGAGTTATGACAACAAGAGCTTTTGAGGGCAAATTGATGTTTAAGTGATTTGTGATTTAATTTAAATTTAATTAATGGTTTTAAGTTTGGAATAGTGTTCAAGTTGTTTTTAGACCTATTTTGAATTCTTTATGTCTTAGGTGATGTTATATTTAATTCAATTTAATTTAATTTAATTTAATTTAATTTAATTTGGTTTAGTTTTAATTTTAATTTAATTTAATTTAATTTTAATTTAATTTTAATTTTATTTTAATTTGATTTTATTTTTTATTTAATTTAATTTAATTTAATATGTTTTAATTTAATTTAATTTAATTTAATTTAATTTTAATTTAATTTTTATTTTATTTTAATTTTAATTTAATATTTTTTTTATGTTTTAAAGATGATTTAATTTAATTGTTAAAGTATTAATTTAATTGAAATTTTGGAAGAATTTAATTTAAATGTTTTAATTTTAATTTAATTTAATGATTAAGTCTTTTAGTATTTTAAATCTTGAGTTTGGATTATCATTTTAATTGGGAATTAAATATTATTGAAGTGATTAATTTAGGGACTCTTAAATTAAAGAATAAATGTCTTCTCAATAATATCCCTATTTTAATAATTTCAATTTTTATTAATCTTCCAAATTTCATTAATTAATTGATTAAGGTTTACTCTAATTAATCTTAAAAATGATTGATGGGTCTCTACCCTTTAATTATTTAAATTTCAATCATCCAAATCAGATTAGGATCAAATATTTTACTCTCTCATTTTATTAAGCCTAAAGTTTTAATTAAGGGTTAAAATTTTAATTACTATTTTGCCCTTCAAGCTTAATAATTCCATAACTCACTAAATTGAGCTTAAATGAATTTGAAATTTTTATGTGGCTTAACTCACATGTCAATTAAGACATTAGAGGAGAAAATGTGATTTTTATGTATTTAATTTATTTATATAATTATTTTTTTGTAGAAAATAAGGATTTCCGAGGAAAATTCAATAAGATGACCAAGGGAATTTTTCTATCCTTAAGAAAATTATGGGGCACTCCTAATGACCAGAGGACCATTTGGACTAATTTTGGTGATTTTTTGAATTATATTTTATTTATTAGAATTATTTTGAATTTTGGAGCATTAATTAATTTTAAAGTAAAATTAAAGTTGAAAAATAGATTTTATATTTTTCTTAAATCTCTCTGATCTCAAGGAGTCCAGAGAAATAAATTTTATATTTTTCTGATTTTTCTTTGATTTATTAGAATTATTTTGGTGAGAAGGTTGGAAAATACATTTTTTAATATTAAAAATTACATTAAGCCTTTAAAATTCAATATCTTATCCTAGGGACTTAAAAAAAATATTTGGTTTGTTCCTAAGTGATTAGAATTCAAATGTAACATTTTTGTGCTTTTTAATATTTTTTATGATTTTTATTATTTTTTAATTATTAAAAATTTTAAAATAATAATAAAAATCAACTTTTTTAGAAAATTATAATTTTAATTTTTCTAAGTTCCTCTGATATCAGAGAAGCGCCAAAACTATTTTTTGAATTTTTGAAAAGTATTTTGTGAGTTATGAATTTTTAAAGTTTAATTTTACCCATTTTCACTTAAGAGGCTTAATCAACCCATTTGATGAGGCTAACCAAGTCCAATTGATCTCAAATTTTTATGTGATGTTCTCCTATCCCTAGAGAACCGTGGAGAATTATTTTTAAGTTAATTTGATGGATGGTTAACCCTAACTAATTAAAGTTCAATTTTGGGTATTTAGCCCAATTAGGGTTGTTCCAAGTGAATTAACTCAAAACTTATTTTTCCTAGGCTCCTCTAGTCATAAGAAACATCACCAAATTTTCCTAGAATTTATTTCTCAACATGCTAATTATTGGAATTAAAATACTCAAAACAGTAATGTGAACTTGGAAAATCAATAACTTCTCATAGGGATGGCCTCTGAACTTGGAAAATTCAAGGAATGTTCCCAAGTTCAGAGGCTTCAAAAGCCCTATGGTCTCATGCCATGGTGAATTTCCTATGTGCATGGAGAATTAAAACAATACAAAGAGTAAATAAATCATTAAAAATAAAATACTTAATGAAATTACTTGATTTCTTTTCCACATTATTCTCCTCTGCTCACTGAGCAAGAGGGTATTTTTATTTTATTTTTAGAATTTTTCTATGCAAAGTTATGAATTTTTGAAGTTCTGGTAATTAAATAAATAGAAAAATAACCTATTTTTCTACTTATCCATGCGGCGCCGCGTCAACCTCGGCGCCTCCGAAGCTCCACGCGTCGTCTCTTGATTCGGCACCACCATCTGACTAGGATGCCACGCGGCCCACGGTTCTTGTCCCGTTGCTCCGTCCGGCGCGATCCTAGCCGTCCGCTCGATACGCACGCGATCCGACGGCTCCTGGTTATCGTCTACGACTGCTGTGAACCCGTGACCGTCAACCTTCTAACCCTAATTTCTCACTCGATTCTCAACGGATTTTTGTGTTCTTATGCTCTATGGATTCGTCTTGAAGAGACGAACATATCCATATGGTAATCATGCACTGAAATTAACTCAAACTAAATGGAGAATCTCTGTATGCTCGGGAAGAAGAGTGAGTCCATACCTTTGCTCAGAGAAGTGAAGCTTCAATCTAGGGTTATGTCACGTTTGATTGGGTCCAAGCAAGCTCCAGATGAAGTCTCTTGGCCTGGTGAATTGTCTAGGTATGATTTCGACCACAGCTTATCACAAAGCTTGGAGGCTAGAAGCAATGGCTGGCCTGGTGAGGGTGCTTTTGCTGAGAAACTTCTCCTCTTGATCTGGTCAAGGTATGGAGTCAATCAATTTGAGGATTGACTCACTGTGGTGAAGTGTCCTAGTTTTGAGCTTGAATTTCAACTCTGAAATTGAACTCATAGAGAGGATATGGCAGGGGGATTTCAGTGGGGATCAAGTTCTCTATGTGTAGAGAGTGGTCTGGGATGATTTTGGCAGGGTTTCAGTAAGGTTTGGTTCAGCACCCTTTTCATGGCCGAGAGAGGTGGTGTTTAAATAGGCATGGCTGGAGGGCCTCCCAGGGGGAGTTAGGGCTTGGGATCAGCTGCTTAGGTCAAGGGAAGAACAGCCATGGTGGCCATTGGGCATGGGGCAGCTCAGCAGGTGGGAATTCCAAACTTTGGCTCCTCCCAAGGTCTCGGCCATGGGGTTTTCCGGCGACTGTGGTGGCTGGCCGGCCAGGGTCAGGTCACCATCTTGACCAGTGAGGTCAGGGCTTGGCAATGGTGAAGTCAATTGGAGTTGGCCATGTGTAAATGGCTTGAATTGAAATGGAACGGGGGAATTGCTCTTTGGTATGTTGCTCCTGCGTTCTTTAGTCCGAATGGCATTACTGTGTAGCAATACACTCCGATTGGTGTTCTGAATGTCGTGAGCTTTTCGTCTTCTGGTGCCATCTTTATCTGGTTGTATCCTGAAGATCCATCCATGAAAGAGAATATTTCATGTGTCGAAGCGATGTCGATCATTAACTCTGGAATTGGTAGTGGAAATTCATCCTTTGGACATGTTTTGTTCAAGTCTCTGAAATCCACGCAGATTATGATCTGACCATTCTTCTTCCTGACTGTTACCACAATGGCTAGCCAAGTAGGGTATTGTTCTTCACGGACAAATTTAGCGTCGATTAGCTTCTTAGCTTTAGCTATTACTTGTTGTTCAATTTCCACACGCATTCTTCTGGAAGCTTGTCTGACTGGGATAGAAGTAGGATCCACTCCTAGCCTGTGAACTGCGACTTCTGGAGCTAATCCCAGCATTTCGTCGTAACTCCAAGCAAAACAGTCCTTGAATTCCATTAATAGCTTGATCATTTCCTCGGAATCTTCTTTATTGAGTAAGGAGCTAACAAAGGTTGGTCTAGGCTTTTCGTTAGTACCTTAGTTAACTTCTATTAACTCATCTATTGTAGATTTAATCTCTTCTTCGAACTCTGTTGGAGCGTCTCCAATTTGCAGATCTTCAAGCTCTTCTGTAGTTTCCAAGCAGTCTTCATTAGGTTCGCAAGTGACAACCAAACAAAATTCCGTATCGTCAACTAAACCTATTGTGCCGAATCCGAGACCATGTTTTGAATTGGAAGGCCGACCGACATTATTCCATAATTTTTCGAAGTGTTGTGATCAGCTTTTTGTCCATTGTCGAGGTAAGACACCACGCTGAATTAAATTTTGAACACAGGGAGAGTACCACTCAAAAGGTAATTCCATTAATTCGGAAGAAGTGATATCTTCAAATTGTACATCGTTTTTCAGTATTGGAAGAAGAAGTGCCACGGTAAAATTTGATTAGCTTTGCACCCTACCATGTACTTCCTTGACCACCATACCCTCAATCTTATTAGACTGGATCGGGGTCAGGGTCATAGTGTGTACATAGTGGTTAATCTTCTCGTACATTGATTTGTATTCCTCGTTCTTCTCATCTTCGAGAGAAATCTTGAATTGAGGTTTCTTCCGGTTTATCGTAGCTGCTTCTTTCTTGATTTCCTCTTCTTCCTTAGAGTTGTTCTCCCAATCAACGTTGATCATTAGCTTTTTCTGTCCAACTGTCCCAGTGTCTCTTCCACGTCCTCATCCCCGGCCTTGACCTCGGATGCGAGTTCTGGAGAAACCTTTACCATCTCGCCGTAAGGGAGTGGTGAGTGACTGTTGGACTAGAACTTCAGGTTCTTCATTGTCTCAAATTTCTTTTACTTCATTTGGCACGGTGTTTCTGGAGAAGATTGTTTTCTTCGGAGGTGCGTAATAAGCTGCATCTTCATGGATTCCAATCTCATGTACGGAGAAAGGTTGCAAATCAACTTTAATGCACTGTTCTCCTCCTTCGTAGTATTTTATGCACTGATGCAGAGACGACGGTACCATCTGGTTCTCATGTATCCACGGTCGGCCCAGTAGCGCGTTGAACGATGTTTTAGAATCAATTATATGGAATTTTGTGGTTGTCTTTGCAAAGTCACCGGTCTTCATCAACAGTGTTATTGATACAAGGACTCTTTCTCCTTTCTGGTTGAATCCTCTTAGTAACATCTTGTCCGCTTCAAGCTCGTGAGCATCAATTTCCAAGTATGCTAGCGTCCGAAGATTCATTATGTTGATTGATGCTCCTGGATCGACCAATACTCTGGAGAGCATAAATTTTCCGATTATGACTGAAATGTACAACGGTCGGTTGTGATCGACTGTCCCAAGTAGTAGATCACTGTCGGTGAAGGTAACACCTCGCTGTTCCTTTAACGAGCAAACCTCGTCTAAGGAATCTCCGGCCATCTGAGCTAAACAAATTTCTGGATCAAGTAAGGCCTTGATCAGAGCTTCCCTCATCTCTTTTGATAAGATGAGAGCGTCGTAGATGCTCAGTTTGGCTGGTAGTTTCCTAAGATGGGATAGCACGTTATAGTCCACTTTGTTACCATGTGTCTCGGTTTCCTCTCGAATGGGCAATTCTTCTGCTGGGGTTGATTCTTCCTGAACAACCACCTGCTTTCCTTTATCTTTTGGACCCATTCTCGGGGGTAGAACCCTTCTGCTCCTTAAGTTGACTTCTGTGATTTCTTCTGAATTTGGTACTGAGTTTACAGGCGTCTCCTTTTGAATCGGCATGACAGGTTTTTCTGGAGTCGCTTCGGAATCTGAAAGCTCTAACTCTATTGTGATTGGAGTTCCTTGGAATTCACAAATAGATTCATTGCTTGTTGAACTTTCGTAGCCTTCTTGGTGAATGTCTTCTTTGTCATCGTGATTGTCGAGGTTGTGTATGATTTGAGAATTATTATTGGTATCGAAATCGGGATCCAGATTAGATTGGTTGTCTTTAGTTACGTAATCATTAGAAACAGTTAAAACGTAGCCAACACCATAACTCTTATCATTATAAGATCCCACCGAAGCGAGCAAATAATCATACAGAGTTAGAGGTTTAAGGAATTTTTCCCCGAATTGGAAACAACCATCCTAGGATAAGTAGCCCTTAGTCTAGCCTTAGGAGCCTCGGTCTTTTCTTCTTCTACGATCTCCTTCTTTTCTAGGATCTTTTCTTCCTGGGGCGGTTCTTCAATCGCAAGCGATAGCACCGGCTTGATAGGTTTCGAACTCTGAGTTGAAGCATGCACCAAAGCGGTTTGGATGCGATCCAAAATTTTCTTCGATGACTTCGTCCAAGAGGTACTCCATCCATCATCAGTCGTGTAGGGGTCTATCGAAACAATGGGATCCGTTGAAATAACATTGACAGAACCTCCTTTCTGGGGTTCTTTCATGTATTCCTTCGGGATCGTTATGTTCCCCTCTCGGAGATTGTTATCAAGCCAAATCTTAAAGGTAATGCAATCCTCTATCTTATGTCCAAGCATCTGATGGTAAGGGCAGTAGTTAGGATGGTCTTTCTTGTTGACTTCTTCTGGCTTCCTGGGTTCTGGCAGTCGAAAATCCGAAGTCTTCATCAAACTGCAGAACATCTTTGGCACTGCCTCATTCTTGAATGGATATTCTTTATTTATAAGCTCCTTTAACGTGCATTGTGGGCGAGGCGGTTGCTCATATTGTTGAGTTGGCTGATAACTGGGTTGAGGTTGTTGGTAGTTCTGCTGAGGTTGTTGATAGCTGGGCTGCGGCTGCTCCGACTGTATTTGCATTGGCTGTTTGCCCTTATCGACTGTCGCGATGATCCTAGATTTCTTTTCAAATGTCTTCATAGGCTTCTGTTTGTCTATTTTGTCAATGAAACTTAGTTGCTTCGCTTCTTCTTGCAAGCTTCCGGCCTTGCTTAACAACTTCTCGAAAGACTTAATTGTAAATCCCTTAAGGAGAAGTGCTATTGGGCCGTGAATTCTTTTAAGCAAGATACCGACTGCATGCTGCTCTTGTAGCTGTGGCTCACACTTCATGCTTAGATTTCTCCATCGAAGTATGTAGTTCAATAAAGTTTCGTTCGTTTTCTGTTTCTCTACCACTAAGTCACCAATGGTGATATGGTGCTGAGCTCCGGCAAACCGTTTCACGAAGAGGTTTTCTAATTCTGAAAATGTCTTTACCGAACCGTTCGGTAACTCTGCATACCAATCGAAGGCGATCCCTGACAGGCTGCTGATGAATTATCGGAAGAGTAAGGCGTCACTCCCACCGGCGTTGCAACAACTAGCACGAAAATGTGCAACATGTTGTCGAGGCTCTTCGGTACCATCAAAAGTCTTGAACAGAGGTGGTACGAAGCCTTTTGGGTATTGTACTACATCAAATTCTTCGGGGTAAGGTCTACCAATCTGAATAGATGCTCCGTTCTTAGAGTGTGCTAAGGCTTCTCGCACCTGTTGTTCTACCATGTTTTTGATGTCCTTCCCTAGAATCATATTCTGAGTAGAGTCTTTCTTCTGCTGATCGTCTCCGTTAACGGATGTAATCTCTTTTCCTCCGTCTGTAATATGAATAACTTATGGAGGCGTTTCTCTTGGGGGTTGAGCCTGACTCTGAAGAGTGGCTAGGGCTGCAGCCATCTCTTCCATCCTTTTTGCCATTTGAGAGATTGTATCATATTTTTCTCGAATTTGTGCTCTTAACGCTTCCGGTTCATCTCTCTCCGCAGCTGCCGGATCACCTTGCGAAGCTGACGATGCTCGTGTCTCGACCATGTTGATCTCCACATATTCGTCATCCATGAACTCCGAAGAGTCAACTTCATCTCCAAACTTTCTTCTATTTCTCTTGCTAATCGTTGAATGTCAGTTCTTAGCTTTTCCATAGCGTCTTCCAATGGTCTTTTTCGTGTAGTTTCGCATTTATCATGCGATGGTTGTTGGGTTTCCTTCTTGGGAGTCCCCTTCATTGCAGTGGCGCTCTCTTCGGACTCGAGTCTCCTGACAAGACTTTCCCTTTATGGTCGTTGTTTCGGTCTTAATTGGCCAGTAGTAGGACGCCATACCATCCTTCTAGCAGCAGAAGGCTTAGGACCGGATGGTCTGTCGGCTGAATGATGGAAGGTGGTATCCTCCCTGATTTGTAAACCTGAAACAACAACAGGTGGGCTAGCTTTCATCTTCTTATTCGGCTTTTCTGTGGCGATAACGAGTTCTATTCGTTGCCCAAGGCGGGACTTGGTTGGCACCCGCTCTATTCTTCTTAAAATCTCTGATACAGGACATTTCTCTTTCTTTGCTAACTTCTCTATCACAGTCTGTAGTCGGGCAAATGGTGTAATCCTAGCCCTTTTCTTTCAGCTGTCGCTATAGTATGCGGGTCGAGGTAATGTCGAAGCAATCATGCAGACATTTTCCTCGTCAGCTGCGGCGGAGAGGGGATGGAATCTACTTCCTTCCAAAAGCGGTGTATACTCAGGCAATGGTATGTAATCAGGTAGTGGTGTGTACTCAGGGATCTCTTCTAAGAAAGCGACTTCAACAGCTCTGGCTTTCCTTGCAATCTTTCTACTCCTGTTTCTCCTCTGAGTTCGTGTTAGGGGTGAAACCCTTGAGCTAGACCCAATTTCGAAAACAGAAGGTCTCACACAGAGATCTGTACCCTCCACGGTAACATGCTCGTTACAAATTTGAATTTCCTTCCCCTTCAGTTTGGCGGAAGCCAGGGTAGGTGCAAAGATGACTAGACCGGTGGGGGTAGAAACAACAGTCCTCCTATGAACAGTAGTATTCCTCTTAGCTGGAACCCTTTGCAGGGGAGGAAATTCTTGAGTTGACTTAAGGTTGAACTCGATCAAAGGTCTTTCTGTTTTAGATACTTTGTCTGTAAGTGTGAAAAGGGTAACGTCAGTGATCTTGACATTTGTGTTCTCGAATCCTTGCCCAAAACAGATGATCCCATTGTCGGGCAGCTCATCCTTGTAAACAGCGAAGTCCAGTCCATTGGGGAAGGAGAAAATCGGCTTTGGGGCAGACATCTTCTGCAAGGTAGATTCTGATTGTCAGTCCCAAGTTATGCTTCTTCTCATCAAGACAAAAAGAAAGAAATCGAAGAGAGTCCGAACACTTTTTCGTTCATGTATTTATAAAAAGTATTTATATGTTAAAAGAGTTATTCATTAGAGGGTTTGTTTATTAGGAACGGAATGTTCAAAGGTGTGGAGAAGGTAAGGAATCCGATTCAGAATTGGGAAGGAAGAAAAATTCTTATGCAAGACTTCTCGACTCGAAGGACCGCTCCTAACTAACACCTATTGGGGGTCCACCCCACCTCAGAAAAGAGGTAAAAGGATCTCAGAACCTCTCCGTTTAGGGGTGTCTAAATAATGGCTCCTAAATCCGAGAGGAGTTGGTTATACTCGTTCAAGACAGAAATGAACGGGGTATTCCAACGGAAGAATAGTAGTTTGGTCTACTAGGGGGATGGGCTCACCACCGATTTATGAAAGCAAAGCCAACTGATCAAAATAGAGAGAGGAACCAATCCCCATCGGAGTCGCCAGAAGTTGTCGGCATATTTTTAGGTTGCGTGTTGTATTTTCGAAAAAGGGGTCGCCTACTGAAATTATCGGCGAAATTTAAATTTTAAATTTAATTTAAATATATATATAATTTAGAAAGTAGTATTTGATTTTGAAAAGAATTTTAAACTTTAAAATTTTAAGACATGAAATCAAACCGATCTCTCATCCCAAATAGTTTATATAAACGAGCACCACATCACAAACCGTGTAACTATCCCGAAGAATAAACACACTGCTTGATGATGGGGCTCGATTAAATAAACTAGAAGATTTGTGACATTCGTTTGGTCTGCGAACCAATTTTATAAGCCGATAAGTTCCCCTGCTTAATACAAAGAAATTAAGCAGGGTTAATATTACGTGGGTTCTTAAAGTTCCCCATAAGGGCAAGCCCCTATAGTTAATTACATCTTAAATGACGGGAATCATTTAAAAAAACTCTCGATAATGATCAGTGGTTTTGCTCTCAAGAATTTCAAAGTTTAAGGTTTTCAAAGGATTGGATTTCGAAATTTCAAAAGGGAATGACTCAAAATTTGGAACAATTTATTTTTGAGAATCCAAAGGAAGAAAGGTAGGAGAAGCTGAGGATCCAAGAAGAATCTTGGCAACTTCCCGACTATCCTATTATTTGGCTTCGATTTAACAAAATCCTAATATTATCTGATATTTCAATCTTGCCAATTTTAATTAATTAGGACTTATATTCGTATGACATAATCATACAATCAGCCTCGAAGATGTGAGGGTTTATGTCGTACCGAACGATCACCTCTGAGTCCTAAGACCAGTTAGGGCTTAATTTACATGATATGATCATGCAAATGTCTAACTAAGGTTTGAGGATTTATGTTGCACTAGGCAAACTACCTCGAAGTCCTATGGCTTGGTTATTTAATTCTAAGAAAGTTTAGCTGAATTAGATCCGAGTCTTGCTGATGACGATGGCCGTGCTACCCACCATGCTCTGAGCTCCTTGTTGTTGCAGAGGTTTAGTTTTAGAAGTCATAAATCAGGAGATGAGAGAAGTGTTTTGGTTTAGAGAAAATCTTAAAATTCAAGTGTTTTTAATATTTTAATTAAAACAAATCTTAAAGTTGATTAAATAGAACCGATTAAGATCCCACGGTTCCGTCATCCCAGCACCGTTATTTTCATCGAATTCACTTAGTCCAGATGAATTTGCTAAACTCAACTGAATGAGTTCCACACCTTCATTTAGACCGTGGGAAATCCCGTTAGCAACGCGTGGGTTACATCATCCGAGGTATTCTCGATCATTCAACGAGACGTTTTAATTTAGTTGCAATTGTAGTTTTGTGTTCTATTTGTGATTAAATTTTGAGTGTTTTATATTTTGGACTGTTGTGGAGGTGAATTTTATCTTGCAGTGATTTTTAATTTAGTTTTGGTTTCAGTTTAGGGACTATCCTAAAGGTTTTGGTTTTCATGCAACTGTTGTCTGTCATGCAAGAAAAGAAAGTACAACGTGATTAATTAAATTGCGAGAAGCTAAATTGCAATAAAATAAAAGCGTACCTGGAGGGTCTTCCCGTCATCCCAAGATGCACTTGAAACACATGTTAGAACATTCAAGTATTTATAGTAATTACCTAGGTGTTGACCTAATTTTTGATGAGGTCTTCTCTTCTTCTCTTTAGTACTTAGGATCTAGCCTTAAGCTTTTCCTCTGACTATCTTAGAGGACTAGAATTGGGACCCACCTTTTAGAAATTCAAACCACTTCTTAACTCCCCGCAAACTCCACAAACTTGACCGTAGACCCCTAATCACCTAGAGGGTTGAAATCGGATGTGGAAGTTTAAAGGATGAGTTCCTATAGGACTCTTTGGCCTTAGGACTGCCCTGGGTGGCCTGGTCTGGGGAAGGGGCTGACTTACACACACACTACACTTATACACTACACCTATACACTACACTTTCACAAACCTATACCTAACTTGACCTCCTGACTCATGTGGGTGATTCACATGGATGGTCCTTAACCCCTAAGCCCTCGCTAAGAGGGTTAGGAACAACATAGTGAATGCCTCAAATGGGTCCCTTCATGGCTCACATGGGCTTGACATGGCTTCATGGCTCAACCAAAATGACTTCTTTCCACTTACATCCACCCAACCTTCAATTTTCCAAATTTTCAATTTTTGACCCCCGGGACCCTACACCCGCTTAGCCTACCCAAAACCCCCGAAATTACCCAATTTTCTCAAAATTTCCAAATTATCCAAAATTCTTCAAAATCATTCCCAAACATTTCCACATCACTTAAATTGATCATCCATACCCAAAAATACCAAAAATTCCAAGAAAACCTCCCAATACCCTCCAAATACCCAAAATACCCCTCTTGACCTAAAAATCCAAAAATTCAGAAAATTCCCAGAAAATTCCAAAAAATCCCAAATATTCCCAATTTCATTTAGTCCGACTACACCATGGGCCAATTTTGTCAATTTACCCTACTTTTGTCAAAACCCCCAATTTGACCCATTTTAACCCTAAGTGAACCCAATGTCAAACTAAACCTACCCAATTGACCCCAATTTTGGTCCAATTCAATTCTAAACTTCAATTCAATATCCCAAATACCAATCTAGACCAAATCCAAGACCAATTTGATTGACATTTGGATCCAATCTCACTTTTGGCCTTAAAGCCCAATTTGGACCCATGACCCAAACCTAACCCAAACTCACCCAATTCAATTCCAATTAACCCCAAATCTTTTCTAAATCTTCCTTAACATTCCCACAAATAAAATAATAACATGATTTGCGAAAAATTTAGACCCAAACCCCACTCAAACTCAACCCAAAGTTAAAAGGCCCTATTTTGACCTAAACCCAAACCTAACCCAAATGAGCCCAAACCCCAAAATCAAAGCCCAACCAAAGTCAAAACCTCTTTGAAACACTCCCATAAACATTTCTCAACATTGATTTTATATCAATTTCAACCCTAGCCCAACATTAGCCCAAGTTAGCCCAATTTGACCTACATAGGCCCACTTACCAAATAAATCCAAATTCAAACCAATTCAACTCTAAATCACACCAAATTGATTCCAAGCCCTTCATAGAACATCCCTAAACCAATTATGACATTTATTTGACAAAGTTATTCACAAAATATTTACCCAAATGCCCATCCTAAAATCAAAAAAGCCCATTCCCCTTAAACTTTCCTAAAAGCCCACTTCACCACATTCAAAAGCCCAAATCCATCCAAAGCCCACATGGCATTTCCCCTCATCATCCATTTAATCAAAATCACCCCTAAGTTTCAAAATCATCAATTAAACCATTCCAAATCAAGCTTCATGCAAATTTTCACCAAAATATCCAAAATTCTTAAAACCCATTTCCATGAAATTGACTCAACTTTCCCCAAGCCAAAGACAAGCCATGCAAGCCATGGACAAGCCACATGAAGCCATGGAAGGCTTGACATGTGACCGTGCCATTAATGGTAAAAGGAGGGGCCCCTTTCCTAATCTTTCATTAAGTATTTTTTACCTTAAGCATGTCACACACTAAACCATGTTTAGCCACCTCATCATGGATAGAGACCACACCACTCTCCCTTGGGCGACCTAACCGATCCTCTCGGCCCAAAATCAGGCCATGGGGAGGTGCACCCAACCCAAACCAATGGGTTGACCAAATTAAGGCCAAAATGACCCCCTTTCATTCCATTTTAATTCAAAGCCTTTACACATGGCAATTGCCAATTGATTGCACAAACCTCCAACCCTGACCCACCTGGACTCGAGGGTGACTCATGCCTGCTGGCCAGCCGCTGGATTGCCGGAAAACACCATGGCCGAGACCTCGGGAGGAGCCAAAGTTTGGAATTCCCACTTGCGAGTCGCCCCATGCCAAATGGTCACTATGGCTATTCTTCTCCTCACCAGAGCAGCTGATCCCATGCCTCAACTCCCCGTGGAAGGCTCTCCAGGCTCTCCTATTTAAACCCCTCACCCTCACGACCATGGAAGAGAGTTGCACAAACCTTGCCGAAACTCTGCCAAAATTGTTCCAAACCCTTCTCCACCCTTAGAGCAGTTGAGCCCCAGTGTCAATTTGCCCTAATCCCCACAGATAAAATCCAATTTCCCAACTGAAATTCCACCCAAAACCAGGACACTTCTCCACAGTGAGCCAATCCCCAAATTGATTGGTTCTACACCTTCACTGGACCGAGGAAGGTGTCCACCAACAAAAGCCCCATCTCCGGGCCACCCAGGTTGCTCCAGCCTCCAAGCTTTGTGATCGGGCTTGGTCGAAATCACACCTAGACAATTCACCGGACCGTGTGACTTCATCTGGAGCTTGCTGGGATCCAATCGAAGGTGCAACAACTCTCAGATTGAAGCCACACTTCTCTGAGAAAAGGTATGAGCTAATTTTTCATCCCGAGCTTCTAGAGATTCTCCATTTCAAATGCTTTAATTTCAATGCATGATAGCCGTATAGATGTGTTCGTCTCTTCAAGACGAATCCATAGAGCATAAGAACATGAAAATCCATTGAGTATCGAGTGAGATCTTAGGGATTTAGTGTGGACGGCTCTCGGGTAAGGACGCTCGGGGACGATGAACGGATGCCGTCCATTCAATACACGCGCGGACGAACGGCTCAGATGGCGTCGGACCAGGAGACGGTACGAGAACAGCGGGGCCCGGGCTGCTGACTCAGGTGGCGGCGTCGAATGGGAGCGCGACACGCAGCGTTTCGGAGATGCCGAGGATGAGTTGGCGCCGCGTGGATAAATAGAAAATTAGGGTATTTTTTGATTTATTTAATTCCCTAAAATTCAAAAAATTCATAACTCTGTGTAGAAAATTCAGAAAAATAAAATAAAAATACCCTCTCGCTCAGTGAATAGAGGAGAATAATGTGGAAAAGAAATCATTTAATTTCATCAAGTATTTTATTTTTTATAATTTATTTACTCTCTGCATACTTTTAATTCTCCATGCATGTATACAATTCACCATGGCATGAGACCATAGGGCTTTTGAAGCCTCCGAATTTGGGAACATTCCCCGAATTTTCCAAAGTCGAGGCCATCCCTATAAAAAGTTATTGATTTTTCAAATTCATGTTGTCTGTTTTGAGTATTTTAATTCCAACAAATAGCATGTTGTGAAATAAATTCTAGGAAAATTTGGTGATGTTTCTTATGACCAGAGAACCCTAGGAAAAATAGGTTTTGACTTAGTTCATTTAAAACAACCCTAATTGGCTTAAAATCCCAAAATAGGTCTCTAATTAATTAAAGTTAACCATGCATCAAATTGACTTGAAATCAATTCTCCACTGACCTTTAGGATCAGAGGAATCCACCATAAAAGTTTGAGGTCAATTGGACTTGGTTAGCCCCACTAATTGGGTTGATTAAGCCACTTAGCCATTTTAAACTTTAAAAATTCATAACTTTTAAAATACCATTCAAAAATTCACCAAATTGGTTTTGGAGCCTCTCTGATATCAGGGGAACCTAAGAAAATTAAAATTTCAATTTTCTAAAAAAGTTGATTTTTAATAATATTTTAATATTTTTAATAATTAAAAAATAATAAAAATCACAAAAATAATAAAATTCACCAAAATGTCACATTTTGAATTTTAATCACATAGGAACAAATCCCACATTTTTCTTAGGTCTATTTAGTGAGATATTAAATTTTAAAGCTTTAAGGTAATTTTAAAATTAAAAAAAATGTATTTTCTAGAATTTTCACTAAAATAATTATAATAAATCATAGAAAAATCAGAAAATTGCAAAATTTGCTTCTCTGGTTTCCTTGATATTAGAGAGATTTTTAAAAAATATAAAATTCATTTTTCAACATTTATTTTATTTTTAAATTAATTAACACTCCAAAACTTAAAATAATTATAATAAAAATAATATAATTCAAAAAATCATCAAAATTGGTCCAAGTGATCCTCTGGTCATTAGGAATGTCCCCTAATTTTCTTAAGGACAGAAACTTTCCCTTGGTCATGTTATTAAATTTTCCTTGAAAATCTCTATTTTCTACGAAAAATAATTATATAAATAAATTAAATACAGAAAAATCACATTTTCTCCTCTCATGTCTTTATTGACATATGAGTGAAGTTACTTAAAAATTTCAAGTTCATTTGAGTTCAATTTAGTGAGTTATGAAATTATTAAGCTTAAAGGGTAAAGTGGTAATTAAATTTTTTTTAACCCTTAATTAAAACTTTAGGTTTAATAAAAAAAATTAACAAGTAAAATATTTGATCCTAATCTGATTTGGATGATTGAAATTTAAATGATTAAAGGGTAGAAACCCATTAAGCAATTTTAAAATGATTAAACTTTAATTAAATGATTGATTAAATTTGGAAGAATAATAAAATTGGAATTATTAAAATAGGGATATTATTAGGAAGAGATTTATTCTTTAATTTAAAAATCCCTAAATTAATTTTCTCATTAATATTCAATTCTTAATTAAAATGATAACTCAAATTTAAAATATTAAAAGACTTAATCATTAAACTAAAATTAAATTATTAAACTCTTTTAAAAATTTCAATTAAAATTAAAAATAAAATTAAATTAAAATTAAATTAAATTAAATAAATTAAATTAAATTAAATTAAATTAAATTAAGATTAAAAAATTAAATTAAATTAAAAATTAAATTAAATTAAATTAAATCAAATTAAATTAAATTAAACAAATTAAATTAAATTAAATCAAATTAAATTAAATTAAACAAATTAAATTAAATTAAATTAAATTAAATAAAATTAAATTAAATTAAATTAAATCAAATTAAATCAAATTAAATTAAATTAAATTAAATTAAATTAAATCAAATTAAATTAAAATTAAATCAAATCAAATTAATTAAACATCAAATCAAATTAAATTGAACTATATTGAATTAAATTAAATTAAAACTCAATTAAATTAAATTAAATTAAATTAAGTTGAATTAAATATAACATCACTAAAGACATAAAGAATTCAAAATAAATCTAAAATAACTTGAACACTATTCCAAATTTAAACCCTTTAACTTAAATCAAATCATTTCAATACCAATTTACCTCGAAAGTTTTAGTTATCATAACTCCTAAACAGAACATTAAATGAAATGTTACTTCACTTATAGGATATTCAAATGTCCTAGTTCACTGAGCAAGATAACAACAAAACTTGAACTCTCGGACGATTAATTCATTTATATAATTAAATTCATTTGGACTTAAAACAATCCTAGAAAATATTGAAAAGATGTTTAAGATTATTCTTAAGCACTTCCTCAATATGATAGGACATTTATAAGAACAATTAAATTTAATTATTCTTTGATGAAGAAAATCGTCTTCAAACAAAAACACAAAAAACCTAGACGTCATAGGAGATGACTAGCTATAGGATTAGGAATTTGGTAGAAAACCATAACCCTTCCCTTAGCTTTACCTAGGAACTTGCTTAAATATTCTAATTGTGTTTTAAGTGTAGCTTGGGATGACGGGAAGACCCTCCGTGTACGCTTTTATTTTATTGCAATTTACTTTCTTGCAATTTACATTATTGCGAATTTTTTAACCGCATTGCACTTACGTTTCTTGCATGATAAACAACTGTTGCATGAAAACTCGGACCTTTAGGATAGCACTTAAAACTGAAACCAAAACTAAGTTAAAAGTCATTTCAAGATAAAATTCACCGCCACAACATTTCAAAATATAAAACAACTCAAAATTTAATCACAAACGAGAACACAAAACTACAATTACAATTAAATTAAAACGTCCCGTTGGATGATCGGGAATACCTCGGATGATGTAACCTACGCGTTGCTAACGGGATTTCCCACGGTCTAAATGAAAGTGTGGAACTCATTCGGCTGAGTTTAGCAAATTCATCTGGACTAAGTGAATCCGATAAAAATAATGATGCCGAAAGGATGGAACCGTGGGATCTTAACCGGTGTCGTTATAATCAACTTTAAGATTTGTTTTAATTAAAAAAAAAAAACACTTGGAAATCAAGATTTTCTCTAAACCAAAACACTTTTCTCATCCCCTGATTTATAATTTCTAAAACTAAACCTCTGCAACAACAAGGAGCTCGGAGCATGGTGGGCAGCACGGCCATCGTCATCAGCAAAACCTGAGTCTACTTCAGCAAAACTTTCTTAGAACTAAACAACAAAGCCATAAGACTTCGAGGTAGTTTGCCTAGTGCAACATAAACCCTCAACTTTTGTTAGGCATTTGCATGATCGGGTCATGTAAATTAAGCCCTAACTGGTTTTAGGATTCCGAGGTAGTCGTTCGATACGACATAAACCTTCACATCTTCGAGGCTATTTGTGTGATTTTATCATACAAATATAAGCCCTAACTAACTAAAATTGGCAAAATCAAAACATTTAAATAAATATTAGGACTTCCCTAAATCCAAGCCAAACAATAGGATAGTCGGGAAATTACCGAATTTCGCTTCGAATCTGTAATTTCTCCTACTTTTCTTCCTTTGGATTCCCAAAACAAAATGTTCCAAATTTGATCCATTCCCTATTGAAATTCCAAATTTCAATCCTCGAAAATCTTAAACTTTGAAATTCTTGAGAGCGAATTATTGATTATTATCGAGAGTTTTCTTAGGTGATTCCCATCACTTAAGATGTAATTAACTATAGGGGCTTGCCCTTATAGGGAATTTTAAAGAACCTGTGTAATATAAACCCCGTTTAATGTTTTCATATTAAGCGGGGAATTTTGTCGGCTTATAAAATTGGTTCGCGGACCAAACGGATGTCACAAATCTTCTAGTTTATTTAATCGAGCCCCACCTGTCGAGCGGTGTCTCATCCTTAGGGATAGATACACGGTTTGTGGTGCGGTGCTCGTTTATATAAACTATTTGGGATGTGAGATCGGTTTAATCTCATATCTTAAAACCTTCAAATTTAAAATTATTTTCAAAATCAAATACTACTTTTCAAATTATTTATTTTAATTAAATTAAAAATTCACCGACAGACTTCGTTGAGCGACCCCCTTTAAAATAACACACAACCTAAAAATATGCCGACGTATTTCGACGACTCACTGGGGAAAATGCCTCTCTCCATTATAATCAGATAATTCTGCTTTCAAAAATCAGTAGTATATCCATGTCCTTAATGGGTCAAACTACCCTTCTTTCCGTTGGAATACTATGTTCATTTCCATCTTGAATGAGTATAGCCAACATTCTCTCGGATTTAGGAGCCACCGTTTAGACACCCCTAAACAGAGAGGTTCCGAGATCCTTTTACCTCATTCCTGAGGTGGGGTGGACCCCCAATAGGTGTTAGTTTATGAGTAATCCTTCGAGTCGAGAAGTCTTGCTTAAGACTTTCTTTTCCTTTCCAACTCTGAATCGGATTCCTTACCTTCTCTATACCTTTGAACATTCCGTTCTAAATAAACAAACCCTCTAATAAGTGACCCTTTTAACAAATGATTCCTTCTTATAAATACATGAACAAGAATGAGTTCGGACTCTTTTCAATTCCTTTTTTCTCATCCTAAAGAAAAGAAGCATAACTTGGGACTGACAACCAGAATCTACCCTCGCGAAATGGAAGCCCCGAAGCCGATTTTCTCCTTCACCAACGGACTAGACTTCACCGTCTATAAGGATGAGTCGCCCGACAATGGGATCATCCGATTTGGACAAGGATTTGAAAACACGAATGTCAAGGTCACCGACGTCTCCCTCTTTGCACCGACGAACAAGGTATCCGGCCGAGGAACCGTCGCTCGAGTTCAACCTTAGGTTGACCCAAGAGTTTCCTCCCGCAAAGGATCCCGACTAGAGGAGTACTACCATCCGCAGGGAGGAGTGTTCTTACTACCCCCACTCGGTCTCAGTTGTTTCGCACCTACCCCGACTTCTCGCCCAATCAAAGGGGAAAGAAATCCGTAACTATGGTAAACCCGTTACCGTCGAGGGTACGGATCTTCTCGTAAGAACTTCATTTTCGAAATCGGGTCCAGTTCAAAGATTCCATCTCTGACAAGGACCCAAAGAAGAAACAGAAGTAGAAGGATCACCAGAGAAGCCAGAGCTGCTGAGGTTGCTTTCCTGGAGGAAATTCCAGAACTACCAGAATATACACCGCTACCAGAATATACACCGCTACCAGAATATACACCGCTGCCTGACTACATACCACTTTTGGGAGGAAGCAGGTTCCATCCCCTCTCCGCCGCAGAGGATGAGGAGAATGTTCGCAAGATTCGTCGCCACATTACCTCAGCCCGCATACTACAACGATAACCGCAAGAAAAGAACTAGAACTACGCCGTTTGCTCGACTGCAAACTTTGGTAGAAAAGTTAACAAGGAAGGAAAACTGCCCCGTATCGGAGATTCTATGAAGGATAGGGCGGGTGTCAGTCAAATCCCGTCTTGGGCCCCGAGTAGAGCCCGCCGTCATGACGTAAAAGCCAAGCAAGAGAATGAAGGCTAGTCCGCCCGTCGTAGTCTCGGGATTACAGATTAGGGAGGATACCACCTTCCGAGCATTTGGCCGACGGACCATCCGGTCCTAGACCTTCGCTACTAGAAGGATGGTATGGCGTCCCACCACTTGGGCGATTGAGATTGAAACAGCAGCCCGAGAAAGAAAGTCTCGCCAGGAGGCTGGAATCTGAAGAAAGTGCTACTGGGATAAAGGGAACTCGTGAAAAAGGGACCCGGCAGCTATCGCATGACAACCGCTAAGACACACAGAAAGCCCCGCTGGAAGATGCCATGGAAAAGTTGAGAACCGATATCCGACGGTTGGCAAAAGAAATAGAAGAAAAGTTCGGAGATGAGATCGATTCATCGGAGTTCATGGACGACGAATATGCAGAAATCAATATGGTTGAGACACGAGCTTCATCGCCTTCGCAAGGTTCTCCTGCGGCCGCGCAGAAGAGAGGAGCCGGAATCGATGAGAAGACAGCCTTCGGGAAAAGGATGACACGATCGCTCAAATGGCGAAAAGGATGGAAGAGATGGTCGTAGCTCGGCCACTCTCCGCAGTCAAGTACAACCACATAGAGAGACAACCCCGCAGGTCATTCACATTGTAGACGGAGGAAAGGAGATTACATCCGTCGATGGGGATGATCAGCGAAAAAGGATACAACACAAAGTATGATCCCGAAAAGGATATCAAGAACTTGGTAGAACAAAGCAGAGTGCAGAAGCCTTAGCACAATCGAAGAACGGGACATCCATTCGGACGGGTAGACCTTACCCGGAAGAATTCGACGCCGTCCAATACCCGAAAGGCTTCGTACCACCTCTCGTTCAAGACCTTCGACGGGCACCGGAACCCCCGACGAGCATGTTGCACACTTTCATGCCGACCTGTTGCAATACCGGCGGGAGCGATGCGTTACTCTTCCGACGAGTTCGTCGACAGCCTCGTCAGGAATCGCCTTCGACCGGTATGCGAGAATTACCCGATGGCTCGGTGAAGACATTCTCGGAGCTAGAGAGCCTCTTCATCAAGCGATTTGCGGAGCTCGACACCACATCACTATAGGTAATTTAGTGGTAGAGAAACAAAGGCCGAATGAAACTTTGGTGGATTACATACTTCGATGGAGAAACTCGAGCATGAAGTGTGAACCACAACTCGCAAGAACAACATGCGATCGGCATCTTGCTTAAAAGCATTCACGGCCCGATAGCACTTCTCCTCAAAGGATTCACTATTAAGACTTTTGAGAAGTTGTTAAGCAAGGCCGGAAGCTTGCAAGAAAAGGCGAAGCAATTAAGTTTCGTCGACAAGACGGACAAGCGTAAGCCGGTGAAGACCTTCAAAAAGAAATCCGGATCGTTGCAGACGAGTTGACAAAGGCAAGCAACCGATGCAAATACCACCGTAACGGCCGCAACGAACCACAACGAGAATTACCAAAGCAACCCCGGTCCAGTATCGATCGTCTCCGCAAGTATGAACAACCGCCTCGTCCGCAACGTACATTAAGGGAGCTTCGAGCGAGAGAATATCCGTTCAAAAATGAAGCAGTACCGAAAATGTTCCATAGCCTAATGAAGACTCCAGATTTCCAGCTGCCAGAACCTAAAAGACCAGAGGAAGTCAACAAGAACGGTGATCCCAACTTTTGCCCCTACCATCGGATGCTTGGGCACAAGATAGAAGATTTCATTACCTTTAAAAGTTGGCTCAACGACAACCTTCGGAAAGGAAATATAACAATCCCGAAGGAGTACATGAAGGAACCCCGTAAAGGAGGTTCCGTCAATGTTATCTCAACCGTTCCCGTCATTCCGATGGATCCCTATGCAACCGACGATGGATGGACTACCACTCGGACGAGGTCTTCGAAGAAGATTTTAGACGAAGCATCCGAACCGCCTCGGTGCGAGCCTCAATTCGTAGGTTCGAGACCCGTTAAGCCGGTACTATCACTTGCGATAGAAGAACCACCTCAACAGGAGACGATTGAAGAAAAGAAGAAAATTGACGAAGAAGAGAGGACCGAGACTCCTAAGGCTAGATCTAGGCCAGTGCTTATCCTAGGATAGTTGTTTCCGATTCGGGGAGAAATCCCTCGAACCTCTCGATTTTGTATGATTATCTGCTCACTTCGGTGGGATCATATAATGATAAGGGTTATGGCGTTGGCTACGTTTTGACTGTTTCTAATGATTACGTAACTAGCGACAGTCCGGACATCGACTTCGATACCAACAACAATTCTCAAATCATACACGATCTTGACGAGCAAATTAACGAAGAAGACATCCATCAAGGAGGCTACGAGAGTTCAACAAGCAACGAATCTATCTGTGAGTTTCGAGGAGCTCCAGTTACGATAGAGTTAGAGCCTTCAGATTTTGAAGATAATCCGGAAGAGCCTGTCATTCCGATTCAGGAGGAGACACCGACAAGTTCAACACTAGATTCAGAAGAAATTACGAAGTCAACTTGAGAAGTGGAAAAGTTCTACCTCCAAGAATGGGTCCAAAAGACAAAGGAAAGCAGGTGGTTGTTCAAGAAGAACCAACCCCAACAGAAGAAATACCCATTCGAGAAGAAGCCGAGACGCATGAGAACAAAGTGGACTACAACGTGCTAGCCCATCTTAGGAAACTACCGGACAACCGAGCATTTACGATGCTCTCATCTTATCAAAGGAGATGAGAGAAGCTCGATCAAGGCCTTACTCGATCCGGAAATTCGCTTAGCTCAAATGGCCGGAGATTCCTTAGATGAGGTTTGCTCGTTAAAGGAACGACGAGGCGTTACCTTCACGGACAATGACCTACTACTTGGGATGACGAGATCACAACCGACCGTTGTACATTTCGCTTACAATTGGGAAGTTTACGCTCTCCAGAGTATTGGTGGATCCAGGAGCATCAATCAATATAATGAGTCTTCGAACACTAGCATACTTGGAAATTAATGCTCGCGAGCTCGAAGCAGACAAAATTTTATTAAGAGGATTCAACCAGAAAGGAAAAAGAGCCCTCGGGTCAATAACGCTACTGATGAAGACCGGTGACTTAGCAAAGACAATCGCAAAATTTCACATAATTGATTCAGAAACGTCGTTCAACGCTCTACTAGGCCGACCATGGATACATGAAAACGAGGATGGTACCATCATCTCCGCATCGATGCATCAAATATTACGATGGAGGGGAACAGTGCATCAAAGGCGACTTACAACCATTCTCCGTACATGAAATTGGAATCCATGAAGATGCAGCTTATTATGCACCGCCAAAGAAAACGATCTTCTCCAGAGATACCGTAACAAATGAAGCAAAGAAAGTTCGGGACAACGAAGAACCTGAAATTCTAGTCCAACGATCACTCACCACTCCTTCGGCGAAATGGTGAAGATTTCTCCACAACTCGCATCCGAGGTCGAGGCCGGGGACGAGGTCGTGGTAGAGACGTTAGGACGGTTGGACGAGAGAAACCAGCCATCAATGTTGATTGGGAAGATAGTTACGAAGAAGAAAAAGAAATCAAACAAGAAGCGAGTGGCAATAAGTCGGAAGAAGCCGCAATTCAAGATCTCCTCGAAGATGAAAAGAATGAAGAATATAAATCAATGTACGAGAAGATTAACCACTACGTACATACTATGACCCTAACCCCGATCCATTCTAACAAGATCGAGGGTATGGTGGTCAAAGAGCTACGTAACGATGGTGCAAGGCCAATCAAATTCTACCGTGGTGCTTCTACCTCCAAAACTGAAAATAATGTACAATTCGAAGATGTCACTTCATCAGAATTAATGGAATTACCTTTTGAGTGGTACTCTCCCTGTGTTCAAAATTTAATTCAACGTGGTTTATTACCTCGATAATGGACAAAAGGCCAATTACAACATTTTGAAAAATTATGGAATAACTCCGGTCGTCCTCCCAATTCAAAGTATGGTCTCGGATTAGGCACAGTAGGGTCAGTTGACGATACTGGATTTTGCTTGGTTGTCACTTGCGAGTCCAATGAAAACCGCATGGAAACTACGGACGAACTCGAAGATTTACAAATTGGAGACGCTCCACCGAATTCGAAGAAGAAATTAAATCCACAATAGATGAGTTAACCGAAGTTAACTTAGGTACTAGCGAAGAGCCTAGACCTACCTTTGTTAGCTCCTTACTCAACAAAGAAGACTCGAAGAAATAATCAAATTATTAATGGAATTTAAGGATCGTGTTTGCTTGGAACTACGATGAAATGCCGGGATTGGCTCCGGAGGTTGCGAGCTCATAAGCTAGGAGTGGATCCTACTCGTCCCCGGCCGGACAAGGTCCTGAAGAATGCGTCAGAAATCGAACAACAAGTCATAGCCGAAGTTAAAAAGCTAATAGACGCTAAATTTGTCCGTGAAGAACAATACCCGACTTGGTTAGCCAATGTGGTGCCGGTCGAAAGAAGAATGGTCAAATCGAATTTGTGTAGACTTCGAGAGATTTAAACAAGGCATGTCCAAAGGATGAATTCCCTCTACCGATCCCGGAATTAATGATCGACATTGCTTCAACACATGAAATATTCTCGTTCATGGATGGATTTTCGGGATACAACCGGATAAAAATGGCTCCGGAAGATGAAAAGCTTACGAGCATTCGTAACGCCGATCGGAGTATTTTGCTACACGATGATGCCATTCGGATCGAAGAACGCAGGAGCAACCTACCGCAGAGCAATGACAAGAATTTTTGATGATCTCATCCACAATCAAGTCGAATGCTACGTGGACGATGTGGTCATCAAAAGCAAAGTAAAGGAAAACCACTCGTATGATTCGAGAATTGTTTTCGAACGATTAAGACAATTTAACCTTAAGATGAATCCCTTAAAATGCGCCTTCGGCGTCACCTCCGGGAAATTCTTAGGGTTCGTTGTCCGACATCGTGGAATTGAAATCGACCCGGAAAAGATTAAAGCTATCTTAGAAATGCCGCCTCCCAAAACCTTAAAACAACTACGATCTTTTCAAGGGAAGCCGGCATATCTTCGACGCTTTATCTCGAAACTCGTCGAGTAGGTGTCGGCCTTTCTCGGCACTAGTTAAAAAGGACGCCAAATTTATTTGGGAAGAGAAATGCCGGAAGGCCTTCGAGGACATTAAATAATATTTAATGACACCTCCCGTCTTAGCAGCCCCAGCCTCGGTGTAGACCGCCGATACTTTACACCGCGGCTCTAGACGACTCTCTCGGAGCCCCGTTAGCCTGGTAAATGATGAGGGTGAAGAAAATGCTCTTTACTACTTAAGCCGTCGTTTACTTCCGATGGAAGTAAGGTATCCCGCAATTGAAAAGCATTGTTTGGCCCCGATCTTCGCCGCTCAAAAGCTCGGGCACTACATGCTTTCTCATAAGGTCAACCCGATCTCGAAGTTTAATCCATTGCAATACTTGATGACTCGTCCAACACTTTCCAGCGGACTTGCCGGATGGTCGATGATATTATTGCAATTCGATATAACTTTCGTGCCTCTCGCGTGCCGTGAAGGGACAAGTCTTAGCAGACTTTCTCGCAGCACACCCTCTTACGGCGAATCTCCTCTCAATGACGATCCGCAGATGAACAAATAATGAACCTAGAAGACCTTGATGATCAACGTTGGGAATTATATTTCGACGGAGCATCTTCAGCACACAAAGACGAAGAATCGCAAGTGATAGTGCCCGGTAAGGCAGGAATCGGGCTAATCTTTATAACACCGGAGCGGGGGATGTTAAAATACTCCTACCACTTGACAAAACCGTGTACAAACAATGAAGCAGAATACGAAGCCCTCATAACAGGACTGGAATTAGCTATTTAAATGGGGATAAAAGACATCAACATCTACGGGGATTCGCAGTTAATCATTCAACAGATCGCCGGACAATACGAATTTTAAAGCCAAGACTCGAACAATACTTCCAAGTATGCCATACAATTGTTGGAACGCATTCCAAATGTGACAATCTACAAAATTCCCGAAAAGAAAATGCTTTAGCGGATGCTTTAGCCCGTCTCGCAAAAGAATTTGCTCGTTTGCAAGATGAATCGGTGGAAGTGTCGGTTCACGGACGTCGGGTCCTATCACGACTTGACATGGACACAATACACAAATTAGAAAAGAAGAAGAATCGGTTGCAACGATGACGAAAAACACGGAAGATCGGCGACGCCCATTAATGAACTACTCCGCAAACAGGAAAGCTACCAGATGATAGGTCGCTAGCCCATCAGATCAAGAAAAGAACTTTGTCTTACGCATTAATAAATAACACATTGTACAGAAGGTCTTTTGATCAAATGTGGCTAAGGTGCTTAAGCGGGTCCGAGGCCCGTGAAATCGTTAAAGAGGTGCATTCAGGACTCTGTGGCGCTCACCAGTCGGGTCCAAAGATGAAAATGAAAATTAAAAGACTAGGGTATTATTGGCCCTCGATGATGACCGACTGCATGAAAATCGCCAAGAGCTGTCATCAATGCCAAGTGCACGGAGTGGTTCTACACCAACCTCCAAATGTGCTGCACCCGACAATTGCGTCGTGGCCATTTGAATGTTGGGGCACAGATATAGTGGGTCCAATAGAACCACCATCTTCAAAAGGACATCGTTTCATTCTTGCGGCTACTGATTACTTTTCCTAGCTGGGCAGAGGCAGTTCCACTTAGAGAAGTGAAAGCACACCACGTGCTACAGTTTTTCAAGAACCAAGTTGTCTACCGTTTCGGAGTGCCGCGCAGGATCATCTCGGATAATGGGTCAGCATTCAGAAGCACGCAAATCAACAATTTTGTCAGGAGACACGGAATCGACTGGCGATACTCAACAATTTACTACCCAAGAGCAAACGGTCTCGCTGAGGCTTTTAATAAAACTCTCATTCAAATCTTAAAGAAAACCTTGGACGATTATAAGAGAAATTAGCACGAGAAATTATTAGAAGCCTTATGGGCCTACCGGACAACCTTCAGAACTCCTACTCAAGCTACACCTTACGCTCTGGTGTATGGGTCCGAGGCAAGTGTTACCTTTAGAGGTTCGGCTTCCTTCACTCGAATTGCGGCTTGCAAACAAGATCACGACGTAAGAGAACGCCAAATTACGACTCGAAGAATTAGAAGGCTTGGAAGGGAAAAGACTTGCAGCAGCAACGGAATTTAGAACTATACCAAGCTAAGATGGTTCAAGCCCATGATAAACTGGTCCGCCCAAGAGCCTTCAAAGTTGGTGACTTAGTTCTCGTTCTCAAGAGACCTATTCTTGCACACCGCAAGATAGGAGGAAAATTTGAACCCACTTGGGAAGGACCGTTTGTGGTTGAAATAGTATACTCAGGAGGTTCCTACCAGCTAGTGAATTGCCAGGGAGAACGACATATGCTTCCGATCAACGGACGATACTTGAAAAAGTATTACGCTACCTGATGTTTCGAAGGAATGAATTCTTCTTCCCTAAGAAACACGGGCGAAGTAATTACTTATGATTGGGTCCGAACTCAAAAATAATAAAATGTGTTAAAATAAATAAAGTCATGATAATATGTTTTCCTTGTTTTCTTTTCCAAATCAAAATCTCTTCCCTGATCTTATCCTACTTCATTCCTGTTAAATTTGAAAATAAAAAAATATATATAAAAAAATGTATCTTTAATAAACATTTTCTTAATGTTCTTGTTCTTAGTACAGCCCTCGATCCTTTTCCTTGTCTTTTCGCAGGGGAAATGTCGAACGGGCGGTTGGTTCCGAACTTTAAGAATGGCGTAAGCCTTGCACTCGATGAAAAGAGGGTGAAAGATGGAGCGATAATCGAGATTGACTCGGATTTCGCACCGGCAGGCCTATAGTACCGGGAAAGTGACCGGGTCCCGCTAACCGAGAAGAACTACCGGGCGGACAAAGTGATGAAGGTGGGTGGCCCAAGCCACCAATCCAACAACAAGAAAAGAAAAGCAAACACCGAAGAAGATATGAAAATGAAGTCCGTAGTCGCTACAGCGGAGGGCAGGCTTGTCAGCGCCGCGCCCACAGAGATTCATGAAGTTCGAAGGGCTACTCTCACTAGCTGCGGACCAGCGCGACGAGACAGTTGCTAATGCCAGTACATACACTTCGAGGACACCGGTTCACCAGGAACCTGAAGAAAGGAGGTCAGTTCCTAGTATAACGGAAAGAATCGGGGAAATCTCCGGAAGATCGAAGAAATAAGGCTACCACGCCACCGGATAGAACCACCAATAATACATGACCTTGTTGCGAAGCAACCCCGGGGATGTCCCGACGTGCATCATCCCCGAGGAGCCGAGGTATGCGGGGAGAACGTGAAGGGATTGAACCATATATCCCACAATATGTCACAAGGCCTCGCCATCCGCAGATCATTCCGAATACGAGTCGGAGAGAATGCAAAATGTTGAAAAGAAAACCTTTGAATACTTCGAGAGAATTAAAGGAAGAAGAATCAACATACTAGAGGGCCTCGAGCTACATACCGACGTATTCTCAGAATATGAACAACAGCAAATCGTGGACTGTATCCGGATTTGAAAAGAATGGGCCGAGCAGGCCGCCTAAGGGAGAATACCTACTCAGAACCCCGGAGATGGATGCCAGGGAAGGGAAGAATCACAATACAATGCGGATGCTGCTACAACTTTGCTGAAGACAGGAAGGGAAACCCACCGGGAATACTCCGTCATGGGCAAGTAGATCCGATGCCATTAGTCATCAAGAGAATGGTAAAAAGATTGATAACATGGAGGGTACGCGCCAGATTGCATACCCAATAGCTGCATTATCAACATCTACAAACAGGGGTGACTGCATACCCCCGCATATAGATCACCACGACTTCGTCGGACCTTTCGCACGGTCTCTTTCCCGAACGAGTGTAACATCATGTTCGGATCCGACCTCCGGATAGCGAGCCCGGGTGAGTTCCGAGGGCCGATAAAGATACCTTTACCGGTAGGTTCCGTCATGATTCTGAAGGGCAACGGAGCAGATATCGCTAAGCATTGCATACCAGGAGTGCCAGTGAAGCGGATCTCAGTTACTTTCAGGAGAATGGACGACAGCAAGACACCTTACCATTTCCAACCAGACCCAGAGCTAGAGAACCTCCGGCCTTACGAGCTGTGAGTTACATGGGAGATATCACACCTCCAACGTACCCCACTATTCAGACATGGATTTTTTGACAGATGCTTCTCTTGATGGATCGCCAAAGATCATACATAGTCCGTTTTGAGTATACATGGATTGTATGAAATGTATTCCAGATCGAGTTGTATGATGTATCTTCAATATGATTGGAATGAAAGTGACCATGTCACATTTTTGGACTTCACCTCTTTTGTGCAAATTGATTGGGAAACGCCATTAAAGTTAAGTGAACTTCGAACAAAGAACAGAAAAGAAAAAAAAAACGAATAAAAGAAAACTTTCTTTAAAAATCTAAAAATGACGAACACCAAATTCACGTGCACATTAAATGAACGATAAAATAAAATTTGAATCATTAAAAGATAAACGAAATCAACATAAATGTTAAATCAAATCACAAATCAAATTCTCAATCAAATTTCAAATTCAATCTTTCCAAATTCCAAATCAAATTTCAATCTTTTCAAATCACAAATCAAATTCTCAATCAAATTCCAAATCCACTCCCGATCAAGTTTCAAATTTGATCTTCCGAATTTCAAATCAAATCTTAAATCAAATTTCAATCGAGTTCAAACTCATCCTTCCAAATCTCAAATTCAATCTTTCCAGATTTCAAGTCTCAATCAAATTCAAATTCAATTTCTTCCAGATCTCGAATCAAATATCAATCAAATCAAATTCAAAATTTTGGGTCGAGGATTTTACATCCAAGACTGCACTGCTTTAGGATTCTTTCCTACGGCACTGAAATACATCAAATTCAACCTTTTGGGTCGAGGATTTTACATCCAAGACTGCGCTGCTTTAGGATTCTTTCCTACGGCACTCAAATACATCAAATTCAAAATTTTGGGTCGAGGATTTTACATCCAAGACTGCACTGCTTTAGGATTCTTTCCTACGGCACTGAAATACATCAAATTCAAAATTTTGGGTCGAGGATTTTACATCCAAGACTGCACTGCTTTAGGATTCTTTCCTACGGCACTGAAATACATCAAATTCAACCTTTTGGGTCGAGGATTCTATATCCAAGACTGCACTGCTTTAGGATTCTTTCCTATTGCACTGAAGTACATCAAATTCAACCTTTTGGGTCGAGGATTTTAAATCCAAGACTGCACTCGCTTTAGGATTCTTTCCTATTGCACTCGAAGTACATCAAATTCAACCTTTTGGGTCGAGGATTTTAAATCCAAGACTGCACTGCTTTAGGATTCTTTCCTACGGCACTGAAATACATCAAATTCAACCTTTTGGGTCGAGGATTTTATATCCAAGACTGCACTGCTTTATGATTCTTTCCTATTGCACTCGAAGTACATCAAATTCAAAATTTTGGGTCGAGGATTTTACATCCAAGACCGCACTCGCTTTAGGATTCTTTCCTACGGCACTCGAAATACATCAAATTCAACCTTTTGGGTCGAGGATTTTATATCCAACATCCGCATCGCTTTAGGATTCTTTCCTATTGCACTTCGAAGTACATCAAATTCAACCTTTTGGGTCGAGGATTTTATATCCAAGACCGCACTCGCTTTAGGATTCTTTCCTATTGCATCGAAGTACATTAAATTCAACCTTTTGGGTCAAGGATTTTACATCCAAGATCGCATCGCTTTTAGGATTCTTTCCTACGGCACCGAAATACATCAAATTCAACCTTTTGGGTCGAGGATTTTATATCCAAGACCGTACTGCTTTAGGATTCTTTCCTATTGCACCTGAAGTACATCAAATTCAAAATTTTGGGTCGAGGATTTTACATCCAAGATCGCATCGCTTTAGGATTCTTTCCTACGGCATCGAAATACATCAAATTCAACCTTTTGGGTCGAGGATTCTATATCCAAGATCGCATCGCTTTAGGATTCTTTCCTATTGCACTCGAAGTACATCAAATTCAACCTTTTGGGTCGAGGATTTTATATCCAAGACCGCACTCGCTTTAGGATTCTTTCCTATTGCACTGAAGTACATCAAATTCAAACTTTTAGGTCGAGGATTTTATATCCAAGTACCGCTCTGCTTTAGGATTCTTTCCTATTGCACTGAAGTACATCAAATTCAAACTTTTGGGTCGAGGATTTTACATCCAAGACTGCATTGCTTTAGGATTCTTTCCTATTGCACTGAAATACATCAAATTCAAACTTTTGGGTCGAGGATTTTACATCCAAGACTGCACTGCTTTAGGATTCTTTTCCTATTGCACTGAAATACATCAAATTCAAACTTTTGGGTTGAGGATTTTACATCCAAGACTGCACTGCTTTAGGATTCTTCCCTATTGCACTGAAGTACATCAAAATTCAAACTTTTGGGTCGAGGATTTTACATCCAAGACTGCACTGCTTTAGGATTCTTTTCCTATTGCACTCGAAATACATCAAAATTCAAACTTTTGGGTTGAGGATTTACATCCGAGACCGCATTGCTTTAGGATTCTTTCCCTATTGCGATGAAGTACATCAAAATCAAACTTTTGAGGTTAAGGATTTTATATCCAATCATCGCATTACTCCGAGATCTCTTCTCATTGCAATGATTCAATCCGATCAATTCAATTTTTCTTTCGAGGTTGAAGATGTTACATCTACGACCTCGTAATTCCAATTTTCATTTCAAATCGAATCCTTCAAATTAATTTTGACAAACTTCAATCTAAATTTAAACTCCAAACTAAAATCTAAACTCACACATCAAAACTTAAATTGAAACAAAATAAAATCTAAATCGAAATTCCCCCGGGTCATGTGATTTGGGATTCACCTCCTTTTCCTTTCCCCAGCGAGAGTTTAGGAATCTCCGGTTTCAGAGATATACTTGCTACTCCCCAGCGAAAACTCCTCTATTTCATCCTAAGTTTGTCACTTGGATGTTTGTGTTGGTTTTGTTGATCACTTCGGTCAACACCAATACGCGCGGTGTGCTCCGTCAGCTCACCACACCTATTGGGGGTCCATTTGTTGACCTCATTTTTGATGAGGTCTTCTCTTCTTCTCTTTAGTACTTAGGATCTAGCCTTAGGCTTTTCCTCCGACTATCTTAGAGGATTAGAATTGGGACCCACCTTTTAGAAATTCAAACCACTTCTTAACTCCCCGCAAACTCCACAAACTTGACTGTAGACCCCTAATCACCTGAGGGTTGAAATCGGATGTGGAAGTTTAAAGGATGAGTTCCTATAGGACTCTTTGGCCTTAGGACCGCTCACAGGTGGCTCGGTCCGGTGAAGGGGCTGACTTACACACACACTACACTTATACACTACACCTATACACTACACTTTCACACACCTATACCTAACTTGACCTCCTGACTCATGTGGGTGATTCACATGGATGGTCCTTAACCCCAAGCCCTCTGGGCCAGAGGGTTAGGAACAACATAGTGAATGCCTCAAATGGGTCCCTTCATGGCTCACATGGGCTTGACATGGCTTCATGGCTCAACCAAAATTACTTCTTTCCACTTACATCCACCCAAACTTCAATTTTCCAAATTTTCAATTTTTGACCCCCGGGACCCTACACCCGTTTAGCCTACCCAAAACCCCCGAAATTACCTAAATTTCTCAAAATTTCCAAATTATCCAAAATTCTCCAAAATCATTCCCAAACATTTCCACATCACTTAAATTGATCATCCATACCCAAGAATACCAAAAATTCCAAGAAAACCTCCCAATACCCTCCAAATACCCAAAAATACCCCTCTTGACCTAAAAATCCAAAAATTCAGAAAATTCCCAGAAAATTCCAGAAAATCCCAAATATTCCCAATTTCATTTTGTCCAACTACACCATGGGCCAATTTTGTCAATTTACCCTACTTTTGTCAAAACCCCCAATTCGACCCATTTTAACCCTAAGTGAACCCAATGTCAAACCAAACCTACCCAATTGACCCCAATTTTGGTCCAATTCAATTCTAAACTTCAATTCAATATCCCAAATACCAATCTAGACCAAATCCAAGCCCAATTTGATTGACATTTGGATCCAATCTCACTTTTGGCCTTAAAGCCCAATTTGGACCCATGACCCAAACCTAACCCAAACTCACCCAATTCAATTCCAATTAACCCAAAATCTTTTCTAAATCTTCCTTAACATTCCCACAAACAAAATACTAACATGATTTGACCAAAATTTAGACCCAAACCCCACTCAAACTCAACCCAAAGTGAAAAGGCCCTATTTTGACCTAAACCCAAACCTAACCCAAATGAGCCCAAACCCCAAAATCAAAGCCCAACTAAAGTCAAAACCTCTTTGAAACACTCCCATTAACATTTCTCAACATTTATTTTATATCAATTTCAACCCTAGCCCAACATTAGCCCAAGTTAGCCCAATTTGACCTACATAGGCCCACTTACCAAATAAATCCAAATTCAAACCAATTCAACTCCAAATCACACCAAATTGATTCCAAGACCTTCATAGAACATCCCTAAACCAATTATGACATTTATTTGACAAATTTCTTCACAAAATCTTTACCCAAATGCCCATCCTAAAATCAAAAAGCCCATTCCCCTTAAACTTTCCTAAAAGCCCACTTCACCACATTCAAAAGCCCAAATCCATCCAAAGCCCACATGGCATTTCCCCTCATCATCCATTTAATCAAAATCACCCCTAAGTTTCAAAATCATCAATTAAACCATTCCAAATAAAGCTTCATGCAAATTTTCACCAAAATATCCAAAATTCTTAAAACCCATTTCCATGAAATCGACTCAACTTTCCCCAAGCCAAAGACAAGCCATGCAAGCCAAGGACAAGCCACATGAAGCCATGGAAGGCTTCGACATGTGACCATGCCATTAATGGTAAAAGGAGGGGCCCCTTTCCTAATCTTTCATTAAGCATTTTTTACCTTAAGCATGTCACACACTAAACCATGTTTAGCCACCTCATCATGGATAGAGACCACACCACTCTCCCTCGGTCGACCCAACTGATCCTCTCAGCCCAAAATCGGGCCATGGGGAGGTGCACCCAACCCAAACCAATGGGTTGACCAAATTAAGGCCAAAATGACCCCCTCCCCATTCCATTTTAATTCAAAGCCTTTACACATGGAAATTGTCAATCGATTGCGTAAACCTCCAACCCCGACCCACCCGGACCCGAGGGTGACCCATGCCTGCCGGCCGACCGCCCGGATCGCCGGAAAACACCATGACCGAGACCTCGGGAGGAGCCAAAGTTTGGAATTCCCACTTGCCGAGCCGCCCCATGCCAAATGGTCACTATGGCTGTTCTTCTCCTCACTCGTAGCAAGCTCGATCCCATGCCTCAACTCCCCTTGGAAGGCTCTCCGTGCTCTCCTATTTAAACCCCTCACCCTCACGGCCATGGAAGAGAGTTGCACAAACCTCGCCGAAACTCCGCCAAAATTGTTCCAAACCCTTCTCCACCCTTAGAGCGCTTGAGCCCCAGTGTCAATTTGCCCTAATCCCCACTCGATAAAATCCAATTTCCCAACCGAAATTCCACCCAAAACCAGGACACTTCTCCACAAGTGAGCCAATCCCCAAATTGATTGGTTCTACACCTTCACCGCACCGAGGGAAGGTGTCCACCAAAGCAAAAGCCCCATCTCCGAGCCACCCGAGCTTGCTCCAGCCTCCAAGCTTTGTGGATCGGGCTTGGTCGAAATCACACCTAGCACAATTCACCGACCACGAGACTTCATCCGGAGCTTCGCCGGGATCCAATCGAAGGTGCAACAACTCTCGCATTGAAGCCACACTTCTCTGAGCAAAGGTATGAGCTAATTTTTCATCCCGAGCTTCTAGAGATTCTCCATTTCGAATGCTTTAATTTCAATGCATGATAGCCGTATAGATGTGTTCGTCTCTTCAAGACGAATCCATAGAGCATAAGAACATGAAAATCCATCGAGTATCGAGCGAGATCTTGTGGATTTAGTGTGGACGGCTCTCGGGCGAGGACGCTCGGGACGATGAACGGATGCCGTCCATTCAATACACGCGCGGACGAACGGCTCGGATGGCGTCGGACCGAGAGACGCGTACGAGAACCGCGGGGCCCGGCCGCCGACTCGGTGTGGCGGCGTCGAATGGGAGCGCGACACGCAAGCATTTCGGAGATGCCGAGGATGAGTTGGCGCCGCGTGGATAAATAGAAAATTAGGGTATTTTTTGATTTATTTAATTCCCTAAACTTCAAAAAATTCATAACTCTGTGTAGAAAAATCGAAAAATAAAATAAAAATACCCTCTCGCTTCGGTGAACAGAGGAGAATAATGTGGAAAAGAAATCATTTAATTTCATCAAGTATTTTATTTTTTATAATTTATTTACTCTCTCGCATACTTTTAATTCTCCATGCATGTATACAATTCACCATGGCATGAGACCATGTGGCTTTTGAAGCCTCTAAATTTGGGAACATTCCCTGAATTTTCAAAAGTCGAGGCCATCCCTATAAAAAGTTATTGATTTTTCAAATTCATGTTGTCGTTTTGAGTATTTTAATTCCAAAAATAGCATGTTGTGAAATAAATTCTAGGAAAATTTGGTGATGTTTCTTATGACCAGTAGAACCCTAGAAAAATAAGTTTTGACTTAGTTCATTTAAAACAACCCTAATCGGGCTTAAACACCCAAAATAGGTCTCTAATTAATTAGAGTTAACCATGCATCAAATTGACTTGAAATCAATTCTCCACTGACCTTTAGGATCAGAGGAATCCACCATAAAAGTTTGAGGTCAATTGGACTTGGTTAGCCCCACTAATCGGGTTGATTAAGCCACTTAGCCATTTTAAACTTTAAAAATTCATAACTTTTAAAATACCTTTCAAAAATTCACCAAATTGGTTTTGGAGCCTCTCTGATATCAGGGGAACCTAATAAAATTAAAATTTCAATTTTCTAAAAAGTTGATTTTAATAATATTTTAATATTTTTAATAATTAAAAAATAATAAAAATCACAAAAATAATAAAATTCACCAAAATGTCACATTTTAAATTTTAATCACATAGGAACAAATCCCACATTTTTCTTAGGTCTATTTAGTGAGATATTAAATTTTAAAGCTTTAAGGTAATTTTAAAATTAAAAAAATGTATTTTCTAGCATTTTCACTAAAATAATTATAATAAATCATAGAAAAATCAGAAAATTGCAAAATTTACTTCTCTCGGTTTCCTTGATATCAGAGAGATTTTTGAAAAATATAAAATTCATTTTTCAACATTTATTTTATTTTTAAATTAATTAACACTCCAAAACTTAAAATAATTATAATAAAAATAATATAATTTAAAAAATCATCAAAATTGGTCCAAGGGATCCTCTGGTCATTAGGAATGTCCCCTAATTTTCTTAAGGACAGAAACTTTTCCTTGGTCATGTTATTAAATTTTCCTTGAAAATCTCTATTTTCTACCAAAAATAATTATATAAATAAATTAAATACAGAAAAATCACATTTTCTCCTCTCATGTCTTTATTGACATATGAGTGAAGTTACATAAAAATTTCAAGTTCATTTGAGTTCAATTTAGTGAGTTATGAAATTATTAAGCTTAAAGGGTAAAGTGGTAATTAAATTTTTTTTAACCCTTGATTAAAACTTTAGGTTTAATAAAAAAATTAACAAGTAAAATATTTGATCCTAATCTGATTTGGATGATTGAAATTTAAATGATTAAAGGGTAGAAACCCATTAAGCAATTTTAAAATGATTAAACTTTAATTAAATGATGGATTAAATTTGGAAGAATAATAAAATTGGAATTATTAAAATAGGGATATTATTAGGAAGAGATTTATTCTTTAATTTAAAAATCCCTAAATTAATTATCTCATTAATATTCAATTCTTAATTAAAATGATAACTCAAATTTAAAATATTAAAAGACTTAATCATTAAACTAAAATTAAATTATTAAACTCTTTTAAAAATTTCAATTAAAATAAATAAATTAAATTAAATTAAATTAAATTAAATTAAGATTAAAAAATTAAATTAAATTAAAAATTAAATTAAATTAAATTAAATCAAATTAAATTAAATTAAACAAATTAAATTAAATTAAATCAAATTAAATTAAATTAAACAAATTAAATTAAATTAAATTAAATTAAATTAAATTCAATTAAATCAAATTAAATGAAGTTAAATTAAATTACATTAAATTAAATTAAATTAAATCAAATTAAATTAAAATTAAATCAAATCAAATTAATTAAACATCAAATCAAATTAAATTGAACTATATTGAATTAAATTAAATTAAAACTCAATTAAATTAAATTAAATTAAATTAAATTAAGTTGAATTAAATATAACATCACTAAAGACATAAAGAATTCAAAATAAATCTAAAATAACTTGAACACTATTCCAAATTTAAACCCTTTAACTTAAATCAAATCATTTGAATACCAATTTTCCCTTGAAAGTTTTAGTTATCATAACTCCTAAACAGAACATTAAATGAAATGTTACTTCATTTATAGGATATTCAAATGTCCTAGTTCACTGAGCAAGATAACAACAAAACTTGAACTCTCGGACGATTAATTCATTTATATAATTAAATTCATTTGAACTTAAAACAATCCTAGAAAATATTGAAAAGATGTTTAAGATTATTCTTAAGCACTTCTTCAATATGATAGGACATTTATAAGAACAATTGAATTTAATTATTCTTTGATGAAGAAAATCGTCTTCAAACAAAAACACAAAAAACCTAGACGTCATAGGAGATGACTAGCTATAGGATTAGGAATTTGGTAGAAAACCATAACCCTTCCCTTAGCTTTACCTAGGAACTTGCTTAAATATTCTAATTGTGTTTTAAGTGTAGCTTCGGATGACGGGAAGACCCTCCGGTACGCTTTTATTTTATTGCGATTTACTTTCTTGCAATTTACATTATTGCAATTTATTTAATCGCATTGCATTTACGTTTCTTGCATGATAAACAACCGTTGCATGAAAACTCACACCTTTAGGATAGCCCCTAAAACTGAAACCAAAACTAAGTTAAAAGTCATTGCAAGATAAAATTCACCGCCACAACATTTCAAAATATAAAACAACTCAAAATTTAATCAGAAACAAAACACAAAACTACAATTACAATTAAATTAAAACGTCCTGTTGGATGATCAGGAATACCTCGGATGATGTCACCTAAGCGTTGCTATCGGGATTTCCCACGGTCTAAATGAAAGTGTGGAACTCATTCAGTTGAGTTTAGCAAATTCATCTGGACTAAGTGAATCCGATAAAAATAATGATGCCGGAAGGATGGAACCGTGGGATCTTAACCGTGTCGTTATAATCAACTTTAAGATTTGTTTTAATTAAAACAAAAAAAAAACACTTGGAAATCAAGATTTTCTCTAAACCAAAACACTTTTCTCATCCCCCGATTTATAATTTCTAAAACTAAACCTCTGCAACAACAAGGAGCTCGGAGCATGGTGGGCAAGCACGGCCATCGTCATCAAGCAAAACTCCGAGTCTACTTCAACAAAACTTTCCTAGAACTAAACAACAAAGCCATAGGATTTCGAGGTAGTTTCATCTAGTGAAACATAAACCCTCAACCTTTGTTAGGCATTTTCATGATCGGGTCATGTAAATTAAGCCCTAACCGGTTTTAGGATTCCGAGGTAGTCGTTCGATACGACATAAACCTTCACATCTTCGAGGCTATTTGTGTGATTTTATCATACAAATATAAGCCCTAACTAACTAAAATTGGCAAAATCAAAACATTTAAATAAATATTAGGACTTCCCTAAATCCAAGCCAAACAATAGGATAGTCGGGAAATTACCGAATTTCGCTTCGAATCTGTAATTTCTCCTACTTTTCTTCCTTTGGATTCCCAAAACAAAATGTTCCAAATTTGATCCATTCCCTATTAAAATTCCAAATTTCAATCCCTTGAAAATCTTAAACTTTGAAATTCTTGAGAGCAGAATTATCGATTATTATCGAGAGTTTTCTTAGGTGATTCCCATCACTTAAGATGTAATTAACTATAGTGGCTTGCCTTATAGGGAATTTTAAAGAACCCGTGTAATATAAACCCCGTTTAATGTTTTCATATTAAGCGAGTGGAATTTTGTCGGCTTATAAAATTGGTTCGCAGACCAAACGGATGTCACAAGTCTTCTAGTTTATTTAATCGAGCCCCACCGTCGTGTCGGTGTCTATCCTTAGGGATAGATACACGGCTTGTGGTGCGGTGCTCGTTTATATAAACTATTCTGGGATGTGAGATCGGTTTAATCTCATATCTTAAAACCTTCAAATTTAAAATTATTTTCAAAATCAAATACTACTTTTCAAATTATTTATTTTAATTAAATTAAAAATTCGCCGACAGCTTCTGTTAGGCGACCCCCCCTTTAAAATAACACACAACCTAAAAATATGCCGACACTAGGTAAAGCTAAAGGCAAGGTTTCTGGTTTTCTACCAAAATCCTAGTCCTATAGCTAGTCATTCCTATGAAGTCTAGGTTTTCAATTTGGTTTATGGATGATTTTCTGCACCAAAGAATAATTAAGTTCAATTGTTCTTATAAAACACCCCGTCATATTGAGGAAGTGCTTAAGACGAATCTTAAACATTTTTTCAATATTGCTGGAATTATTCTAAGTCCAAATGGATTTAATTAATCAGGTGAATTAATCATCCGAGGTTTAATTAAGTTTTGTTCTTTTGCTCGTTGAACTAGGATATTCGAATATCCTATGAATGAAGTCACACTTCACTTAATACTCCGTTTAGGAGTTATGACAACAAGAGCTTTTGAGGGCAAATTGATGTTTAAGTGATTTGTGATTTAATTAATTTTAATTAATGGGTTTAAGTTTGGAATAGTTGTTCAAGTTGTTTTTAGATCTATTTTGAATTCTTTATGTCTTAGGTGATGTTATATTTAATTCAATTTAATATAATTTAATTTAATTTAATTTAATTTGGTTTAGTTTTAATTTTAATTTAATTTTAATTTTAATTTAATTTTAATTTGATTTTAATTTGATTTTATTTTTTATTTTATTTTATTTAATTTAATATGTTTTAATTTAATTTAATTTAATTTAATTTAATTTAATTTAATTTAATTTTATTTTATTTTAATTTTAATTTAATATTTTAATTTTTATGTTTTAAAGATGGTTTAATTTAATTGTTAAAGTATTAATATAATTGAAATTTTGGAAGAATTTAATTTAAATGTTTTAATTTTAATTTAATTTAATGATTAAGTCTTTTAGTATTTTAAATTTTGAGTTTGGATTATCATTTTAATTGGGAATTAAATATTATTGAAGTGATTAATTTAGGGACACTTAAATTGAAGAATAAATGTCTTCTTAATAATATCCCTATTTTAATAATTTCAATTTTTATTAATCTTCCAAATTTCATTAATTAATTGATTAAGGTTTACTCTAATTAATCTTAAAAATGATTGATGGGACTCTACCCTTTAATTATTTAAATTTCAATCATCCAAATCAGATTAGGATAAAATATTTTACACTCTCATTTTATTAAGCCTAAAGTTTTAATTAAGGGTTAAAATTTTAATTACCATTTTGCCCTTTAAGCTTAATAATTCCATAACTCACTAAATTGAGCTTAAATGAATTTGAAATTTTTATGTGGCTTCACTCACATGTCAATTAAGACATTAGAGGAGAAAATGTGATTTTTATGTATTTAATTTATTTAAATAATTATTTTTTTTGTAGAAAATAAGGATTTCCAAGGAAAATTCAATAAGATGACCAAGGGAATTTTTCTATCCTTAAGAAAATTATGGGGCACTCCTAATGACCAAAGGACCATTAGGACTAATTTTGGTGATTTTTTGAATTATATTTTATTTATTAGAATTATTTTGAGTTTTGGAGCATTAATTAATTTTAAAGTAAAATTAAAGTTGAAAAATGGATTTTATATTTTTCTTAAATCTCTCTGATCTCAAGGAGTCCAGAGAAATAAATTTAATATTTTTCTGATTTTTCTTTGATTTATTAGAATTATTTTGGTAAGAAGGTTGGAAAATACATTTTTTAATATTAAAAATTACATTAAGCCTTTAAAATTCAATATCTTATCCTAGGGACTTAAAAAAATATTTGGTTTGTTCCTAAGTGATTAGAATTCAAATGTAACATTTTGGTAGTTTTTAATATTTTTTATGATTTTTATTATTTTTTAATTATTAAAAATATTAAAATAATAATAAAAATCAACTTTTTAGAAAATTATAATTTTAATTTTCCTAAGTTCCTCTTATATCAGAGAAGCTTCAAAACTATTTTTGTGAATTTTTGAAAATTATTTTGTGAGTTATGAATTTTTAAAGTTTAATTTTACCCATTTTCACTTAAGAGGCTTAATCAACCCATTTGATGAGGCTAACCAAGTCCAATTGATCTCAAATTTTTATGTGGTGTTCTCCTATCCCTATAGAATAGTGGAGAATTATTTTTAAGTTAATTTGATGGATGGTTAACCCTAACTAATTAAAGTTCAATTTTGGGTGTTTAGGCCAATTAGGGTTGTTCAAGTGAATTAACTCAAAACTTATTTTTCCTGAGCTCCTCTGGTCATAAGAAAGATCACCAAATTTTCCTAGAATTTATTTCTCAACATGCTAATTATTGGAATTAGAATACTCGAAAACAGTAACATGAACTTGGAAAATCAATAACTTCTCATAGGGATGGCCTCGACCTTGGAAAATTCGAGGAATGTTCCCGAGTTCGGAGGCTTAAAAGCCCATGGTCTCATGCCATGGTGAATTTCCTATATGCATGGAGAATTAAAACAATGCATAGAGTAAATAAATCATTAAAAATAAAATACTTAATGACATTACTTGATTTCTTTTCCACATTATTCTCCTCTGCTCACTGAGCAAGAGGGTATTTTTATTTTATTTTTAGGATTTTTCTACATAAATTTATGAATTTTTGAAGTTCTGGTAATTAAATAAATATAAAAATAACCTATTTTTCTACTTATCCATGCGGCGCCGCGTCAACTCGGCGCTTCCGAAGCTCCACGTGTCGTCTCTTAATTCGGTCATGGGGTCAGAAACTAACCACTTTGACCATAATTGACTTTTTTTGTCAAACGTTGACCAATTGGGTCAATGTGTTGGTCATTTGGTCATTGTTTGACTGTTTTGACCAAAGTTGACTTTTGGTCAAAGATTTACTTATTGGGTCAATAATTAGTCATTAAGTCAAAAATTGTCTATTTTGACCAAGATTGTATTTTTGGTCAAAAGTTGACCCTTTGGGTCAATAGGGTGGGTGGTCATTAGGTCAAAAATTGACCTTTTCGAACAAAGTAGACTTTTTGATCAAAAGTTGACCTATTGGATCAATAGGAGGGTCATTAGGTAAAAAATTGACTATTTTGACCAAAATTAAATTTTTGGTCAAAAGTTGACCTATTGGGTCAATGGGTTGGTCTTTGGGTCAAGTATTGACCATTTTAATCAAAGTTGACTTTTTCATCAAAGGTTGACCAATTAGGTCAATGGGGTGGTTATTAGGTTAAAAATTGATTATTTTGATCAAAATTTACTTTTTTGTCAAATGTTGACTAAATGGGTCAATGGGTATGTCATTGTGTCAAGGATTGACCATTTTAACCAAATTTGATATTTTGGTCAAAAGTTGACCAATTGGGTCAATGAGGTGGTCATTATGTCATAAATTGACTATTTTGATCAAAATTGACTTTTTGCTCAAAAGTTGACCTATTTGGTCAATAGGTTGGTTATTTGGTCAAGGATTGACCATTTTAACCAAATTTAACTTTTTGGCAAAAAGTTAACATATTGGGTCAACGGGTTTGTCATCGAGTCAAGGATTGACCATTTTGAACAAAGTTGACTTTTTGGTCAGAGATTAACTTATTGGATCAATAATTGGTCATTAGGTCAAAAATTGATTATTTTGACCAAAATTGAGATTTTGGTCAAAAGTTCACCTATTGGGTCAATGGGTTGTTTATTTGGTCAGAAACTGACTATTTTGACCAAAGTTGACTTTTTGGTCAAAAGTTGACCTATTGGTTCAATTGGTTAGTCATTAGGTCAAAAATTGACTTTTTTTGATCAAAATCAACTTTTTGGTCAAAAGACAATCTATTTGGTCAACGAGTTGGTCATTATGTCAAAAATTGACTTTTTTTACCATAATTGACTTTTTGGACAAAAGTTGACCTCTTGGGTCAATGGGTTGGTCATTGGGTTAAGGATTGATTATTTTGACCAAAGTTGACTTTTTTGTAAACAGTTGATCTATTTGGACAATGAGTTGGACATTGGGTCAAGGATTGAAAATTTTGACCTAATGTTGACTTTATGTCAGAGATTGACTTATTGGGTCAATAATTGGTCATTTGGTAAAAAATTAACTGTATTGACCAAAATTGACTTTTTGGTCAAAATTTGACCTATTTGTTCATTGGGTTAAGATTTGACCATTTTGACTAAAGTAGAATTTTTTTTCAAAAGTAGACCTATTGGGTCAATGGGTTGATCATTGGGTCAGAAATTGACCATTTTGACCAAAGTCGACTTTTTGGTCAAAGTTGACATATTGGGTCAATTGGGTGGTCATTAGGTCAAAAATTGACTATTTTGACCAAATTGGTTTTTTGTCAAAGGTTGATCTATTAGATCATTGGGTCTAAGATTGACCATTTTGACCATAGTCGACTTTTTTGTCAAAAGTTGACCTATTGGGTCAATGGGTTGGTCATTGGGTCAAGGATTGACCATTTAGACCAAAGTTGACTTTCTTCTCAAAAGTTGACCTAATGACTCAATGGGTTAGTCATTGGGTTAGAAATTGACCATTTTTACCAAAGTTGACTTTTTGGTAAAAGTTGACATATTGGGTCAATTGGGTAGTCATTGGTAAAAAATTGAGGATTTTGACCAAAATTGTTAAAGGTTGATCTACTGGGTCATTGGGTCAAAGATTAACCATTTTGACCATAGTTGAGCTTTTGGTCAAAGTTGACCTATTGGGTTAATGGGTTGGTTAATGGGTCAAGGATTGACCATTTTGACCAAAGTTGACTTTTTGGTAAAAAGTTGACCTATTGGGTCAATGGTTGATCATTAAGTCAAGGATTAAACAGTTTGACCAAAGTTGACTTTTTGCACAAAAGTTAACCTATCGGATCAATGGGTTAGTCATTGGGTCAGAAATTGACCATTTTGACCAAAGTTAACTTTTGATCAAAAGTTGACCTTTTGGGTCAATGGGGTGGTTATTAGGTCAAAAATTGATTTTTAGACCGAAATTGACTTTTTGGTCAAAAGTTGACCTATTGGGTCATTGGGTCAAGGCTTGATCATTTTGACCAAAGTTAACTTTTTCGTCAAAAGATTACCTATTTGGTCAATCGGTTGGTCGTTGGGTCAAGGATTGACCATTTTGATCGAAGTTGACTTTTTTGTCAGAGATTGACTTATTAGGTCAATAATTGATCATTAGGTCAAAATTTGACTATTTTGATGAAGTTGAATTTTTGGTCAAAGGTTTACCCATTTAGTCGACGGGGTGGTCATTGGGTCAGAAATTGACCATTTCGAACAAAGTTAACTTTTTGGTCAAAAGTTGACCAATTAGGTCAATGAGATGGTCGTTAGGTCAAAGATTGACTATTTTACAAAAATTAAATTTTTGGTCAAAATTTGACCTATTAGGTCAATGGGATAGTCATTGGGTCAACGATTGACCATTTTGACCAAAGTTGACTTTTTGGTCGAAAGTTGACCTATTGGGTCAATGGGGTGGTCATTGGGTCAAGGATTGACTATTTTGACAAAAGTTTACTTTTTGGTAAGAGATTGACTTATTGGGTCAATAATTGGTCAATAGGACAAAAATTGACTATTTGACAAAAATTGATTTTTTTGTCAAAAGTTGACCTATTGGGTCAATGGATTGGTCATTGGGTCAAGGATTGACCATTTTGACCAAAGTTAACTTTTTGGTCAAAAGTTGAAGTTTTGAGTCAATGGGTTGGTCATTGGGTTAGAAATTGACCATTTTGTCCAAAGTCGACTTTTTTGTCAAAGTTGACATATTGGGTCAATTAGGTGGTCATTAGGTGAAAAAGTGACTATTTTGACTAAATTCTTTTTGGTCAAAGGTTGATTTATTGGATCATTGGGTCTTAGATTGGCCATTTTGACCGTAGTTGACTTTTTGGTCAAAAGTTGACCTAGTGGGTCAAAAGTTGACCAATTGGGTCAATGTGTTGGTCATTTGGTCATTGTTTGACCGTTTTGACCAAAGTTGACTTTTGGTCAGAGATTAACTTATTGGGTCAATAATTAGCCATTATGTCAAAAATTGACTATTTTGACAAAGATTGTATTTTTGGTCAAAAGTTGACTCATTGGGTCAACAGGGTGGTCATTGGGTCAAAATTGACCTTTTCGAACAAAGTTGACTGTTTGATCAAAAGTTGACCTATTGGATCAATAGGATGGTCATTAGGTCAAAAATTGACTATTTTGACCAAAATTAAATTTTTGGTCAAAAGTTGACCTATTGGGTCAATGGGTTGGTCTTTCGGTCAAGTATTGACCATTTTAAGCAAAGTTAACTTTTTCATCAAAGGTTGACCAATTGTGTCAATGGGGTGGTTATTAGGTTAAAAATTGACTATTTTGACCAAAATTTACTTTTTTGTCAAATGTTGACTAAATGGGTCAATGGGTATGTCATTGTGTCAAGGATTGACCATTTTAACCAAATTTGATATTTTGGTCAAAAGTTGACTGATTGGGTCAATGAGGTGGTCATTATGTCATAAATTGACTATTTTGATCAAAATTGAGTTTTTGCTCAAAGTTGACCTATTTGGTCAATAGGTTGGTTATTTGGTCAAGGATTGACCATTTTAACCAAATTTGACTTTTTTGCAAAAAGTTAACATATTGGGTCAACGGGTTTGTCATTGAGTCAAGGATTGACCATTTTGAACAAAGTTGACTTTTTGGTCAGAGATTAATTTATTGGATCAATAATTGATCATTAGGTCAAAAATTGACTATTTTGACCAAAATAGAGTTTTTCGTCAAAAGTTCACCTATTGGGTCAATGGGTTGTTCAGTGGGTCAGAAACTGACTATTTTGACCAAAGTTTACTTTTTGGTCAAAAGTTGACCTATTGGTTCAATTGGTTAGTCATTAGGTCAAAAATTGACATTTTTTTATCAAAATCGACTTTTTGGTCAAAAGTCAAAATATTGGGTCAATGAGTTGGTCATTATATTAAAAATTGATCTTTTTTACCATAATTGACTTTTTGGTCAAAGGTTGACCTCTTGGGTCAATGGGTTGGTCATTGGGTTAAGGATTGATTATTTTGACCAAAGTTGACTTTTTTGTAAACAGTTGATCTATTTGGACAATGAGTTGGTCATTGGGTCAAGGATTGACCATTTTGACCTAATGTTGACTTTTATGTCAGAGATTGACTTATTGGGTCAATAATTAATCATTTGGTCAAAACTTAACTGTATTGACCAAAATTAACTTTTTGGTCAAAATTTAACCTATTTGGTCATTGGGTTAAGATTTGACCATTTTGACTAAAGTATAATTTTTTTCCAAAAGTAGACCTATTGGGTCAATGGGTTGGTCATTGAGTCAAGGATTCACCATTTTGACCATGTTTGACTTTTTGTTCAGAGATTGACTTATTGGGTCAATAAATGTCATTATGTCAAAATTTGACTATTTTGACCAAAATTGACTTTTTGGTCCAAAGTTGACCAATTGGGTTTATGCGCTGGTCTTTGGGTGAAGAATTGATCATTTTGACCAAAGTTGACTTTTCGTTAAAAGTTAACATATTAGGTCAATGGGTTGGTCATTAGGTTAAGGATTAACTAGTTTGACCAAAGTTGACTTTTTAGCCAGAGATTGACTTATTGGGTGAATGGGGTGGTCATTAGGTCAAAAATTGACTATTTTGACCAAAATTGACTTTTTGGTCAAAAGTTGACTTCATAGTTCATTGGGTCAAGGATTGACCATTTTGACAAAAGTTGATTTTTTTGTTAAAAGTTGACTTATTGGGTCAATGAGTTGGTCATTGGGTAAAGAATTGTCCATTTTGACCATAATTGACTTTTTAGTCAAATATTGAGTTATTGGGTCAATAATTAATCATTAGATCAAAAATTGACTATTTTGACCAAAATTTAATTTTTCTTTCAAATGTTGACCCATTGGGTCGATGGAATTGTCACTGGGTTAGAAATTGACCATTTTAACCAAAGGTTACTTTCTGGTTAAAGGTTGACCTATTTGGTCAATGTGGTGGTCATTTGGTCAAAATTTAACTTTTTAGTAAAATGTTGATTTATTGAGCCAATGGGTTCATTATTGGGTCAAGGATTGACCATTTTGATCAAAGTTAACTTTTTGTTCAAAAGTTAACCTTTTGGGTCAATGAGTTGGTCATTGGTTCAAGGATTAACTATTTTGGCTAAAGTTGACTTTTTGGTCAAAGATTGACTTATTGGGTAAACAATTGGTCATTAGGTCAAAAATTGACTATTTTGACCAAAATTGTCATTTTGGTCAAAAGCTGACCTATCAGGTCAATGGGTTAGTCATTGGATCAAGGATTGACCATTTTGACCAAAGATGACATTTTGGTCAAAAGTTGACTTATCGGATCAATGTTGACTTATTGGGTCAAGAATTCCAACATTACGAAGACATATAAGGAAAGTTTGTCAATATCCTGGAAGGACTCGAGTTATATACTGATGTATTCTCGAGGAAGGATGAAGAAGAAATTTTGTACTGCATCACACTCTACAGACATTGGGTAGGGCAGGCCGTCTGAGGCCGAGGACATATACAGAGCCGTCAAAATGGAAATGTGGAAAAGGTAGATTCTCTATTCAGTGTGGTTGTTGTTATAACTTCGCTAAAGATCGACAAGGAAATCCCCTGGGGATTTTGCAGCATGATGAGGTGGATCCGATGTCGCCACAAATCAAGAAGATGATAAAGAGGATGGTCGAGTGGCACTTGTTGCCTGCACACTGTATTCCTAATAGCTACATCATAAATATTTATGAGGACGGGGACTGCATTCCGCCTCATATCGACCACCATGATTTTGTGAGACCCTTCTGCACGGTCTCCTTTATAAGTGAAAGCAATATCTTGTTTGGACGAGAAATCCAGATTGTCGAACCGGGAGAATTCTGAGATTCTGTTGAAATCTCCCTACCGGAAGGATCAGTGCTGGTATTAAAAGGAGATGGAGCAGATTTAGCGTAACACTATATCCCAGAAGTTCAAAGAAAAAGGGTGTAAGCCACTTTCAAAAGGATGGATGAAGACAAAGCACCATTTTACTATGAGCCAGATCTAGAGCTGGATAGCCTTCGTCCTTTGCCACTATGACGGCTGTACCTCAGGGTGTTCACAATGGGACTTTTGTTCCAGAGAGTAGCCTTGGCAGGTTGGCTCGGCCCCGCAATAGCCTCAGATAACAAAAATCTACTACCCCTTACAACGGGTCATGACAGTCGGTGCCGCCACTTTTTGTAGCAGTCAGATGATATGACATGTCAGCTCTATTTAGTTTTGTACACATGATCTACATTTGGGTGCATGTCAGAATATGATCAGTTGTACTACTTCTAGCAGAATTAATGAAATTTTCTGTTTTTCAGAAATGATTTCTTTTCAGCACGATAGTCGAAAGTCGTTGAACCAAGTGTTTGGTTCCAAAATGAAAAGGTAAAAAAGAATGATACATAAGAAAAGGATAAAAAGAAAACACATTGAAATTAAAACTGAAATGAACCCGAAACTTAGATCAGATGAAAATGAAATTTAAATGAAATCAAAATCAAAATTTAAAATCAAAATTTAAATCAAAAGAGAGGAAATGAAACAAAACAAATTGAAAGAAAATGATGAATTGAAAACAAACAAAATGATAATTTTCTCTTTTTCTCTCTCTCGAGATTCTGAATCACTGTACTCATCTTCAAATCCCTCGCTTTTGCGGGCACTCCGCAAAATTTGGAACTTTTCACACAGCGACGCTTCTCACAAATTCGAAATATCTTGAAATTCTCCAATTCTTGCAATGGCTACCAATCTTGGTCGAATTGCACCAAATCTTTTTCTTTGAAAGTCAAATACCAAGTTTTACTCAATTCTCCCTAAATGAAATTCCGAGAACAATACCTAAGTCCTGATTCCCCTCTGTCACCTCTTAGGTTGGATATGAGTCCTTGAGCTTTCTTTCCTATGGACACCTTGGGCCAGATGTGAATCCCTGAGACTTCCTCCCAAAGATCTTCCCAAAATTCCCAAATTTCCCATCATCCTTCCGAGAAATTTTTTCGCCCTCCATGAATATCCGGGAACGGAACTTAGTCGTCTGATTTACCAAAATTCCCTAATTTTCCATCATCCTTCTGAGAAATTTTTCTTCCCTCCATGAAATTCTGGGAACGGAGCTTAGTCGTCTGATTTCTCAAAATTCCCAACATCCTTCCGAGAAAATTTTCCACCTTCCATAAAATTCCAGGAACGGAGCTTAGTCGTATGATTTCCCTCAAAATTCACTAATTTTCCATCATCCTTCAGAGAACTTTTTCCACCCTCCATGAAATTTCGGGGCCGGAGCTTAGTCGAGCGATTTCCTAAAATTCCATTATTTTCCATCATCCTTCCAGAAATTTTCCGGCCTTCCATGAAGTACGGGAATGGAGCTTAGTCGTCCGATTTCCCCCAATTTCCCTTATTTTCCATCATCCTTCCGATAAATTTTTCCACCATCCATGAAATTCCGGGAAAGGAGCTTAGTCGTCTGATTTCCCAAAATTCCCTAATTTCTCATCTCCCTTCCTAAAAAAATTTCCGCCTTCCACGAAATTCCTGTAAAGGAGCTTAGTCGTCCAATTTCCCTCAAAATTCTCTAATTTTCCACATCCTTCCGAGAAATTTTCCGCCTTCCATGAAATTCCAGGAACAAAGCTTAGTCGTCAGATTCCCCCAAAATTCCCTAATTTTCCATTTCCCTTTCGATAAATTTTCCACACCCGTGAAATCCCGAGGTCGGTATTGAAATTCTGATTCTCATTTCGAGAGTCGGAACCTAAATTCCGGTTCTCGTCCTTACAGGATCGAGTACTAAAATTTTGATTTCCCCTGTACACTCAAAATTTCCCACAAAGTGAAAATCTTCAAATTTAAAATTCCACAAATTCTGAAACTTCCATGAATTCCATAAAGCTTAAAACCAAATCTTGAAACTCAAAATTAAATCAAAATTCAAACTCAAAATTCAAATTGAAACCAAATCCTAATTCTAAATCCAAATTTCAACTTCAAATCGATTCGGATCGAACTCCTTCAAAGTTTCTCTCATAACTTGAAATACATAGCTTCTCTCATGAAAGTATTCCATTTTCCTTCCCCGGTGAGAGTTCCCGGGACTTGAAGTTCTATCTCCTAATCCCCAACGGAAACTTCCTCGCTAAATTTTGTGTTTGTCTTGAGTTTTGACTTAGAAAATTATGTTAGTTTTGTTGATCTCGTCAGTCAATACCAATACGTGCAGTGTGATTGCCCAGCACACCACACCTATTGGGGGTCCATTTGTTGACCTCACTTTTGTTTGAGGTCTAGTCTCTCTTTAGAATAGCCTAGGGTCCAGCCACAGGACTCTCCTGGTGATTTCCTAAGAAGACTAGTCATGGCACCCCTCCCACGTAGAAATTCAAACTTTTCTCACTTCACTTGGAATTTTCATATGCTTAAGGCCCAACCTCTAGTTTTGGGAGGAAGAGACCAAGCATAAGGAAGCCCAGGGGAAGTCTCCTATAGGAGGTCAGACCATAGGATCTACCATGGGAGGTCTGCAGCCCACACTAAAACTACACACTCATAACACTAGAAAAGCACATCACCTTTTGATCCCCTAAATCTTTGGGAACTCATGTAAGTGGTTTTCCCAAGCCTTTTGCCTCAGGCCGGGGTTTGGCTAGTACCAACACATAGAGGACCAAGTGAGGGTGACCCTTGGTCCATGGATCAATCTAAACAATTTCATACTACTCACCTTTAACCAATCCCAATTTGCCCAAACATTCCAAGTATCTTACAAAATCTCTCAAATTATCCATATTTCTCCAAAAAAAATCATTCCAAAATACCCCTACCACTTAAATTAATCAAAATAACCCATAATTGACAAATTTTACCAAAAATCCCCAAAATGACCAAAATGTCACTCTTAGCCCAAAATTCCAAACATTCTAAAACTTCCCATAAATTCCCAAAACATCCCAAGTATTCCCAATTTCATTTCTCTTAACTATCATGTGACCCAATTTGGCCAATTTAGCCCAATTTAACCAAAATCTCTAATCAAAAGTGCCCAAATTAAACCCAATGTCTACCCAATTGGTCCCAATATTGACCAATTTCAATTCCAAACTTTAATTAAACATCTTTAATACCAATCTAAACAAAATATAAGCTCAATTTGATCCATATTTGAGTTTAATTTCACTTAAAATCTAAAATCCCCAATTTTGCCTAAATGATTCAAAATCCCCAAGTTGACCCAATGTCAACCAATTCCCCCCAAATTTCAATCCTAAACCCTCCTACGAATCACATGAAACATTCAATTTCCCCCAATTTGAGCCCAAGTCTCACCCAAATCCACTTGAAAACCAGAAGTACCCAATTGTAACTTAAGTTCAACACATGCCCAAAATCCACCAAATTGATTGGTCTAACCCTAAAATTTCTACCCAATTGATGTTTAAAACTCTTTAACACATTCCCCTAGACCATTTGGAGCCTTCAATTAGCCTTGGACCCAACCCTAGCTCAACCTAAACCCATGTTGACCAAACTTGCCCCAAATTGGCTAAAATCCAAAAATCCACCAAATTAAACCCTCAAATGAACTCAAAACCACTCCAAGTCATCATGAAAAATCTTCATCACTATCATCTACATAATGTTGCTCAAGATACTTCGGCTCAATTCAAGCTCAAACCCATGTTAGCCTAATTTTAACCCATGGTGACCCAAATGAACCCATGACCTAATCTCACCAAATTGAACCAAATGTGACCAAACCAACCCCTCCACAGCCACAAAGTTGACCCTAGGGACTAGGATAAACCCACCTAGCCCACTAATCTACCAAAGAAAATACCCATTTTTATGCCTTATTTATGATTCAATTTTTAAGGATATTATGCTTTAAAGAAAAGTGTTTTCATGTTTTTGGATGTAGATGATTAAAAAGAGTCCAAGAAAGAAAAAGAAGAAAAAAGGAGCAAAAAGGAGCAAAAATGGAGCTTATAGAGCAAAATTTTGGAATTATTGGTTTGGCGCCTAGGCGCCAGAATCCAGCGCCTAAGCGCCAGTTCGATACAGGCACTATTAAGATTTTTTGATGACTTTGGGCAGTTATTTTGATGGTGTTAAGCAGTTATTGGAGCTTCTAGAAGACTGGAAGTTACTCCTAATATATAGGACATGTGATACAATGTATTTGGACAAAAGGAAATGGTCTGGATCGCGAAGTGGTGCGACCAAAAGTGAAGAGGTACGAAAGACCTGGTCACGGAGTCCGGCGCCTAAGCGCAAGATCCCGGAGCCTAGGCGCGACAGTTACCTTCTAGAAGATACATTGAATTTGGAAGAATTTTAAGGAGGTCCCTTAAACAACCCCTATTCAAATTCGGAGATCTATAAATAGGAGCCCATTCTACAGAAAAAAAATTGCACTAAACCCACCCCCTCTTAGTACACATGCCCATTTAGCATCTTCTCTCTCCTCTTTAATTTTACTAAGCCTCTTCCATACTTAGAGTGCCACTTTATTTTGTATCTAGTGAGTTTATTTCGAGTGTTATTGTGTGTTGTTTCTGTTGGAGTCTTTCATCATTGCTTTAGAGTCAGTAGAAGTCAGCGGATCACTTGAAGGAACACTTCAGATAAGTATTTTTACTTTGGTTCAAAGTTTTATAAATTTGTTTTGTTGTGTTATTTTATTGTGTTTTGAGTAGTTAGTTATCTTTCTCCTTTCAACTATGAAAAGATTATAAATTAATTAAATTTTGTAGGAGAATAAGATTTAAAATATTTTAAAACATTGTGATGATATTACTACCTGATCTTAGTTTACTTTTTAAATTTGCCATTTAAATTGTTAAAACCTATTGAAGAATTTTGAGACCTATCCGGATATAAATTCTTAACTAGTGGATATCACATGAATCCTTAGGTAATCGTAGGATATACGAGGATTATTTAAGGTGAAGTGCAAATAAATAGGAAGATAATATTTATTGGGCGTAAAATTAATTAGTTTTTAGAGTGAAAGACTAAATTCTAATAATTTGGTTTATAGAAAGGTAACAGGTCACTGGTAGGGCCGACCATAGCCACCCTTGGATATCTAGTAGTGTGAGCATATATTAACCCATTTTACTAATAAAACATCCTGAGCCTATCTATAGATTAGTCAATGTTCTTTGCACCTGGACCAAAGGGCAAAGAATATGAATGCTTCTATTTGGCACAATACCATAATTTAAATTCCCTTCCAAGGATAATTATTCTATAAATCTTGGATTAGTTGACAAGGAGAAAGTCGTTTTTATACTTGCGTTGAATTTTAATTATTGCTTACTTTCTTACTTCTTGCTTACTTGCTTATAGTAAAAATTATTAGTAAATTAAATTTGAAAATATATAAAAAAAGTACTTTTAAATTGCATTTAATTTGAAAATTCTAAAATATCTTATATTTCTTACTTTTTATAAATTCACTATCCATGTGAGATCGATAACGGGACTCCACTCAGAGCCCCGTATTACTTGAATGATACGTATACTTGCGTTTAAAATTGTGAATTTTACAATAATTATTATAAAATTTAAATATAAATTAATAAAAGTAAACCTCTCACATCAAATTTTTGAAGCCATTTGCCAGGAATTAAATATTCTAAAAAGTGGTCTCAAATTCTTGTATTTTAAAGCATATATAAAGTCGCATCGCATCAAGTTTTTGGCTGCCATTGTTGGGGTAAGATAATATATAATAAAAAGTAAAAAGAAAGATAAAAAAAATAAAAATAAATAAAAAAGAATAAATATAAAAAAATTTTAAATTTTATGCGTAGTTCTGGATCTGAAGGATTACTACCTTTTGATTCTGAATTAGAAAGAACAATTAAAAGAATTAAAAAAGGAAAACAGATTTCAAAACATCAAGAAATGGCTAACTTACATAACAATAATCAAAATCCAATCAAAATTAACGAACAAAATAATTATAAACTATTAAGGGAATATGCAAACCCTACAGCTGATGAACTTCATGTTAGTATTCAAATTCCAGCTGTAGATGCTAATTCCTTTGAGCTTAAACCTTCTATTATTAAAATGGTTCAAAATAATTAATTTGGAGGAACACTTAATAAGGATCCAAATTTACATCTTACTAGTTTTTTAGAACTTTGTGCTACCTTTAAATATAATAATTTTTTTGATGATGCTATCAAGCTTAGACTCTTTCCTTTTTCCTTATAAGATAAAGCAAAGATGTGGCTTAATCCATTAGCAACTTGTTCTACTAAAACATGGGTTGATATGGCACAAAAATTCCTTTCTAAATATTTTCCTCCTTCTAAAACTGCTAGATTGAGAAATGACATTACTTCATTTACCCAATTTAATGGAGAAACAATTTATGAAGCTTGGGAAAGATTTAAAGAACTGTTAAGAAAATGTCCTCATCATGCTTTACCAGATTGGTTAATTATTCAAACATTTTATAATGGAATTATTGGATCACTTAGATCTGTTATTGATGCTGCTGGTGGTGGTTCTTTAATGGTTAAGACATTTGAAGAAGCCTACACCTTAATTGATGAAATGGATAATAACAATTTTCAATGGCCTTCTTAAAGGGTTAATCCTAAAAAAATGGACAGTATTCAAGATAATGAAGCCTTTTCTATTTTAGCTTCACAAGTGGCTGTGATATCTAAGAAATTAGATAATTTTGCTGTCATATCTTAGAAATTAGATAATATATCGCATGTAAGTAATGATAATTCTGTAAATTCTGGTGATTCTCAAACAATGGAAACTTTGCAAGCTATTGCTTGTAAAACTAATAACCCTTATTCTAATTATTATAATCCTGGTTGGAAAAATCATCTTAATTTTAATTGAAATAATGGACATCAAGCTAACCAAATTGGAACAATCAAGGAAATTCAAACTATAGACCAAGTTATCCTCCTGGTTATAACAATTAGCAGAAAAAGTTGTCTGTAGAAGAATTGATCTTGCAACTAAGCAATCAGCTACAAAGTCAAAACACTACTTATTCGTAATATCGAGAATCGGATGGGTTGAATTACTAATTTTATTAATTACGGACCTCGAGGAACACTTTGCCTAGCAATGTCGAAATTAATCCTAAAGGATCTGGAAAAGAACATGAACAAGCAAAAGCTGTACAACTCAGAAGTGGAAATGAGTTAAAAGAGAAAACACAGAATGAGATTGAAAAAGAGAAAGAAGTTGATGAGATTGAAAAACTTAAAGATACCCTTTCTCCAAGTAAAAGATCGAGTCATTGTACCTATTGAAGTGGAAGTTGAAAGACCACCACCATCTTTTCCTCAAAGACTTAAACAGAGAAGCTAGACCATCAATTTTCTAAGTTCTTTGAAATTTTTAAGAAACTTACCATCAACATTCCTTTTCACTGAAGCTTTGGAGCAAATGCCAAGCTATGCAAAATTTGTGAAGGATATTTTAAGCAAGAAGAGAAAATTTGAAGCTTATGAAACTGTTGCATTAAGTGAAGAATGTAGTGCAATAATTCAGAAGAAATTACCTCAGAAACTTAAAGATCCTAGAAGTTTCACTATACCATGTGCTATTAAAGAAAAATTCTGTGGAAAAGCTTTATGTGATTTAGGAGCTAGTATTAATCCCATGCCATTTTCAATCTTTCGAAAGTTAGATTTAGGAGAGATTTCTCCTACTACTGTAACTCTTCAGTTAGCTAATCGATTGATCACCTATCCTAAAGGAGTTATAGAGGATGTTCTTGTTAAGGTATATAAATTTATTATCCCTGTGAATTTCATTGTTATAGATATGTAAGAAGAGAAAGAAATAGCTTTCACTTTAGCAAGACCTTTTCTAGCTACGGGTCAAGTATGATTGATGTACAAAAAGGAGAATTAACGATAAGAGTTAATGATCAAGATATAACATTCAATGATCTGAAATCAATGAGGTATCCTGATAAAGAAAATTGTTATTTGATGGATATTTTTGTTTATATAATTGAAAAGCGTTATCAAGAAAAATGTAAAGTCATTTCTGATGATAAAGAAAAAGAACTTATGTTATATAATGAGTCATTAAATGAAGAAAATTTATCTGAAGAAACTCATTATATTCATGGAAATTAGGAAATTTTAGACACAACTAAAAATGATATACTTTTACCCTCAATTGAAAGAACCCTTGAACCAGAATTAAAAATGTTACCTGCACATTTAAAGTATGCATTTCTTGGAAATTCATTAACTTTTCCTGTAATTATATCTTCAGAGTTAAGCAAACATTAAGAAGAAAAATTAATAAGAGTTCTGAAGAATTATAAGAAAGCTTTTGGTTGACTTATTGCGGATATAAAACGAATAAGCCCTTCAATCCGTATGCATAGGATTTTAATGGAAGAAAATTGTAAACCCATTATTGAACCTCAAAGAAGATTAAATCTGATTATGAAAGAGGTTGTCAAGAAAGAGATTTTGAAATTGTTAGATGTTGGAATTATATATCCTATTTCGGATAGCCTGATGGGTGAGTTGTATTCATCGTGTTCCGAAGAAAGGAGGAGTAACTATCATTGTTAATGAAAAAAATGAATTAATTCCAACAAGACAAGTTACTGGATGGCAAATTTGCATTGACTATCAAAAATTAAACAACTCCACTAGAAAGGATCATTTTCCTTTATCTTTCTTGGATCAAATGCTGGATGGAAATTCTGGTTATCATCAATTACTTGTTGCTCCTGAGGATCAAGAAAAGACAACATTTACAAGTCCTTATGGAACACTTACCTTTAGAAGAATGCCTTTCGGTTTATGCAATGCACCTACAAGTTTTCAAAGGTGTATGATGTCAATATTATGTGATTTGATTCATAAAGGAATTGAAGTATTTATGGACAATTTTTTCAGTTTTTGTAACTTCTTTTGAATCTTGCTTGGATAATATAACTAAAGTTTTGAAGAGATGTGAAGAAACAAATTTAGTTCTAAACTGGGAAAAATGTCAATTTATGGTCACAGAAGGCATTGTACTTGGACATAAAGTTTCACAAATAGGGATGGAAGTTGATCAAGCAAAAGTGAAAGTTATTGCTGAACTTTAACCACCTACTACCATTACTGATAGGAGAAGTTTTCTAGGTCATGCTGAATTTTATATGAGATATATAAAGGATTTTTCTAAAATTGTTAAACCTCTTTGCCATTTATTGGAAAAAGAAGCTAAATTTGAATTTAATGAAGATTGTCTGAATGTGTTCAATATTCTGAAAGAAAAATTAATCACTGCACCTGTCATTGTTACACCTGATTGGAATAAACCTTTTGATCTAATGTGTGATGCAAGTAATTGTGCAATCGAAGTTGTATTAGGACAAAGATATGAGAAAATTTTCAAAGTTATATACTATGCTAGCAAAACTCTTAATGAAACTCAAATAAATTACACTACTACTGAAAAAGAGCTTTTAGCAATAGTATATGCCTTTTATAAATTTAGACCATATCTTCTTGGAAAAAAATGTATCGTACATACTGATCATTTTGCTATTAAGTATTTAATATCTAAAAATGATGCTAAACCTAGATTGATCAGGTGGGTTTTACTTTTACAAGAATTTGATTTTAAAATTGTGAACAGAAAAGGAACTGACAACCAAATTGTTGATCATTTATCAAGAATAAAAAATAATAATGAGAAGATTTATGAAGAAAATATAAATGAGAAATTCCCGGATGAGCAATTATATGTCATTCAAGGATTACAAATGCCTTGGTATGCAGATATAGTTAACTACTTGGTTAGAAATATTTTACCATATGGGATGAATAGTAAATACATTAATAAATTCAAGAATGATTGTAAATCATATATTTGGGAAGATCCTCATTTATTTAAAATAGGAAGAGATTCTGTGATTCGAATATGTGTACCTTATGAAGAAACTTTTGCAATTATTCAAAATGTCACGATTCTGAATTTGGAGGACACTTTGGAGTTGATAAAAGTGCATTTAAAATTTTAAATTCTGGATTTTATTGGCTTACTTTATTTAAAGATGTTAGACATTATGTGAAAACTTGTGATCGATGTCAAAGAATTAGAATTATATCCAGAAAAGATGAAATGCCTCTAAACTTTATATTAGAAATCAAAATTTTCGATGTATGGGGTTTAGACTTTATGGGACCTTACGTACCATCATCTGAAAATATTTATATTTTATTAGCAGTTATATATGTTTCAAAGTGGATCAAATTTGTAGCTTTACCTAACTGTGATTCAGAAAGTGTTTCGAAATTTTTAAAGAAAATGAATTTTACAAGATTTGGAATGCCCAAGATAATTATCACAGATGGGGGAAGTCATTTCAGAAATATAAGAATTCAATCATTGCTGAAAAATTCAGAATTAAATATAGAATTGCAACTGCTTATCATCCTCAAAAAAGTGGAATGGCTGAAGTGTCAAACAGAGAAATTAAAAGAATATTAGAAAAGACTGTTAATCCTAAAAGAACTTACTGGGTTGATAGACTTGATTTTGCATTATGGACTTATAGAACAACTTATAAGACAATGATTGGAATGTCACCTTATCGGTTAATTTATGGTAAACATTGTCACTTACCAGTTGAACTTGAACATAAAGCTTATTAGGCGATGAAGGAGTTCAATTATAATTTGAAAACTGCAGGAGAAAAATGATTATTACAACTGAATGAAATGGAAGAGATAAGAAATGAGTCTTATAAAAATGCAAGAATTTATAAGGAAAGATTGAAGAAATTGCATGACAAAATGATTTCAAGGAAAATATTCGAGCCTGGACAAGAAGTATTATTATTTAATGCTCGTTTAAAACTTATCCCTGGAAAATTAAAATCTAAATGCATGGGACCATTTATAATTGAGAGAGTATACCCTAATGGAGTATACCCAAAACTGGAAAAGTATTTAAAGTTAATGGATTACGACTGAAGCCTTAAATGGGAGAAATGAAATTAAATTACAAAGAGGCTTATGAGCTGAATCTACCCGATTAATTCAATTAATTAGGTCGGGCTGACAACGTTAAACCAAGCGCTTTGTGGGAGGTAACCCATATTTATTAGTGTGAGTTTAATTATTTCTGTAAGGTTATGCCTTAGACTTGACTAAATTTGTATATAACTTCTGGAAATAGAAGGCTAGCAAGTCTGTATTGGCTTAAGCTAAACATTTTCTTGATGTATATAGAAATTGGACTTGGACCTCTCCATAACAAATGTGACTAAAAAGGAGATCAAGTTAACCTTTGTTTGTAATTGTTTGTGATTTGAATTTTTCGTAATTGTGTTTGTGTGTTAGGTGTGATCGAGTCTTGTGTTAGTGTGTTGAATATCTAATTTGTGTGTTTTCTTAATTGTTCAATGTGTGTTGTTGGATTTTAATGTTTGCTTTGAATATATTGTTTTTTATGTTATTTATAAAATGATAAACCTTGATACAGTCTTGTACTGAAAGTTATTGAATTTTGAATGGAAGTTAGGGATTAGAATTGAAGAATTTGGATACATTTTTTGTGGATCTATACTATCATTTTAAATTGATTGTGAAAATATTTGGAGGATATAAAATGGATTAATAGTCTCATAAGAGTAATTAGGAGTCAAATTTGATAAGATTTGGTGGAAAATATTTAATTTAAATCGAATTTTTGGAAAGGCGAGTCTGGCGCCTAAGCGACAGAATTCAGCGCCTAGGCGCCGGTTCGGCCTGAACCCAAAAACTCATCTTCTTAAACCCCCCACTCCATTTTTGATGCCTAAGCTTCCTTCTCCACTGTTTTTCACGAAAATACCACCTAGAGATCCCATTTAAATCCTAATTTTCAAGTTTTTGAGCTTGAAATCACTCGATTTTTTCATCTTGAGGTCAGATCTACATTCTAAACTCATTATTTTTTATTTTCACTATGGATTTTGCTCTCATTGAGAAACATTTTGATTTTTAAGGTTAAATCCATGAATTTTTTGAAGCTCATTCAACTTTGAAAAGCTTAAATTAGTTTATTTTACTAGATCCGTTGAATTTATTTTGTGTTTTTCTTTCACGTTTAGATGACACCCAAATCTAAGCGAGGAAAGGAACGAGAAAATTTTGATCGTAGCAAGTTCGTCACTGCTGCTGCACACTTTCGATATAATGATTTTGCTATGACTCAGAAATTTATCTCGGAGCAAAGTTTTTATAATCCTGGAAGAAGAATTGAGGAGACTATCGTTGCGCTCAACTGGCAACGATTCTGCTATTTAACTATTGTTGTCGTTATCCCGGTTGTTAGAGAGTTTTATGCTAATTTCATGGATGCTGAAGAATACAAGATTTTCATTCAAGGAGTTGGAGTAGGATTCACTCCTGAATGCATCAACATTTTATATGGCCTGCAGCTAAATATAGAGTGTTAGTACTCAGGATTATCTCCATCTGAGGGAGATTTGGATATGATCATTGCCTACCTGACTGATAGTACTGGAGCCTGTAAAATTTGGAATGGAAAAAGGGTAAAATTTTCATCTTCTAAGCTTAATGGTGTTTCAAAGGCATGCACTACTTTATTTCTGCTCGTCTCCTTCCATCCAATCATCTGAGCGAAGTTACCAAAGATAGAGCTATTCTCAACTACTCGCATTCGAGAGGAAGTCTATCGATGTAGGGAGCATTATTTATGATTCCGTGAGGCTACTCGCTCATTCTAGCACTTCTATTGGACTTGGTTTTCCATCTCTGATTTATTCTCTATGTCAAAGTGCTGGAGTAGTTGCTGAGTTTCTGAGGAAAAGCTCAAGTCGACAAAGCCAATAGGAAGAGAAAGCGTCAGTATCTATGATCGACTTCGAGGTAAGAGTTCTACTACACTTTCTTGTTCATTACCTACTTCAGGTAGAGCTTCTAGTTCTAGACCATCTACTTTTGCTGAGCCACCATCTACTTTTTGGGAAACCATGCATGATCAGTTTATAGAGCAGCATAATGAGTTATTCTTAACTCATTGTAGAGTGGATACGATAGATAAGAAGATCGATTATCTATCTGAGTATACGCAAAGAAAGAGTGATTGCGATGCTGTGTATTCTGAGTCTTTAGTGAGATTTCTCAAGGGTGAGAACAATGTTCAGTTCCCTACTTGTCCCAGATTTTCACCATATGTTGATCCAAAGGATACGGAGTTTTCTTTTGGTGATGACGATGATGATGCTACAGACAGTGATTAGTAGCTTGACTTACCTCTGGAGATTGTTAATTCTGTTTTAGTGTGTTTTCTTGTTTCTTGTGCTATTTAGTGTGATGTTATTTGTTAGTGTTTATGTGAACTTTTTATGTTAAAAATGTTTTTAGATTATCTGATGTGTGTTTAAGACTGAAATGTGAATGAATTTTTATTAAAGTTTATTTACGTTTCGACTCTATCGTTTAGTGTTCATGAATAGTTAGTAAATTTGCATGTTCAAAAATAAAAATAAAATAAAATAAAATAAAACAAGATTTATTTTTAGAAATTAACGCCTGCTCTGCAAAACTTTTATATATATGCTTAATCATATCTATAATATTCATATTTAAGCATGTGTAGAAGTAGAAGTTAGTTTTTCCTTACTACATCTATTGTACTTAGATTAATTCCTGTTTATTTTTTTCTCTCATGCTTTAGAAAATTTCATGATTCATATTTATACTAAAGCTGAAGTTTAGGGGAAGGGAAAACATTTATCAAATTTAAATATTATTTGTCCTTAAAGAACTAATATTTTCTTTAAAAATATATTAACATAACATAAGAAATGAAAAATGCATTTAAGATTACCTAAATTTTTGAATTTATAAATAATTTAGTAAACTTAACTAAAATTTCAAAAATTTTGATTGATTTTAAGAATAGAATTATTTATCTTAAAGAATAATAAGATCAAAATTTTTCTATTTGTAGTAAAGAGAATTGTATTTTTGAAATTCTAAGGAATAAAGATTATTGCTTGAAAAAGAAAAGATTGAAATAAGTTTTGAAAAATAATAAATTATTAATGTCATATTTTTTAAGTAATAATGAATAAGTTTTTATAAATAAGTTAAGGATAGTGAAGTTCAAAATCATTAACATGCTATCCAAAAATAGTAATCCTCACTTAAAAAAAAATAAAAAAAAAAAGATAAAAAAGGATTGAAAAACAATCTAAAAGAAAAAAAAGAGAAAAAAAATGAAACTTAGGAGAGCTTGAGGAAATGCCTAATAAAAAATTGGCTTCACTTGAATTATCTTATAGTAGGAAAACTGATTACATTTTTAACTTAATTTATATGTACATATATTTTTACTAGAAATATATTTCATGAAAATCTTTTTCTTGTAAATATTCTATGTGACCTTAATATGATAAACTATAATTATTCTTGAAATAAATGAAAAATTGGAAGTCTTATGATTTGGTAGTTAAATATTCTTTAATTCTTAAAATTAAACTTAATTAGTGAAATTTGGTTAATGATTTGCAAAAGCATTTATAAAACCAAAAATTACAAGGAATCTTAAATATTTTAACCTCATTCCAAATGTAATCTATTTTATGTAATTAAAAGGGTTACTTGAGGACAAGTAACTTTAAGTTTGGGGGAATTTGATCTACCTAAAAAAATACCCATTTTTATGCCTTATATATGATTGAATTTTTATGGATATTATGCTTTAATGAAAGGTATTTTCATGTTTTTGGATGTAGATGATTAAAAAGAGTCCAAGAAAGAAAAAGAAGGAAGAAGGAGAAAAAAGGAGCAAAAATAGAGCTTATGGAGCAAAATTTTGGAATTATTGGCCTGGCGCCTAGGCGCCAGAATCCAGCGCCTAAGCGCCAGTTCAATACAGACGCTGTCAAGATTTTTGATGACTTTAGGTAGTTATTTTGACGATGTTAAGAGGTTATTGGAGCTTCTAGAAGACTGGAAGTTACTCCTAATTTATAAGACATGTGATACAATGTATTTGGACATAAGGAAATGGTCTGGATCGTGAAGAGGTGCGACCCAAAGTGAAGAGGTGCGAAAAATCTGGTCACAGAGTCCGGCGCCTAGGCGCGACAGTTACCTTGTAGAAGATGCATTGAATTTGGACAAATTTTGAAGAGGTGCTTTAAGCAACCCATGTTCAAATTCAGAGCTCTATAGCCCATTCTACAAAAAAATATATCACCAAAACCCCCCTCTTAGTACACATACCCATTTTAGCATCTTCTCTCTCCTCTTTAGTTTTATTTATTCTCTTCCATACTTAGGGTGCCACTTTATTTTGTATCTAGTGAGTTTATTTCGAGTGTTATTGTATGTTGTTGCTGTTGGAGTCTTTCATCATTGCTTTGGAGTCAGTAGAAGTCAGCGGATCACTTGAAGGAACACTTCAGATAAGTATTTTTACTTAGGCTCAAAGTTTTATAAATATATTTTATTGTGTTATTTTAATGTGTTTTGAGTAGTTAGTTATCTTTCTCCTTTCAACTATGAAAAGATTATGAATTAATTAAATTTTGTAGGAGAATAAGATTTAAAATATTTTAAAACATTGTGATGATATTAATACTTGATTTTAGTTTACTTTTTAAATTGGGTATTTAAATTGTTAAAACCTATTGAAGAATTTTGAAACCTATCCGGATATAAATTCTTAACTAGTAGATATCACATGAATCCTTAGGTAATCGTAGGATTTAGGAGGATTATTTAAGGTGAAGTGCAAAAAAATAGGAAGATAATATTTATTGGGCCTAAAATTAATTAGTTTTCAGAGTGACAGACTAAATTCTAAAAATTTGGTTTATAGAAAAGTAACGGGTCACTGGTAGGGCGATCATAGCCACCCTTGGACATCTATTAGTGTAAGCCTAGATTTACCCATACTACTAATAAAACATCCTGAGCCTATCTATAGATTAGTCAATGTTCTTTGCACCTGGACCAAAGGGTAAAAAATAGGAATGCTTCTATTTGGGATAATACCATAATTTAAATTCCCTTCAAAAGATAACTATTCTATAAATCTTTGATTAGTTGAAGAGGAGAAAGTCGTTTTTATACTTGCATTGAATTTTAATTACCGCTTACTTTATCGCTTATCGCTTACTTGCTTATAGTAAAATTATTAGTAAATTAAATTTGAAAAAATATAAAAAAAGTACTTATAAATTTCATTTAATTTGAAAATTCCAAAATATCTTATATTTCTTACTTTTTATAAACTTACTATCCCTGTGGGATCGATAACCAGGTCTCCACTAGAGCCTTGTATTAGTTGAACGATACATATACTTGCGTTTAAAATTGTGACTTTTACAATAATTATTATAAAATCTAAATATAAATTAATAAAAGTAAACCTCTCACATCAATTTTTTGAAGCCATTTAAATATTCTAAAAAGTGGTATCAAATTCTTGTATTTTAAAGCATATATAAAGTCGCATCGCATCACCCACCATAGTGGAGCCATTGACCAAAGGTCCCCCAAATTAGGGGATCTCATCCCTTAAATGGTTAAATCCAAGTGATGTTTGCCAGAATGCCTTAACCTTTAAAACCCATTGCACTCATGGCCTGCCCACTAGTGCGCCTAACCACCTGGCCACCTCTCCTGGCCTGGAAGGCCGGCCTAGTGGCCGGAAAATGCCAAAACAGAGTGCCACCTCCGTCTTGGCCAAACTCAAACTCCACCCTATGGCCAACTCAGGCCAAAATTGCCACCAGAGCTCCTCTATACTCTACCTAGGCAGCTCTTTGCACCTGAATTGAAGCCCTGACAGCAACCGCAGCCATGCATATTTAAGACACCACCCTTCACGGCCAAGAGGAGGTGCTAAAAATTTCTTAACAAAACTCTACCAAAATCTCACCAGAGCTCCTCCAGACCTCCGTAAGACCATTCCAACCATTTTCCCCCTCTGGTCCTCACCGCCTGAGCTTAATTTCAGAGCTCAAATTTGACTGGAAACCAGGACACTTTCCAATACACCTTCACACATCACCAAAATTTCAATTAACCACACCCATACCTTCCCAACAGTGAAAGAAGAAGATCCCCCGTCGAAGCCTCATCACAGAAGGCCTTTGCACCAGACTTCCATTAAATCTCAAAATTAGGTCTGGTCACTTTCATACTTAGACAATTCACCAGGGAAAGAGGCTTCATCCCTAAGCTACTGGGACTCCAAAGAAGGTGTAGAGCATCTCTCCTTGAAGCTTCACTTCTCAGAGCCAATGTATTGCCTCCTTCTTCTTCCTGTGCTTCTCTGGATTCCCCATGTAATTAGGGTTAATTTAAACTGTGATTAGCTGTATGAATATGTTCGCCATGCTTAGATGAGTCCATAGGATCAAACTTGAAGTGATTTGGTTGAGTCTAGGCTGAGATATTAGGGTTTTAGTGTGGACGGCTCTCGGGATGAACCAGTTTGGGATGAAGCTCAGGTGCTGTTGGATCATCTGTGTTTTAAACGGAGGGCTAGGATGGTGCCGGATGGGAAGATGAAGCAAAACCGCGGAATTGCGTGACGCTGACTCAAAAAGCAGTGCCCAACCAAAAAGAGATGCACGTGCTTTCGACCTGCCGTAGGTTTGCATGGCACCGACGTGGTTAAGTAGGAAAATCCATATTTTTTGATATATTTAAATCACTAGAACTTTAAAAATTCATATCTTAGCCTAAAAAATTAGAAAAAAAAAAGAAAAATGCCTTGTTGCTCAGTGAACAGAGGAGAACAATGTGGAAATGGTTTGAAGTATTTTTTATGTATATTGTATTTTTAATGATTTAAATACTTATTTCAGTCTTTTTGTTCACTACTGACCCAGACATTTCACCATGGCTTGAGCTTTGGGGGTCATGTTCTATCTGTCATAAGGGATCTTCCCAGATTTTTCCAAAGTCAGGGGGCATCTCTATGAGGAGATCTCTATTTTTCATGTTATTGTGTCTGTTTTGGGATAAAATTATAATAATTAGAATAATAAAAAGAAAAATGCAAAGTAAACTTTGGTAGGTCTCTTATGATCAGTGGACCCTAGGATAATTATTTCATGGGCAAATCACTAAGATGTGCACTAATCATCAACTTGACCTAAAATAAGCACTTAATTAATTAAGATAAAATAAAAATCAAAATAACATAAAAATGATTCTCGACTATGCTTTAGGGATATAGGAACTCCCCTAAAAATTTTGAAGTCATTTAGAATTATATTAATAAGTTTAATACTTTTCTTCACTCCAATGACATTTTTGGCACTTAAATGAATTTTAATAATTAAAATACCACTAAAAATTTATAAAATTAATATTAAGAGTTCTCTGTGATTAGAGGAATTTTCTAAAATAAAATTGGAATATTTATAAAATTTTCATTTTAAATCATATTTTAATATTTAAATAATAAAAAATATTAAAAAACACGAAATTTTAAAAATCACCAAATCGTCGGAATTTGTCTCCTAATCACTTATGAACCATCCCCATAATTTTTCTAAGTCCCTAAGTCAAGATATTTATTTTTAAAGGCTTAAATGAATTTTTAAAAGGATAAAAAAATGAATTTTCTTAACTTTGCACTAAAACAATTTAAAAAATTAAAACAAAAATAAAAAAATATGAAATTTGTTTCTCTGGGTCCCTGACCTCATAGAGATTTTTGAAACATATAAAATCGAATTTTAAACTTTTAAAATATTTTATAATTAATTAGAACTCCAAAAATTAAAATAATTCTAATAACTAAAATTAACTTCAAAAAATCATGAAATTTAGTTCAAGTGGTCCTCTGGTCTAGATTTACCTCCAATAAAAATTTCAAAGTAAAATATTTTGTTTTGAGCAAGTTATGAATTTTTCACTAAAAAACCTTGATTTTTGCATTAAAATAAATATATAAATTAAATTAAAATTTGAAAATCACATTTTCTCATCTGATGTTTTAATTATCTCATTATTAAGGTAGCATGAAAATTCCAAAGTCATTTGCATTGAATTTAAGGAATTATGATGTGATAAGGCACCAAGGACAAAATTGTAATTTTAAGGCTTTTAGCCTTAATTACTATTTAGCCTACTCAAATGGTAAAGGAGCAATTAATGATCCTAAATGATAGATTGTATGTTTGAGACATTAAAGGGAGAAATTATAGAAACCAACTTCAATTTTTTCATATCAAAATTAAATGTTTGGATTTTCCTAATTAATTTTAATTTAGAAGATAATTAAACAAAATGATTCTTATGGTTAGGGGTTAATCTGGGAGGTTAATAATCAACTAACTTGTACCCCAATTTGGTATATTAAATGATAGCCCAATATTTTGATAAAGATCAATTAAACTCATTTAACTTTTTTCTTAAAAAAAAGAATTAAAAATGTATCCATCAAAATTTTAAGGGCTTGGTAGTGAGCTAGACTTAATCAATCTTGCTAGGAGAAGTTTAGAAAAGCAATCCTAGTCAAATTCTAAATGCCTGAAAACACTACAACCCCGAATAAAAATTTTACTAACTACCCTAATGATTTTAATTAGTCCTTTGGTTCACAGATCAAATGAATGTCATAAATTCTTTAGTTTATTTGATCAAGCATAACCTCAAGCCACATACTTATTCTACGAGATAAATACATATCTTGCGGTGAAATGCTTGATTATTAAATTATTATTTATATGAGATCGGTTTGATTTCATATATTTAAAAATAAAAAATAATAATTTCAAAATCCATATATATATATATTAAATTAAATCAAATTTTAATTTTACAAAATTAAAACCCTTTTACAAATGAAACACACAAAAACATATTTTTTCAACCAAAACGGTTATAAAAAACAGCCGACATGTTGATTTTTCAGTCAAAAGTTACCTATTGGGTCAATGAGTTGGACATTGGGCCAATGATTGACCATATTGAATGAAGTCCACATTTTGGTCAGAGATTGATTTATTGGGTCAATGATGGTCATTAGGTCAAAAATTAACTTTTTAGTCAAAAGTTAACCTATTGGGAAATTGGGTCTAAGATTAACCATTTTGACAAAAGTTAACTTTTTGATCAAAAGTAGATCTATTAGGTCAATGAGTTAGTCATTGGGTCAGAAATTGACCATTTTAACAAAACCTGACTTTTTAGTCAAAAGTTAACCTATTGGGTGGATGGGTGGTCATTAGGTTAAAATTTGACTTTTTTTTACCAAAATTTACTTTTTGGTCAAAAGTCGACCTATTGGGTCAATTTGTATGTCATTGGTTCAAGGATTGACCATTTTAACCAAAGTTGACTTTTTGGTCAAAAGTTGACCTATTGGGTCAATTGGTTGGTCATTTGGTCAACTATTGACCATTTCAACCAAAGTTGACTTTTTTTTCAAAATTTGACCTTTTGAGTCAAGGGGTTGGTCTTGTGTCAAGAATTGACCAATTTGACCGAAGTTGACTTTTTGATCAAAAGTTGACTGATTGGATCAATGGGTTGATCATTGGGTCAGAAGTTAACCATTTTGACCAAAGTTAACTTTTGGTCAAAAGTTGACCTTTCGGGACAATGGGGTCAAAAATTGATTATTTTAACCAAAATTGACTTTTTTGTCAAACGTTGACCTATTGGGTCATTGGGTTAAGGATTGACTATTTTGACCAAAGATGACTTTTTCGTCAAATGTTGACCAACTAGGTTAATCGGTTAGTCTTTGGGTCAAGGATTGACCATTTTGACCAAAGTTGACTTTTTGTTAGAGATTGACTTATTGGGTCAATAATTAGTCATCAGGTAAAAAATTGATTATTTTGAACAAAATTGAATTTTTTGTCAAAAGTTGACCCATTGGGTCAATGGGGTGGTCATTGTGTCAAAAATTGACCATTTTGACAAAAGTTGACTTTTTGGCCAAAAGTTGACCTATTTTGTCAATGAGTTGGTCATTGGGTCAGAAACTGACCATTTTGGCAAAACTTGTTTTTTTGGTCAAAAGTTGACTTATTGGGTCAATAGGTGGTTATTACGTCAAAAATGACTATTTATTTTGACCATAATTGACTTTCTGGTCAAAATTTGACCTATTAGGTCAATGGATTGGTCATTGGGTGAAGGATTGACCATTTAGACCAAAGTTGACTTTTTGGTCAAAAGTTGACCTACTGGATCAATGGGTTGGTCATTGGGTCAAGGATTGACCATTTTGACCAAAGTTGACTTTTTAGTAAGAGATTGATTTATTGGGTCAATAATTGGTCATACGGTTAAAAATTAACTATTTTGACGAAAATTGACTTTTTGGTCAAATATTGACCTATTGGATCAATGGTTTGGTCATTGGGTCAAGGATTGACCATTTTGACCAATGTCGACCTTTTGGGTCAGAAATTGACCAATTTGACTAAAATTGAATCTTTTGTCAAAAGTTAACCTATTTGGTCAATGGGTTGGTCATTTAAGCAAGGATTTACCATTTTGACCAAATTTGACCTTTAGGTCAAAAGTTGTCCTGTTGGGTCAATGGGTTGGTCATTGGGTCAAGGATTGACCATGTTAACCAGAGTTGACTTTTGGTGTGAAATTGATTTATTGGGTCAATAATTGGTCATTAGGTCAAAATATGACTATTTTTTACTAAATATTGACTTTTTGGTCAAAATTTCACATATTGGGTCAATGGGTTGGTCATTGGGTCAAGGAATGATCATTTTGACCAAAGTTAACTTTTTCATCAAAAGTTGGTCTATTAGGTCAATGGGTTGGTCGTTTGGGTCAGAAATTGACCATTTTAACCAAAGTTGACCTATTGGGTCAATGGGGTGGTCATTATGTCAAAAATTAACTATTTTGTCCAAAATTTACTTTTTGGTCAAAAGTTGACCTATTGGGCCAATGGGTTGGTCATCAGGTCAAGGATTGACCATTTAGACCAAAGTTGACTTTTTGTTCATAAGTTGACCAATTGGGTCAATAGGTTGGTCATTGGGTATAAATTGACCGTTTTGACCAAAATTTACTTTTTGGTCAAAAGTTGACCTATTGGGTCAATTGGGTGGTCATTAGGTCAAAAATTGACTATATCGACCAAAGCTGACTTTTTGGTCAAAATTTAACATATTGGTTCAATGGGTTGGTAATTGGGTCAATGATTGACGATTTTGATCAAATTGACATTTTGGTTAAAATTTGACCAATTAGGTCAATGGGTTGTTCATTGGGTCAAGGTTTGACCATTTTGACCAAAGTTAACGTTATGGTTAGAGATTGGCTTACTGGGTCAATAATTGGTCATTAGGTTAAAAATTGGCTATTTTGATCAAAATTGACTTTTTGGTCAAAAGCGGACCTATTTGGTCAGTGGGTTAGTCATTTAGATAGAAATTTACCATTTTGACTAAAGTTGACTTTTTGGTCAAAAGTTGACCTATTGGGTCAATGGGGTGGTCATTAGGCCAAAACTTTATGATTTTGACCAAAATTGACTTTTTGGTCAAAAGTTGACCGATTGAGTCAATGGGTCGGTCGTTACGTCAAGGATTGACCATTTTGACCAAAGTTGACTTTTTGGTCAGAGATTAACTTATTGGGTGAATAATTGGTAATTATGTCAAAAATTGACTATTTTGACCAAAATTAAAATTTTGATCAAAAGTTCACCTATTGGGTCAATGGGGTGGTTATTGGGTCAGAAATTGAAATTTTGAATAAAGTTGACTTTTTGGTCAAAAGTTAACATATTGGTTCAATGAGGTGGTCATTAGGTCAAAACTTGACTATAGTGACCAAAATTGACTTTTAGGTTAAAAATTGACCTATTGGGTCAATGGGTTGTTCGTTGGGTCAATGGTTGACATTTTTGACCTAAGTTAACTTTTTGTCAAAAGTTGAACTATTGGGTCAATGGGTTGGTCATTGGGTTAAAGATTGACCATTTTGACCAAAGTTAACTTTTTTGTCAGACATTGACTTATAGGGTAATAATTAGTCATTATGTATAAAATTGAGTATTTTGACCAAAATTAACTTTTTGGTTAATAGTTCTCATATCGGGTCAATGGGATGGACCATTTTGTGCAAAGTTGATTTTTTGTGTAAAAGTTGACTTATTGGGTGAATGGGTTTGTCATTGGGTTAAGGATTGACCATTTTGACGAAAGTTGACTTTTTAGTCAGAGATTAACTTATTGGGTAAATAATTGGTCATTAGGTCAAAAATTGACTATTTTGACCAAAATTGACTTTTTGGTCAAAAGTTGACCTAATGGGTCAATGGGTTTTTCGTTGCTTCAAGGATTGACCATCTTGACCAAAGTGGACTTTTTGGTCAAAAACTGGTCTATTGGGTCAATGGGTTGGTCTTTGGGTCAGAATATGACCATTTTAACCAAAGTGGGCTTTTTGGTCAAAAGTTGACATCTTGGGTCATTGGGGTAGTCATTAGGTCAAAAATTGACTATATCGACCAAAATTGACTTTTTGGTCAAAAGTTGACATATTGGGTCAATGGGTTGGTCATTGGGTCAAGGATTGACCATTTTGACCAAAGTTGACTTTTTGGTCAAAAGTTGACCTATTGGGTCGAAGGGTTGGTCATTGGGTTAAGGATTGATCATTTTGACCAAAGTTTACGTTTTGGTCAGAGATTAGCTGATTGGGTCAATACTTGGTCATTTGGTCAAAATTTGATGATTTTGACCAAAATTGAGTTTTTGGTCAAAAGTTGATCTATTGGGTAGTGGGTTGGTCATTGCGTCAAGAATTTATCATTTTCACCAAAGGTGACTTTTTGGTCAAAAGTTAACCTATTGGGTTAATGGGTTGGTCATTGGGTCAAGGACTGACCATTATGAACAAAGTTGACTTTTTGGTAAGAGTTTGACTTATTGTGTCAATTATTAGTCATTAGGTCAAAAATTGACTATTTTGACCAAAATTGATTTTTTGTTCAAAAGTTGACATATTGGGTCAATTAGTTGTTCATTGGGTCAAGAATTGATCATTTTGACCAAAGTTAACTTTTTGGTCAAAAGTTGACCTATTGGATTAATGGGTTTGTCATTGGGTCAGAAATTGATCATTTTGACGAAAGTTGACTTTTTGGTCAGAAGTTGACCTATTAGGTAAATTGGGTGTTCATTAAGTCAAAAATTGACTATATCGACCAAAATTGACTTTTTGGTCAAATGTTGACCTATTCTGTCAATGAGTTGATCATGGGGCCAAGAATTGACTATTTTGACCAAAGTTGACTTTTTGGGCGGAGATTGACTTATTTGGTCAATAATTGGTTATTAGGTCAAAATTGACTAATTTGACCAAAATTAAATTTTTTGTCAAAAGTTTACCAATTGGGTCAATGGGTGATCATTGGGTCAGAAATTAACCATTTTGATCAAAGTTGACATTTTGGTCAAAAGTTAACCTATTGCGTCCATAGGGGGGTCATAGGAAAAAAATTTACTGCTTTAACCAAAATTTTCTTTTTGATTAAAAGTTGACATGTTGGGTCATTGGGTAGGTCATTGGGTCAAGGATTGAGCATTTTGATAAAATTTGACTTTTTGGTGAAAAGTTGACCTATTAGATCAATGAGTTGGTCAATCGGTCAAGGATTGACCAATTTGACCAAAGTTGACTTTTTGGTAAAAAGTTGACATATTGGGTGAATGATGTGGTCATTGGGTCAAGGATTGACCAATTTGACCAAGTAGACTTTTTGGTCACATATTGACTTATTGGGTCAATAATTGGTCATTATGTAAAAAATTAACTTTTTTGACCAAAATTGACCTTTTTGTCAAACGTTGACATATTGGGTCAATGATTTGGTCATTGGGTTAAGGATTGATCATTTTGACCAAAGTTGACTTTTTCGTCAAAAGTTGACCTATTGTGTCAATGGGTTGGTCATTGGGTCAAGGATTGATCATTGGGTCAAGGATTGATCATTTTGACCTAAGTTTACATTTTGTTCAGAGATTGACTTATTAGGTCAATCAATAGTCATTAGGTCAAAAATTGACCAGTTTGATCAAAATTGACTTTTTGGTCAAAAGTTGACCTACTGGGTCAAGGATTAACCATTTTGACAAAAGTTGACTTTTTGGTCAAAAGTTGACCTGTTAGGTCAATCGGTTGGTTATTGGGTCAGAAATTGACCATTTTAACTAAAGTTAACTTTTTGGTTAAAAGTTGACCTATTGGTTCAATGAAGTGGTCATTAGGTGAAAACATGACTATATTTACTAAAACTGATTTTTTGGTCAAATGTTGAACTATTGGGTCAATGGGTTGGTCGTTGGGTCAAGGATTGAAATTTTTGACCAAAGTTGAGTTTTTGGCTAAAACTTGACTAATAGGGTAAATAAACTTGGTCATTGGGTTAAGGATTGACCATTTAAACCAAAGTTGACTTTTTGGTCAGAGATTGACTTATTGGGTTAATAATTGGTCATTAGGTCAAAAATTGACTATTTTGACCAAAATTGACTTTTTTGGTCAAAGGTTGACCAATTGGATCAATGGGTTGGTCATTGGTTCAAAAATTGACCATTTTAAATAAAGTTGACTTTTTTGTCAAATGTTGACCTTTTGGGTCAATGGGGTGGTCATTAGGTCAAAAATTAACTATTTTGACCAAAATTGACTTTTTTGCTAAAAGTTGTCCAATTGGGTCAGTGGGTCAAGTATTGATCATTTTGACCAAAGTTAACTTTTTGGTTAAATGTTGACCTATTTGGACAATCGGTAGGTCATTGGGTCAAAGATTGACCATTTTGACCAAAGTTAATTTTTTTTGTCAGAGATTGACTTATTGGGTCAATAATTGGTCATTAGGTCAAAGATTGATTTTTTTTACCAAAATTTAATTTTTGGTCCAAAGTTTACCCATTGAGTTAATGGGTTAGTCATTGGGTCAAAAACTTACCATTTTGACAAAACTTTACTTTGTGGTAAAAAGTTGACTTATTGGGTCAACGGGTGGTCATTACGACAAAGATTGACTATTTTGACCAAAATTAACTTTTTGGTCAAAATTTAACCAATTAGGTCAATGGGTTGGTCATTGGATCAAGAATTAGCCATTTTGACCAAGGTTGACGTTTTTGTCAAAAATTAACCTATTGGATTAATGGGATGGTCATTGGGTCAAGGATTGATCATATTGACCAAAGTTAACTTTTGTAAATGATTGACTTATTGGGTAAAAAATTGGTCATTCGGTAAAAAATTAATTATTTTGACCAAAATTGGCTTTTTGGTCAAATATTGACTATTTAGTTTAATGGGTTGGTCATTGGGTCAAGGATTGACCATTTTGACCAAAGTTGAATTTTTTCGTTAAAATCTGACCTAATGGGTCAATGAGTTGGCCATTGGGTCAAAAATTATTCATTTTGACCAAAGTTAACTTTTTAGTTAAAAGTTGAACTATTGGGTCAATTGGTCATTAGGTCAAAATTGACTAGTTTGACCAAAATTGACTTTTTTTGTCAAAAGTTGACCTATTGTGTCATTGAGTCAACGATTGACCATTTTGACTAAAGTTGACATTTTGGTCAAAAGTTGAACTGCAGGGTTTATCAATTTCTCATGGGGCAAGGATTGACCATTTCGACCAAAATTGACTTTTTGGTCAAATGTTGACCCACAAGGTCAATGAATTTGTCATAGGGTCAACGATTGACTATTTTGACTAAAATATAATTTTTGGTCAAAAGTAGACCCATTGGGTGAAAGAGGTGGTCATTGGGTCATAAATTAACCACTTTGATCAAAATTGACTTTTTGGTCAAAAGTTAACCTATTGGATCAAAGGGTTGGTCATTGGATCAAGGATTGACTATTTTGACCAAAGTTGACTTTTTGGTCAAAAGTTGATCTATTGGGTCAATGGGTTGGTTATGGGGTCAAGGATATACCATTTTGAACAAGTTGACATTTTGGTTAGAGATTAACTTATTGGGTCAATAATTGATCATTAGATCAAAAATTGACTATTTCGACCAAAATTGACTTTTTGGTCCAAAGTTGACTTATTAGGTCACTGAGTTAGTTATTACGGCAAGGATTAACCATTTTGACCAAAGTAAACTTTTTGGTCAAAAAGTGACCTATTGGGTCCATGAGTTGGTCATTGGGTCAGAATATGACCATTTTGACTAAAGTTGACTTTTTGGTTAAAAGTTGACCTATAGGGTCAATGGGGTGGTCATTAAGTCAAAAATCGACTATATCGACCAAAAGTGACTTTTTGGTCAAAAGTTCACATACTTAGGTCGAGGGTTGGTCATTGGGTCGGATTAACCATTTTAACCAAAGTTGACTTTTTGGTCAAAAGTTGACCTGTTGGGTCGATGTGTTGGTCATTAGGTCAAGGATTGGCCATTTTGACCAAAGTTGACATTTTGCTTAATGATTGGCTTATTGGGTCAATAATTGGTCATTAGGTCAAAATTTAACGATTTTGACCAAAATTAACTTTTTTGTCAAAAGTTGATCTATTGGGTCAGTGGGTTGGTCATTGCGTCAAGGATTTGCCATTTTGACCAAAGTTTACTTTTTGGTCAAAAGTTGACCTATTGGGTCATTGGGTTGGTCATTTGGTTAAGGATTGACCATTATGGCCAAAGTTGACTTTTTGGTCAAAGATTGACTTATTGGGTCAATAATTGGTCATTAGGTAAAAAATTGGCTATTTTGACCAAAATTGACTTTTTGTTTAAAAGTTGACCTATTAGGTCAATGAGATGATCCTTGGGTTAAGAATTGACCATTTTGGCCAAAGTTCATTTTTTGGTCAAAAGTTGACCAATAGGATTAATGGGTTTGTCATTGGGTCAGAAATTGAACATTTTGACCAAAGTTGACTTTTCGGTCAAAAGTTGACTATTGGGTCAACGGGTGGTCAATAAATCAAAAATTGACTATTTTGATAAAAATTAACTTTTTGTTAAAAAGCTGACCTATTGGGTCAATGGATTGTTCATTGGGTCAAGGATTGACCATTTTGTTCAAAAATGACTTTTTGGTCAAAGGTTGACCTATTGGGTCAACGGGTTGGTCATTGGGTCAATGATTGACTATTTTAACCAAAGTTGACTTTTTGGTTAGTGATTGACTTATTGGGTTAATAATTGGTCATTAGGCCA